>JBBBDQ010002647.1:57500-442825 GCA_037127315.1 Ascarosepion bandense | reverse complement strand
ACAGGGTGATGAAGAAAGAACTGTTATTTATATTGTTCTGAATCTTGTCCACATCATTATTTTCATATGCATGATATGTCGGCCGTTGTATGCTCTGGCCTTCTTCTTGTCTATATTTATTAGATGAGGTATTGTAGAGAGAAAGGAAAAGATATCCAGGGTGATGTAGAAAGAACTGGTATTTATATTGTTCTGAATCTTGTCCACATCATTATTTTCATATGCATGATATGTCGGCCGTTGTATGCTCTGGCCTTCTTCTTGTCTATATTTATTAGATGAGGTATTGTAGAGAGAAAGGAAAAGATATCCAGGGTGATGTAGAAAGAACTGGTATTTATATTGTTCTGAATCTTGTCCACATCATTATTTTCATATGCATGATATGTCGGCCGTTGTATGCTCTGGCCTTCTTCTTGTCTATATTTATTAGATGAGGTATTGTAGAGAGAAAGGAAAAGATATACAGGGTGATGAAGAAAGAACTGGTATTTATATTGTTCTGAATCTTGTCCACATCATTATTTTCATATGCATGATATGTCGGCCGTTGTATGCTCTGGCCTTCTTCATGTCTATATTTATTATATGAGGTATTGTAGAGAGAAAGGAAAAGATATCCAGGGTGATGTAGAAAGAACTGGTATTTATATTGTTCTGAATCTTGTCCACATCATTATTTTCATATGCATGATATGTCGGCCGTTGTATGCTCTGGCCTTCTTCTTGTCTATATTTATTAGATGAGGTATTGTAGAGAGAAAGGAAAAGATATCCAGGGTGATGTAGAAAGAACTGGTATTTATATTGTTCTGAATCTTGACCACATCATTATTTTCATATGCATGATATGTCGGCCGTTGTGTGCTCTGGCCTTCTTCTTGTCTATATTTATTAGATGAGGTATTGTAGAGAGAAAGGAAAAGATATCCAGGGTGATGTAGAAAGAACTGGTATTTATATTGTTCTGAATCTTGACCACATCATGATTTTCATATGCATGATATGTCGGCCGTTGTATGCTCTGGCCTTCTTCTTGTCTATATTTATTAGATGAGGTATTGTAGAGAGAAAGGAAAAGATATCCAGGGTGATGTAGAAAGAACTGGTATTTATATTGTTCTGAATCTTGTCCACATCATTATTTTCATATGCATGATATGTCGGCCGTTGTATGCTCTGGCCTTCTTCTAGTCTATATTTATTAGATGAGGTATTGTAGAGAGAAAGGAAAAGATATCCAGGGTGACGTAGAAAGAACTGGTATTTATATTGTTCTGAATCTTGTCCACATCATTACTTTCATATGCATGATATGTCGGCCGTTGTATGCTCTGGCCTTCTTCTTGTCTATATTTAT
Source organism: Ascarosepion bandense (assembly GCA_037127315.1). Classification (NCBI taxonomy): domain Eukaryota; kingdom Metazoa; phylum Mollusca; class Cephalopoda; order Sepiida; family Sepiidae; genus Ascarosepion; species Ascarosepion bandense. Next base: position 441,465 of record JBBBDQ010002647.1, on the reverse strand, counting down.
TAGATGAGGTATTGTAGAGAGAAAGGAAAAGATATCCAGGGTGATGAAGAAAGAACTGGTATTTATATTGTTCTGAATCTTGTCCACATCATTATTTTCATATGCATGATATGTCGGCCGTTGTATGCTCTGGCCTTCTTCTTGTCTATATTTATTAGATGAGGTATTGTAGAGAGAAAGGAAAAGATATCCAGGGTGATGTAGAAAGAACTGGTATTTATATTGTTCTGAATCTTGTCCACATCATTATTTTCATATGCATGATATGTCGGCCGTTGTATGCTCTGTCCTTCTTCTTGTCTATATTTATTAGATGAGGTATTGTAGAGAGAAAGGAAAAGATATCCAGGGTGATGAAGAAAGAACTATTATTTATATTGTTCTGAATCTTGTCCACATCATTATTTTCATATGCATGATATGTCTACCGTTGTATGCTCAGGCCTTCTTCTTGTCTATATTTATAAGATGAGGTATTGTAGAGAGGAAGGAAAAGATATCCAGGGTGATGAAGAAAGAACTGTTATTTATATTGTTCTGAATCTTGTCCACATCATTATTTTCATATGCATGATATGTCGGCCGTTGTATGCTCTGGCCTTCTTCTTGTCTATATTTATTAGATGAGGTATTGTAGAGAGAAAGGAAAAGATATACAGGGTGATGAAGAAAGAACTGTTATTTATATTGTTCTGAATCTTGTCCACATCATTATTTTCATACGCATGATATGTCGGCCGTTGTATGCTCTGGCCTTCTTCTTGTCTATATTTATTAGATGAGGTATTGTAGAGAGAAAGGAAAATATATCCAGGGTGATGAAGAAAGAACTGGTATTTATATTGTTGTGAATCTTGTCCACATCATTATTTTCATATGCATGATATGTCGGCCGTTGTATGCTCTGGCCTTCTTCTTGTCTATATTTATTAGATGAGGTATTGTAGAGAGAAAGGAAAAGATATCCAGGGTGATGTAGAAAGAACTGGTATTTATATTGTTCTGAATCTTGTCCACATCATTATTTTCATATGCATGATATGTCGGCCGTTGTATGCTCTGTCCTTCTTCTTGTCCATATTTATTAGATGAGATATTGTAGAGAGAAAGGAAAAGATATACAGGGTGATGTAGAAAGAACTGGTATTTATATTGTTCTGAATCTTGACCACATCATTATTTTCATATGCATGATATGTCGGCCATTGTATGCTCTGGCCTTCTTCTTGTCTATATTTATTAGATGAGGTATTGTAGAGAGAAAGGAAAAGATATCCAGGGTGATGTAGAAAGAACTGGTATTTATATTGTTCTGAATCTTGACCACATCATGATTTTCATATGCATGATATGTCGGCCGTTGTATGCTCTGGCCTTCTTCTTGTCTATATTTATTAGATGAGGTATTGTAGAGAGAAAGGAAAAGATATCCAGGGTGATGTAGAAAGAACTGGTATTTATATTGTTCTGAATCTTGTCCACTTCATTATTTTCATATGCATGATATGTCGGCCGTTGTATGCTCTGGCCTTCTTCTCGTCTATATTTATTAGATGAGGTATTGTAGAGAGAAAGGAAAAGATATCCAGGGTGACGTAGAAAGAACTGGTATTTATATTGTTCTGAATCTTGTCCACATCATTACTTTCATATGCATGATATGTCGGCCGTTGTATGCTCTGGCCTTCTTCTTGTCTATATTTATTAGATGAGGTATTGTAGAGAGAAAGGAAAAGATATCCAGGGTTATGAAGAAAGAACTGGTATTTATATTGTTCTGAATCTTGTCCACATCATTATTTTCATATGCATGATATGTCGGCCGTTGTATGCTCTGGCCTTCTTCTTGTCTATATTTATTAGATGAGGTATTGTAGAGAGAAAGGAAAAGATATCCAGGGTGATGAAGAAAGAACTGGTATTTATATTGTTCTGAATCTTGTCCACATCATTATTTTCAAATGCATGATATGTCGGCCGTTGTATGCTCTGGGCTTCTTCTTGTCTATATTTATTAGATGAGGTATTGTAGAGAGAAAGGAAAAGATATCCAGGGTGATGTAGAAAGAACACGTATTTATATTGTTCTGAATCTTGTCCACATCATTATTTTCATATGCATGATATGTCGGCCGTTGTATGCTCTGGCCTTCTTCTTGTCTATATTTATTAGATGAGGTATTGTAGAGAGAAAGGAAAAGATATCCAGGGTGATGAAGAAAGAACTATTATTTATATTGTTCTGAATCTTGTCCACATCATTATTTTCATATGCATGATATGTCTACCGTTGTATGCTCTGGCCTTCTTCTTGTCTATATTTATAAGATGAGGTATTGTAGAGAGAAAGGAAAAGATATCCAGGGTGATGAAGAAAGAACTGTTATTTATATTGTTCTGAATCTTTTCCACATCATTATTTTCATATGCATGATATGTCGGCCGTTGTATGCTCTGGCCTTCTTCTTGTCTATATTTATTAGATGAGGTATTGTAGAGAGAAAGGAAAAGATATCCAGGGTGATGAAGAAAGAACTGTTATTTATATTGTTCTGAATCTTGTCCACATCATTATTTTCATATGCATGATATATCGGCCGTTGTATGCTCTGACCTTCTTCTTGTCTATATTTATTAGATGAGGTATTGTAGAGAGAAAGGAAAAGATATCCAGGGTGATGAAGAAAGAACTGGTATTTATATTGTTCTGAATCTTGTCCACATCATTATTTTCATATGCATGATATGTCGGCCGTTGTATGCTCTGGCCTTCTTCTTGTCTATATTTATTAGATGAGGTATTGTAGAGAGAAAGGAAAAGATATCCAGGGTGATGAAGAAAGAACTGGTATTTATATTGTTCTGAATCTTGTCCACATCATTATTTTCATATGCATGATATGTCGGCCGTTGTATGCTCTGGCCTTCTTCTTGTCTATATTTATTAGATGAGGTATTGTAGAGAGAAAGGAAAAGATATCCAGGGTGATGAAGAAAGAACTGTTATTTATATTGTTCTGAATCTTGTCCACATCATTATTTTCATATGCATGATATGTCGGCCGTTGTATGCTCTGTCCTTCTTCTTGTCTATATTTATTAGATGAGGTATTGTAGAGAGAAAGGAAAAGATATCCAGGGTGATGAAGAAAGAACTGGTATTTATATTGTTCTGAATCTTGTCCACATCATTATTTTCATATGCATGATATGTCGGCCGTTGTATGCTCTGGCCTTCTTCTTGTCTATATTTATTAGATGAGGTATTGTAGAGAGAAAGGAAAAGATATCCAGGGTGATGAAGAAAGAACTGGTATTTATATTGTTCTGAATCTTGTCCACATCATTATTTTCAAATGCATGATATGTCGGCCGTTGTATGCTCTGTCCTTCTTCTTGTCTATATTTATTAGATGAGGTATTGTAGAGAGAAAGGAAAAGATATCCAGGGTGATGAAGAAAGAACTGGTATTTATATTATTCTGAATCTTGTCCACATCATTATTTTCATATGCATGATATGTTGGCCGTTGTATGCTCTGGCCTTCTTCTTGTCTATATTTATTAGATGAGGTATTGTAGAGAGAAAGGAAAAGATATCCAGGGTGATGAAGAAAGAACTGGTGTTTATATTATTCTGAATCTTGTCCACATCATTATTTTCATATGCATGAGATGTCGGCCGTTGTATGCTCTGGCCTTCTTCTTGTCAATATTTATTAGATGAGGTATTGTAGAGAGAAAGGAAAAGATATCCAGGGTGATGTAGAAAGAACTGCATGCAAGTGGTTAAGAATTAGGTATTAACATTGCATCTAAAATTCTAGGAGGTTGCAGCCGTCAGGGAATCAAGAATATGGAAGAGTGTCCAACAGGCGGGAAGTGCGAGAAAAGAAGTATAATTGTAGGCTGCATTTGGTTGATCTAACTGTGAATGGATGATTTGTAGAACAGGTAGATGGGAGCCACATGTTCGAGTCGACAATTTGTTCAGAGATTATTCAAGCCACTGCCAAATCAGCAAAATGATGCTTTGAGGTATTTGCGTTTTCAGAAGATTGCTTCCATCATCAGGATTAAAGTGGCGATATTATTTTGTCGCTATACGAATTGTGAACTACGTCTCTCTGTTTGCGTGCATGTGAGCCGATAAAAAAGCACAAGGAACATTGCAGTTCAACCGGAAACGTGCTACTATTTGCTTTAACTCAGATATAAAAAACAGTGTCTGCGGAACGGACTCTATTCGTTTGATAGAATCCTGGCTTGGTTCTGTGAGTTAGAGTGAACTTCGTGGAAAAATGTGCCGAGAAAACAAAAACAGAATGAATTTAATTGTTCCTCCAATGATGCAAAATTAAAGAGCTTTCTCTTAGCGTTGATTTTTATTAATTAACACGTGAACAAAACACTAGTCTAATTTTATTTGCTCAGGATATCTTTCCAATGACTACCCGAGGCATTTTTGTGATCACCGCAGACAAAAGGAAATACTTTAAATTTTCTTCTGCAGTACAATGAGAACATGCAATACACGCATTGTGACCATTTTCTTTTCTTTTTTTTTGTTTCGAACGTCAATGCTGATGTTTCCATAATTTGGGAACATCGATTTAACAATTGTTTTTAGCTAGCAGACACTACAAAAATGTTAAACAGCATGTGTCTGGAAATATATCTGAGAACCGGTTGCGTGGCATTAATGTTACACGGTAAACAATTAGATAGGACTTTACTGTCTATACGGGAAAAGACACTCACTCACAGGGTTATTCTGTCCACAGTAGTATGCTATTGACTAATCTTGAGTACTGTATGACCTTTACACACACAATGACTGAGCGAGTATATGCTTACAAGGTGTTTATTTTGGAAAATTTCTGATCTAGAAACTGGGTCATTTTGAATTGTTCTTAAACAGAGACTTATTTTGCCTACAGAAAGGTAAACTCTTGCATATCGATCAAACATCCACGGCAATGATGTCATTCATCGCATGAAGTGTAGATTATATGTGACATAAGGTCGCAAGTATGAAACACGGAAAGAAGATCGCATTACTCAGTTATAATTGATTTAGTGAGACTTTTGCAGACCATTAAACCACTTTTAAATTTCAGGATTAGAGATTTATTACACGGTTTTTAGATGTGACCGCAAGTATTGGGCACCCAGTGAGGATGTTTAGATGTGACCGCAACGACAATTCTACTCCTGCAGGTTCTACTCTCGCACTTCCCGCCTGTGGAACTCGCTCCCGTATTCTTGCTTTCCTGACGGCTACAACCTCCAGAAATTTAAATGCAAAGTCAATACTCATCTACTAACCACTGGACTCTAGCTCTCTCCCCACCCCTGTATAAACTTCCCTTTCTCTCCACCTATGTATCTGTCATCGCACCTGCTTTCTATTGTTCCTTTCTAACTAGTTTGTACTCCTCACTCTTTTCTAATTAATCTTTTTACATTTATGTAACCACCTGCACATTAGTGGCGTTTCCGCCTTGCACGGGGTCAAATGATTAAAAAAAAAAAAGAAGTATTGGGCACCCAGTGAGGATCGAACTCACTACTCAGACATACTTGATCTAACGTGACAAGCTTATTAAACATTCCACGACCTGAAGGTGATCCTCCTCTTAACCATTTCTTATTTAATAAGTGTAGCTTAAATCCTATAGCTGCGCTCACTGCTAGGATGTTTTGGGTCACTGTGTCGGGCTAGAAATTTTTCTCGTCAGAATCTATCTGGCACATTTATAAATCTGTCATTAATGCTTTTGTTTGATTAATGACATATCAACTTAATATGGGTCATTAATCCGTGCATTGAATACTATTGCCATATCTGCTTCTGCTACGCATCACGAGGTTCTCCACAAAATCCAACGAAGAATCTGAAATTTAATCGGTCCTTACGTTGCATTTCGACTTCAGTCACTTTCTCACCGACGTGACGTGGCTTCTCTCTGTCTTTCCTACAAATATTTTTATCTCGACATTTTTAATTTACGAACAGGAGTATCTTTTTATTTTTGTCAGCTTTTATCGTCACAATAAATGTGCTGTGTGAATATATGACGAGAAATATTTTAGTTTGCTTGCTTTTGCTTGATTAATGTCATATCAACTCCTTATGGGTCATTTAATGCCGAAATTTAATTTTCTTGGGAGTTTTGAAGTAATAAAAATATGACATATTATTCTGCTTTCACAGTTGAATACATGGTAGATGATACTCAGATTTTGTGCATATGCATCTTTCTGTGAACATGGTTAGTCCTTTAAGAAATTGTAGTATATCTTATGAATTAATGTCATGAAACGGTTTTTTTTTTCATGTTGATTGTTTTAATTTAGAGGCAAATCAACCTCTAAGGGTTATTTACTTCCGAAATGTAAGTAATTTGAGAACATTTTATTGTTTCAACTAAATATATTTTGATCGCAATTGTATGCCCTCAATTACAGATAAAATATATTACTGGTCATGTTGCTTCAAAAATATATTGTTGGTAATTTTACTATAAGTATGTATTGTTGATATTTTTTTTTACAATCGTGTCGCCCCAAGCAAGGCATTTTATTGCCACTGTTGAGCAGGGGGTTGCATAGAAGGTAAGTTATGAGAAAAAGTGACAGGTTATAGGGGGTGTCAGGGAGTGGGTAAGAGAAGGATGAGAATACTGATGAGAGTGGAGTGGGTGAAGAAAGGAGCATGAGCGAGAGAGAGAGAGAGAGAGGATGCAAGTTAGTGAGATAGGAGATGACTATTGACTTTACATTTCAATTCTTGAAGATCGTAGCTGTCGGGAAAGCAAGTAAACGGAAGGGAATTCCACAGGCGGGAAGTGCGAGAGAAGAAGCTGCTGGAGTAGAATTTGCGTTTACAATTTATTAGTTTCGCAGTAAAAGGGTGGGAATTAATTTCAGTATGAAGATGTATTGCTGGAATTTTTACTATGAAAGTGTATTTTTATAATTTCGTTGTATTTTGTTTGTGGTTTCACTATTTATTATAGCTGGGGCTCTGACCGGTGTTATCACCGCAGGTTAGGATGGATCTGGAACAACAGGAATTATGATTTGGTTCTACAGTTACCAAAACCTCCAATCTTCCGATCAGAAACCTTGTTGCTGGATGGAATTGGTTCGCTTGCTCTCTCACATTTAAAGGAACATTAATGTCTGGACTTAAGTATCAAATACATCTCTATTTATCTAATTGTAAAAAATACTAATCGAATGACAGTTTACATTTCAATTAAGTTTGAGTTTGAGTTTTGTTTAACGGCATATCAACCTCTGTGGGTTATTTAATGCCAAAAAGGTGGGGGTTTAAAGTAATTTTTAATGTTCAGTTATAATGAGAAGGTTGATCTAGTCACATTTTGATGAAAAATTCTTTTTCTTTTTTTTCTTTTAGAAAACTGAAGATGTCTTCTAGTTTTGTATTCAAAAATGTATTGTTGGTAATATTTTTTCCTTCAAAAATGTATTATGGCAATAATTTGTTTTCTTAAAAAATGAGTTATGGTAATAATTTTTTCTTCAAAAATGTATTGTTGGTAATATTTTTACTTCAAAAATGTATGTTTTTTGATAAACGTCTATTTTTATGTATAGATTTCTATAAAAGTGTATTTTCATACTTTCATAGTGTTTTGACTCCAGTTTGGGGGGGGGTTAACTATTTGCCCATAGCTGGGACCCTAACAGATGCTACCACTCCGAGTCAGTGTGAACCTGGGAACAATAGCAATTAAAAGGTGCTTCCATGCTCATCACAACCTCCCAACCTTGCTGCCGGATGCTGTTTACCGTCATACCCAGGGATCTTCAAGTAAGTGTTTTCGCCTATGAATATAGCTATGGATATTTACGCGTGACGATGAATGAATAGAAGTATGCTAAAATATCACAGTTTCGAATCAATTTTATATCCGTCGTAATTTGAAGTTTCTTACGTCGTCTTTTTTAACGATATTTCTAAAAAAAAAAAAGACAAAAAAAAAAAAGATAACACGTGATCGTATTTTGATTAAATGGCGACTGTAAAAATTTTACGTCAATTCTCAGCTAAAAAGCAGTCTTCCCATAATTCCTGCTGGAATTCCTCAATCAATATAAACACTCCACTATGATCGTTTCTCTTAATAATCTCTTTAGTCTTTTTTTCTTTTATTTAAAAAGAAAAGGAAGTCAAATAAATGAATGATAGAGGCTTTTAAAATAAAAATGTTACAATAATGATAAAGACGCAAAATGTTGAATTAAAGAAAGTCGCCATTGTGATAAAGACAAGACTGCCAAATCAAATAAATCGAATATGAAGGGAAAAATCAATACAAATAAATCAATACAAATAATGAACTGACAATAAAATGTAATGAAAATGTAATGAAAACAAATAAAGAAAATAGAAAAAGAAAAAAATTAGGAGAGTGAGAGACATAGAGAAAGAGTGAAAGAAAGAGAGAGAGTGAGAGAGAGAATCGGAAAATGGCTTTTAGGAAGAAAAAGAAAGAGAAAAAACAGCAATAATAGTGGGTTGTCTGCAAAATGTCGGCAAGAAATTCAATCAGCTGATCTTTCAAAGCTCTAACTTTTTTCATTTTTTATTTTTTATTTCGGATCCTTCTTTTTTATTTAATTCCATTCTTTCTTTCTTTCTTTCTTTTAGTCGTTCGAACTTTTCTTTTTCTTTTTTGGAGTTATAATTATGTGAATTACTTTCTTTCCTTTCGTTTTTTTCCCATTATTTTTCATTCATATTTATTTTTATTTAAAATATTTATGTTACTAATTTTTTCTGTTTTTTCGTCATTTTCTCTTTTTCGCTCTTTTTTCTTTTTTCTCTTTTCTACCATCTTTCATATTCTTCTTTATCTCGCAATATTAACTCTTCCTATCCCCATTTCTATCTTCATTCCATTTTTTATTCCTCAATTCTTACAACCTCTTCTTTCTTTCTTTCTTTCTTTCTTTCCACCTACCTACCTACCTACCTACCTACCTACCTACCTACCTACCTACCTCCCTTCTTTCATTCTTATCAACCAATCTACGTACCTTCCTACATTCGTTCGTTGTTTCCTTTCTTCATTTATTCCGACATTTCTTTTTCTTCTTTTTGATTTTGTTTTTCTTACCTTCCTTCCTTCTGCCCTCCCTATTTACCTACCTATTTTACCTTTTTTTACCATTTTACTTACCTACATATCTACCCACATTCGTTCGTTCCTTTATTTTCTTTTATTACCTTCCTTTCTTCCTTTATACTTACTCTTTCTTTCTTTCTTTCTTTCTTTCTTTCTTCTGTTCAATCTACCTACCTACCTACCTACCTACCTTTTCTTACCTATCTGTATTCCTTCCTTCCTTCCTTCCTTCCTTCCTTCCTTCCTTCCTTCCTTCCTTTTCTTACCTATCTGTATTCCTTCCTTCCTTCCTTCCTTCCTTCCTTCCTTCCTTCCTTCCTTTTCTTACCTATCTGTATTCCTTCCTTCCTTCCTTCCTTCCTTCCTTCCTTCCTTCCTTCCTTCCTTCCTTCATTCCTTTTCTTACCTATCTGTATTCCTTCCTTCCTTCCTTCCTTCCTTCCTTTTCTTACCTATCTGTATTCCTTCCTTCCTTCCTTCCTTCCTTCCTTCCTTCCTTCCTTTTCTTACCTATCTGTATTCCTTCCTTCCTTCCTTCCTTCCTTCCTTTTCTTACCTATCTGTATTCCTTCCTTCCTTCCTTCCCTCCTTTTCTTACCTATCTGTATTCCTTCCTTCCTTCCTTTTCTTACCTATCTGTATTCCTTCCTTCCTTCCTTCCTTCCTTCCTTTTCTTACCTATCTGTATTCCTTCTTTCCTTCCTTCCTTCCTTCCTTCCTTCCTTCCTTTTCTTACCTATCTGTATTCCTTCCTTCCTTCCTTCCTTTTCTTACCTATCTGTATTCCTTCCTTCCTTCCTTCCTTCCTTCCTTTTCTTACCTATCTGTATTCCTTCCTTCCTTCCTTCCTTCCTTCCTTCCTTTTCTTACCTATCTGTATTCCTTCCTTCCTTCCTTCCTTTTCTTACCTATCTGTATTCCTTCCTTCCTTCCTTCCTTCCTTCCTTCCTTCCTTCCTTCCTTCCTTCCTTCCTAGTTACTAATTCAGCCGAGTTGTCCAATTTGTTTGTCAAATATTCCCTACCTGCTCGGATATGTATCTCTTATTTCTCCCCCTGTTAACTTCATCGATTTGCTAACAAATTTATGGATGCACAGAAATGACACAATCACTGTGCTTCCCCAAAGACCGTCTGAAATTGACAAGTCACTGTTCTTGGATTTTCTCTAAACTGTTAAATAATAATAATAATAGTAGCATTTCAACGCGGCAGTTGTATGAAACTCAATTGGCCGCAGAATGCCGACACTTAACAATTCAAGAAAATGTGTTCTGGGAAATTTCTGTCGGTAATTTATTTTTCTATCGTTTTTAATGGTTGTATTTTACACAGTCAAATAGATTTAGGGAGAAAAACAAAACAAGAAAAATATTTAATTTAATTGTACTAAACTTTAGTTAGTTGCCCGAGAGGAGCGTCGAGATTTTGAAGGGGATTATCTAATGGCAACGTATGTTCCCACCATAGAATATTATAAGGCTTAGTATTTATATTGACGTTGTGTCATGATTAAAAGAAAATGCACAAAATGTTGATAAATTTTGTATTTGTCAACACTCTGCATTATATATATATATATATATATATATGGAGAGAGAGAGAGAGAGAGCCCTCTTTATAAAAATGAATGCTTGAAAAATAGATTTTAATCTACGTGTTCTTTCACTTTTTTGTAATTATATATATATATATATATATATATATATATATATATATATTGTAATTTTTATTACAATGGTTCATATAAACATCATATCACTACACAAAATTTTCATGTTTCAGAACAATATTGTTCTTTTTCAGGTGATAGTATAAATAAATTGTGAAAATGATTTATTTAGAAAATATAAGATGAATTCATGGTTATATCGAAACTGAAGTGGTAGTAGTAGAAGGGGGGTAGGTGGAGAATATGCTTGTGGCTGCGTCAGTATCGTTAAATCAAAAATAAGGTTTAGGTAACTATAGAGTCGGTAATTTTTTCTATGCCATATTCTTCTAAGGTTATCAGCAGATGGTATAGAAAAAATTACCGACATAATAAACGAAATTTATAGCAGCGGAATAATACCAGACGACCTATGCAAGTCGATATTTATAGCACTGCCGAAGAAACCAGGTGCAAACGAACACAGAACTATCAGCTTAATGAGTCACATCACAAAACTGATTGTCAGAATCCTGATGAATAGAGCGAGAAGCAGAATCAGGCCAGAGATAGGGCAGGAACAGTGCGGGTTCGTTAAAGACACTGGAACAAGGAACGCCATATTCATGATTAGGATGCTCTCCGAAAGGGCAATACAAATGAAGAAAGACTTATACCTATGTTTCATTGGCTATGCAAAGGCATTCTACAAGATACGACACAAAGAATTGATGGAGATGCTCGGCAGCCTAGACATTTTCGGGAAAGACATCAGAGTAATTAAGAATCTCTACTGGCAGCAAACGGCCTGCATACGGACAGGTAACGATCTCAGTAGATTTACAAAGATGAAAGAGGCATAAGACAAGGATGTGTCTTTTCACCGGATTTGTTCAACCTGTACAGCGAGAATATTTTGAGGAGCCTAGACGATACGCCAGGATTTGCTATTGGAGGCCACAACTAGAACAACATAAGGTATGCAGATGATACAGTGCTGATTGCAGACACGGAAAGGAAACTGCAGGACCTCCTACAGAAGGTAGCGGTGGAGAGTGACAAAAAAGGACTACAAATAAAATTTAAGAAAACCGAATGCATGGTCATCAGCAAAAGGTGCAACCCAAAATGCCAAATACAGGTGGTGGATACCAGAATAAAGCAGGAGCAAAAATTTAGATATCTAAGAAGTGTTCTAACAGGAGATAGAAAGTGTGACACAGAGATCAGAAGGCGAATTGGCATGGCAAAGGGCGCATTCCAGAAGCTGAGCAAAGTACTAACACACAGGAAAATTTCACTAGAAACAAAGAAAAGAGTGCTGGATTGCTATGTGATGTCAGTTCTTCAATACGGTAGTGAGTGCTGGACAATATCATCGAAAATGAGGACAAAACTGGAAGCAGCGGAAATGTGGTTCTACAGAAGGATGCTGCGGATATCGTGGACTGAACATGCAAGCAACGATGAGGTATTGGAAAGAATGGCAACCAAAAGGAAATTAATACCGAGCATCAGGAAGAGACAACTGAAGTTCCTGGGACATGAGGAAGGAGAGCCTGGAGAACCTGATACTGACTGGCCAGGTAGAGGGAAAGAGAGACAGAGAAAAGCAGCGGATAACATATTTGCAGGGCCTGGTCGGGTGGATGACGGATCAGGGTTACCAGGAGTAACGGGAACAAACATGCTGAGGGCCACAAGGGAGACGTGGAGGGCCATGATCGCCTACGTCCTGAAGGGACAGGGCACATAGAAGAAGAAGAACTATAGAGTTGAAGATTTGGGTCACGGAAGGAAGCAGAATGACCTAGTGTCACGACATGCCACTTTTTAATTTTGTCTGGGTAAGATACATAGTGGGACCATACATTATTTAAATGGGTAGACCATAATTTTTAACAGCAGGCTGGAGTTTTTTGTTTTAAATGTAACTTTGTACTATCTAATGAGTGAAGGAAATTGAATGTTTAGGTTAGAATTGGAATTAAATGATTATGATAGACTAATGTATATTGTAGGTAAGAAAATTACGTATTGTGTTGGGTCATATATTTTAGTAAAATAATTTTTAGTTTTTAAGTTATATTGTAGAATATGTTTAAACGAAACATTGTATTTCATTAAATTTTAAAGAAAATATTTGTGGAGGGTAAGATACACAGTAGGACCATATATTATTTAAATGAGTAGATAATTTTTAACACCAGGTTGGATTTTAGGATTTTTAAATTAGATTTTGTACTACTTCGTGAGTAAAGGGGATGAAATTTTAGGTTAGAATTATAAATAACTGTGGTATACTAAGGCGTATTGTAGTTAAAAAATTAAATAAGTATTGTGTGGGTCATTTATTTTAGTAAAATAATTTTTAATTTTTAAGTTATATTGGACCATATGTTATAAACGAAACATTGTAATTAAGTAAATTTTAAAGAAAAAATATTTTCGATGTTTACATAAAACTGTCAATTCATCTCTACAATTCAGGAGTTCTTTATTTTTAGGGAACCTTAAAATCTGCACCTTTTCATTCTGGCACAGAGAGCGGATGTTGCAGAACGACTGACAAATTCTTGTTTTTTTTTCAAAAATTTTCCATTTTACCTTTGGGGTTTTGTTTGTATCCTTTAATTAAAAAAATATACTGACAAAGGGATGTTTGGTTTTTGTACGTATTGTTTTTGAGGGAAGTAAAATGTAAATACCAACGCTGTTTAAAAGTGTTCTTAGTAGATCCAATGTGAACTTTTTTAATACTTGGGTTTTCATTTGGTGTTATATTACATTGGTACACAATAGAATTTGTAAGACACCTATCTTCCAGTGGGCAATTGTTAGGATTTCGTCAATTATATACATTTATATTATTGTTATTTTCATTATTTGGATAATTATTGATACTTTGGTTTACATGCTGATTTAAGATTTTATTATTATGATTTTTAACAATTTTTACAACTTACTTGTATAATTATAACTTAATTTAAGGGTATTTTTATTTAAAATTTTAATTGGAGTGTTATTATTAAGGAAATGATTCTTAATTAAATTGAAGAACTACAGCCCTAACTTTGTGCTAAGCATTTAGTTAAAAGGAGGGATATACAAAATGACTTTTTTGTTTCTATTTTTCCTGTTATAGTCATATTTATTTATGTATCGAATATCTAATATATGGATCTTATAGCCACTTTTCCTTAGGGCATTGGTAAAAAAACCTTTATGTTTATAAAATATTTTTCACGAAAAGATTTTTTTACTAATTCTATATTATGTGGAGGAGGGTACATGCTTGATTATACTCGGGGGTGATTAGGCATTTGGTGTATGTATGATGGATATTGGTTAGGTTTTATGTATGGTTGATAAGTATTATTTACTAAGTTCAGTGTTACATCGAGGAAATTTACCACTTTTAAATTAATGTTGATTATTACTTTTAGGTTTAGATTTTTGAATTCTCTATGAATTAGTTTTCTAATTTTATGGGTTTTCAAATGTGTGGGATTTTGTACTATCATAAGTCCATTATCTCTATACAACACTATGTCATGTGTGTTAATGTCATAGTGTGCTGTGAGGTTGTAGAGAAAAAAATTAACCAATCAGATCGGAAGACTCTGCAGAGTCTAGCGTATATTAAGCTCTACTTTTTATCGAGAACTCTTTATAAAAGTAAATGCTTGAACAGTGTGTTTTAATGTACCTATTATTTCACTTTCTTATAATATATATATATATATATTTTTTTTTCTAGACATATGCTATTAAATATAAGAGACAATGAATGTCTATTATGTTTAATCATGAGCCGTTCTAAACGTCGTATTTTTGCTTTAATTTCAGTTGAAAATAAAGACAAAAATTCTCCAACATTTGGATAATTATTTATTGGTTTTCTTCTAAGCTTTCGGCTCACATGAGCCATCTTCAGAGAGGTAGTTTAAACTGAAATATTATAAAATCTACCATCACCGACGATTTTATTTTGTGTTGACATAAAACTCCGCTTGGTAACGGCAATAGTTACCAAAAATAATAAACGCAGTTCTTAAGTTTGCGATGCGGTTTTTGGTAACTATTGCCGTTACCAAGCGGAGTTTTATGTCAACACAAAATAAAATCGTCGGTGATGGTAGATTTTATAATATTTCAATCTAAACAACCTCTCTGAAGATGGCTCATGTGAACCGAAAGCTTAGAAGAAAACCAATAAATAATTATCCAAATGTTGGAGAATTTTTGTCTTTATTTTCAACTGAAATTAAAGCAAAAATACGACATTTAGAACGGCTCATGATTAAACATAATAGACATTCATTGTCTCTTATATTTAATAGCATATGTCTAGAAAATTACTTGCTGCCTCGATATACTAAATATATATATATATATATATATATATATATATATATATATATAAACAGAAAATTACTTATAAATAAATTCACAAAGAAAATCCTATTAATATAATTATTAAAGTCTACGGCTATATCGTGTTGAATACACGGGTTCCCATCCGATCACCGAAGTTAAGCAACAGCGAGCCTGGTCATAAGTAAATGGGTGATCATTTGGGGAGGGATACAAGATAAACGTAAGGACCAAGAATGGTCCACCGGTCCTCCAGGTTTGGGGGTTGGGTGCAGAGCTAACAACCCTGCCCCGTAAAAAACGGTTTGTTACATAAACAGCAACAAAAAGTTGCTGCCTTATGTACCATCTGGGTGTGATGGATAAATGATGATGATAATTATTAAAACTTATCCACCCAGAAGGCTTGATGTAAATAGAATTATCTATTTACAGAGTCAAATATGTATTCATATTTTTATATTTCATTATTCTTATTAATTTTTAGCCTTTTAAAAATATTTTAAAAAATAATTTAAAATTTATTTTTCCTTTATATATATATATATATATATATATATATATATATATAATTGTCAATGAAGTAATTTACTCATATCATATGCTTTACGTATATGTTAGTGCCGCTTAAATGTAACTATAATCTAGTTTACAACTATCTATATTTTTATGTTTTTCTAATACTGTTGATTTCTCGGTCCTAGATATATTTTTCTTTTTTCACTTTCATTCTAATTTTTATATATTTTTATATACTAAAAAATCTCTTTATTTATATCCTCTAACAATATCATGTTTTGGTTTTCCGCCCTTTACTTTTATTTCTGTGGCAGATTTTAACCTAAATTAATTTGATCTCAACAAGAGTGAGACCCTATTTTATTTAAAATTCAAAATTTTTGGCAATGCTAAATGCCTTTTTTTTCTATTTCTCCTTTTTTCCTTTTTCCTTTTTCTTTTTTTTTTAATCATTTCACCCCGAGAAAGGCAGAAATGCCACTGATGTGCGGGGAGGGGGGGCTACATAACTGTAAAAAGATTAATTAGAAAAGAGTGAGGAGTACAAACTAGTTAGAAAGAGGCAATAGAAAGATGAGAATGCAGGTGCGATGACAGATATATAGGTGGAGAAAAAGAGAAGGTTATACGGGGGTGGGGAGAGAGAGCTAGAGTCCAATGGTTAGTAGATGAGTATTAACTTTGCATTTAAATTTCTAGAGGTTGTAGCCGTCAGGAAAGCAAGAATACGGGAGCGAGTTCCACAGGCAGGAAGTGCGAGAGAAGAAGCTGCAGGTGTAGAATTGTCGTCTGCATTTAGCTAACCTGAATGTGAATGGGTGGGACCCAGTTGCCAGTCTGGTTGCACGAGTAAACACCTGTTGAGGAGGCATCAGTGACTTAAGTTCGTCTGAGCAGAAGCCATGAAAGTATTTATAGAACAGACAAAGGGAGGCCACATTTCGACGGTGGGGAAGTGGCTGCAGTCGAGCCGCCAGATCAGTACCTATCACATTACAGATTCTCCTTTGGAGCCTGTCAAGAACACTTCTTTTTTATCAGTTTATCCCTTTCTCCCTATCCTCCCTGTCTAACGATTGTTACATCTGCATATCCAACAAACATTTCCCCTTTTCTCTTTTTCGCCTTTCTCCCCATTCTCCTATAATTTTCCCCAACACCTCTTTTTTCTTTTTTCTTTCCCCAGCTCATTTCCCATTTTTCTTTTTTCCCAACTTCCGTTTCTGAAACACGGTTATTTTTAATTTCTTTACACATATGCACATAATGTTTGAATGTCTCTTTTACCTATCGGTTGAATCCATTTCTCTATTCCCCTTTATATTCTCTCTCTTTCTCTTCTCATGTTCCGAAACAGCGTTTGGATGCCTAACTTCTAACATACTCTCCCCTCTCCTTTTTTCATTTCCCCTCCTACTTTCCTTTCTTATTTCCTTCCTTTTCCTTCTTTTTAAGTGAAATTCCCCGTGTATGAAAAAACTTTTTTATTTTTTGTACAGTAAAAGATCGCCGACGAAGCGAAAGTTTAAAATCACCCCTGTCGTAACACTTCGGTAGTGTGCAAAAGTATTAGGACAGGGGTGATTTTCCTAAGAACCACACTGAAAAAGGGTGAAAAGCCAAACCTTTGTAAGAATTATTTAACTAAAAAGGAAAAGGAAGGAAGGCTTCGGAATTAGAATTGGCCCCACAAAGCCCTGATTTCAATCCTATTGAACATCTATGGGTTATTTTGGATAAAAGAAATTAATAAATCTAATGTTACTTCGCAAGACACACTTTGGGAACAAATACAAGGTGCTTGGCAGGAGATACCATTAGTTACATTGAAGAAGCTTGTGATGTCAATGCCTGACAGAATGAATGAAGGCTGTGGTCAAAGCAAAAAGCTATTATACTAAATTAAATAGTATTTTTTTCTTGTTTAAGCATTTGTAGAGTAAATCAAATAAAATTACTTTAATTAAATCGTTTATTTTCTGGCAATATGCTTCATAAAAGATAAAATAGTTATTGTCCTAATACTTCTGCAGAGTACTGTATATATATATATATATATATATATATATATATATAACATGAGATAATATAGCAGTATAAATTGAGTGGTTTGAACGTTCGCTTTCTGATCATGAAGTCCGGGTTCAAATCTTACCATGGTCGAGTAATCAGGAAGATGACTTCTTGATGTTTATTGGTCTGGAGAAGCCGTTCCCAGCGTGCCTAAAAATCATACCACGGATTTTGATATCATTCTGAATTTGTTTTTGTCAAGATAAGTCTAAAAAGAAATGTATATTCACGATTTTTTATCCGTAATGTTAAACCTGTAAAATTATTCAAGTATTTAACACTAAAAATCCTAAGTCGATGTTACAAAACTGCCGCAAATCACTGTTGATTTATTGAAGATGGGATGATCTATTATGACAGGTCTCTAATTTGTATTTGGATACATTTTATTTCTTTTCAATTTTTCTAGTTGAATTGTTTAACTATTTTAGCAAATTGTGCATAATTAAGTTACAAAAATATTCTATTTAATATGAATACGACCTCATGAAAAACAGAGCGCGGGTGTGAATCACAGATTTTAGACGGGGGTCATAAGACCTTTACAACAAAGTGAAAGTGGAGAAATGTTTGGTGCTAGTATTACAGGCAGTAAAATTAGACCCCTCTTCAAAGCTGATGATGGTTTAAGATAAACACAGTGAATTATTCTAAGTTCTTGGATACGATATCATTTTTTGTGTTCCACATAAAGAGTCAAGAGCACATATTCCCAAAGGCATTTCCATACAAGTTGGGCTGGGATAGCAAAAAGACAGACATGGCTAAATCCTACAAAGGACGAGAAGGTATGAACTTTTCACAAAGTTGACTATTGTCATTGTGAATCGCATTAACTAAAAATGTAAACAATTGTGTCAATAGCTAAAAAACATGGAAGCGAAAAGAACAATAAAACTTAAAATAAGAAAGAGACAATGAAAATTTCTGGAGTACACAATGACAAAAGAAGGCCTGGCAAATTCGACAGTCACAGAACAAAAAGAACAGAGGAAAAGCATCAAGGAACTAACTTAAAGCAGCCAACCTGATGGCGGAAGATGAGGGAAGGGATAACAAAAAAATAAAACTGTGCTAAATGCTACAAAAATAGATAATCATAATAGCTGAAAAGAAACAGCACACAGTGATACTATTGTCCCTTCCATGTAAGATATGTTTTTGCATTCCAAATTTAATTTATATCTTTCTTCTATGGCAGATTGTGGTTTGATACCATTTACAGAATTAAACCCAAATCTTTTTCACAATTTCCAATGTATCACCGTTCCTGTCCTGTCATGCATATTTAAAATATCTACTGCGCAAACGTCTTACGGTCATATCACTTCTTGGGAAGCTTAGATGTGCGGGTGGTGTAATGGATAACAGGTCGGAAATGGAAATCAGAGTGCTGAAAATGTATTACAGCTGAGTTCGTTAGTAGGACTTGTATCAGTAAATCATTATTAAATCCAAAAACTTCTTACAATTAAAAACAAATTATGGTTCTGAATAACCTGCAAAAGGTTAATAGGCTGTAAAGAAAACACCATTGCTTATATGATTACCGAAGTTAAGCAAAGCTTAGATGGGTGACCGCTTGGAGATACCAGGTCCTGTGAGGATAAATGTGTGGGTATTGCATTAGCTAGTGGTTCAGAAATAGAAACTGGCGAGCAGAGTTCAAGTTTCGTTCAAATCCGTTTTATTCACTTTCAAAAAAGTACCTTTGGATAGTGTCGTTAGTGGTTATCATACAGTGATTTTTTGTAGGCGAATAAGTACCAATCACATGTGTGTGTTTGACACTTACGATTTTCAAGATAGGTTTGGCGGATAGTAACGCTTACGACCAGATCAAGTTGAAACACCAGTTCTCATATGGTCACTAAAGATGAACAACGTCTAATCTAATCAGTAGCTAGAGTGTGGGGGGGGGGGCTCTTGGGAAGCTTAGCGTGGTTGGTGTAAATGATAACAGCTCGGAAATGGAAATCACAGAGCTGAGTTTCAATTGTAGTCGCGTAAGTTATATTCAACTTGTGAAGCGTATGAATCCACCACTTTCCCCTGGCTATGGGTTAATTAGTCGCACTTCTCTCAGTAAATCCCAAGTCGTATAATATTTTAAAAATATTTTCTGACTTTGAATAACCTGCAAAAATGTTTGACAGACTATAATAAAAAAAAACAATTCTGTGTAAGCTTTCAGTAATAAATTCTGATTGAGTTTTAAATGTTATCACTATTCATATACTCGCACAGTTTTCCTAAAGTTACGGAAAGATATACCAAAATAAAAAAACATTCTTCTGCTTGTGAAATATATATATGTATCGATCCCGCATAGGCGTCTGGCTCTCCACAATTCTCCTATCCCTTGTGGCCTTTTGGAGTTTTTCTCCATTTGCTAAAACTCCAGCCCCTCTATTGTCAACCATCTGTTTATACAAGCTCATCAGGTAAATGGCTTCCTTCTGACCCTTTATCTTTCTTTCCCTCAATACGCCCTGTGAGGGTTAAGTTTTCCAAGACCTCCTTCCTCATTATGCCTCCAATGAATATCAGCCCAATTTTTTTTATTCTAAGTACAAATGTTTTGATTATCATTTATTTAACACTTCTTGTTTATTCTCTCCGCCTATGGAATTCTCAATATTCTTCTGTAGAGCAACATTTCTGCTACCCCCAGTTGTTTCCTCATCTGGGAAGAGATTGTATAGCATTCATTGGCATATAAGAGGAAAGATATCACATAGAAATCCGGCACTTTTTTCTTTGTTTCTAACTAGTTCTTTTCTTCTTTTAATTTCTTCTTCTTTTAATTTCTCAACAACATACTTAGATTTTGAAATGCTTCTTTTGCTCGTCCGGATGCCGATGTTTAGTCATTTTCCATCTTCTGTTAAAACACTTCCCGAATATTTACTTTGAACTTGCTTCATGTTGACATCCCCCATTCGTAACACGCATCTTCGTCTCTTTCTCGTGTAGATGACCAGATTTAATTAACTGGCCACCATTAAGAGAAAAAGTCAAATATTTAATATTTGTCTATACTTCTAAGATGAGTATTTACAATGTTCGGAATTTATTGTTCGAATATTGTTCGGTTATAAGGATCTTTTTCGTCATATTCACGACGTTTCGGTCGTGGTACGCTTTTTCGTCATATTCATGACGTTTCGGTCGTTGTACGCTCCGGCCTTCTTTGGGGGATTGAAATTAAAAACCGAACCCTTTTTTTGATCACTAGGATATATTGTTCTCCTTTTATGATCCATACCACTACCGGATGTCTTAGATATCTCCCTTTAACTCAACTCTGTAAGTTATTTGATCACCACTGCTGGAGCCAGGTAATGAAGTCACAACACTTTGGGTCAAGTCACAGGATCTAACCAATGCTTTCATCCACTGAGTTATATGTCCTTGAGGACATCAGTGTATGAATTTTGGGGACATGTACACCTAATGTGCTAGTAACAAATTTTTGCCAGAGCTCATAATGAAATCTTGAAGCTATGATTTTTTCTAGCAAAACGTATTATTGATTCACATATTGTATTTTCTTCTCCGGCCAATAAAATTTTTGTGGCCCTTTCGTAATTTCCAGTGATGTTCTCTATCATTTCAATGTCATCCAATAGGGGACAATGATCCTCTTCCTCCCTCCATATTTAAATTAAGATTCTCTGACTGAACTTAAAATTTAAATACACAGGGGGGGATATTTGGTTACTATGCCCCGAGCCTATATATTATTCTACAGCTGTGGTGGCAATACTTATTTTCAAGATCAGTGCTGGAAAAAAAAAAACCATCACAGCATATTTTAAAATACATCAACAAAGTAGCAATACGATACGCAATACAGGATGCGGCAGAAATACCTCCCACATAATGTTGAAACATCTATTCTTTGTCTACCTAATGTCTTACCATTATGCGGGAAGCACTGGGTCATTTCCGTTAAACCTTGTATATGTGATGGAAAAGACCAGTATTTTCCCTGTCATCCGCTGTGTACGTTGCCACTAACCCGCAAAATGTATGCTATGTTATAATACTCTAAAAATATTCTAAACTGCAACGTATGATTACTTTTATGTATTATGTATGATACAATTACATCTGATTTCCAAATGTTTTTACAACTGGCTATCTAAAAAGAAAATACTTTATGACACAAAATGATATATCGCCAAAGACGTATAAATATGTATTTCGACCAAGTTTTTATGAACACGTTGCATTTGCTGGATGTATAAATGCTTATTCAGAAATCTAACTGAATAATATGCCTTTCTTTCTTTCATGAAGTTCCAGTTTTGTGGCTCAGTGGTGGATATTTATCCCAATCAGCTTATTGCTTTTTGAGTTGATTTTTAGAGAGATCGAAAAATATAATCAGTTGGGGCAAGTTCAGGTGAATATTGAGAGTTGGTTAGAAAAGACCAACTGAGTTCGAAAGCTTTTCCTGCGTTATTCTTGATCTATGAAGGAGACTAACATTTCCCTATTTACCGTCGTAATACGTTTTTTTTTACGGACACGTTGCAGCTGCTGGATGTGTAAATGTGCACTTAGTGTTTCATTTCGTTTTAAGACTGATAACTGATGAATAATACACTGACGATCCCAGCATACAAGCACAGCGTTGCCTTTATTTCAAGGAGTTCAGGTTTTGGCGCTCAGTGGTCGAGATTTATCCTTGTCACTCGATTGTTTTTTGAATTGAACAATGTCGTTGATAGTGTATTCTGTTTATAGATAAAAGGTGGTATTAAACGGACATGCCTCCCACAACTACCATACGAACGCAGGTGTCCCTCAAGGCTCTATCCTAGCTCCTACGCTCTTTCTGATATACATTAATGATCTCCCAGATTCCATAATATCCCAAGTAGGTATGTACGCCGATGACACCACAGTTTACTCTCGCCTCGACCAAAAATCTGGTGTAGGCGACAAAGCTAACCTTGCAGCCGAGCTTGAAAAGGACCTCCAATCCGTAGTGGACTGGGGTAAGAAATTGCTTGTAAGCTTTAATGCTTCTAAAACAAAGCTACTATCAATTAACCATCATAGACAATCGCACCTACCTCCCATTAGCATGGACCTGGCTTACCTTCCAGAGAGTAAAACACTACGCCTCCTTGATCTCACACTTACAGCGGACCTCAAATAGAATGATTATATCGAATCCATAGCTAAATCCGCTGCTATGAAAGTTGGTTCTCTGTGCAGGGCTCGGAGGTTTTTTCCGTCTGAATCTATCTTGCACATTTATAAATCTACCATCCGCCCGTGCATTGAGTACTGCTGCCATATCTGGTCGGGTGCTCCTGCTATTCTCCTCGGGCTTCTCGACAAGGTACAGCGGAGGGCCTGTAATGTGATCGATACCAACTTGGCAGACCGCCTGCAGTCTCTCTCTCACCGGCGCGACGTGGCTTCCCTGTGTCTCTTGTGAAATACTTTCACGGCTTCTGCACCAATGAACTTAGATCACTGCTGCCCCCTAAATACGAATTTGCACGAGAAACTAGATTAGCAACTAGATCCCACCCTTTTACAGTGAAACCGATAAAATGCAACCTCAACTTCTACTCCAACAGTTTCTTTTCTCGCACTTCCCGACTGTGGAATTCCCTTCCACACGATTGCTTCCCCGACGGCTACTATCTCCAGGAGTTTAAATGTAAGGTCAATAGACACCTCCTAACACACTAACTCGCTCCCATTCTTTCAAACACTCTTCCCATCTGCCCAACCCTCATCCTCGGTATCCTTACCCATCTATCACCTTCCTTCAGACATTTCCTACATCTAACCACTCCTCCTCTTTACCTTCCCCTATGTAGCCCCATGCGCAATAGTGGCAATGCAATGCCTTGCTTGGGGTGAAATGATTAAAAAAAAACACCTCAACATCCATATTCTCTCTTCCTGAATCATTCCCCTGACCCACATATCTAAGTCGAGTGCTCCTGCTATTCATCTTGAGGTTCTTGACAAATTCCAAAGTAGGATCTGCAATATAATAGATCCTGACTTGGCAACCCGCCTTCAGTCACTTTCTCACCGACGTGTTATGGCTTCTCTTTGTGATTTTTTACAAGTATTTTCATGGCAACTGCTCTGATGATCTTTTTCCGTTGCTACCTCAACTACATGTATTTACTTGTGCTACTAGAGTAACATTCAAGTCCCACCATTTTGCCGTTGGACTTAATTAAATATAACTCTCTCTCTTCTACTCTAATAGTTTCTTTTCTCACACGTCTTTTTTTGTGGCACTCACTTCCATTTCTATGTTCCCCTGATAACTACAATCTCTAAAAGTTTAAATGCAATATCGATTCCAATCAATCTCTTAGCATTTCTTCGACTGTAACGTTTTTATTTTCTCACTGCAAACACCTGAGCACCAGTAGCATCTCTCTAGCTTGCTTCTGGTGAAGGGTGAAATGATCACAATATATATATATATATATATACTCCCGGCTATAATTATTAGGCCACCTCAGTGTTTAAAAATAAATGATGTATTTCATACTACTTTTTAGTATTTATTGCCAAGTGAATATTTGTAAATGAAGATACACTGGTTCTTTTTTTAATATTGCACAATAACATGTGCATCAAACGAATGAATAAATATTTAATTATTACCTCTACTGCAGTTTCATCAATGAAAGAATGAAGAAAATTTAGGGTGATTCGGACGAGTTCATCTTTGCTTCCTTACCTTGTAAAATTTTGCAAATTAATAATAACGAAAGAATCATTCTATTTTCATTTGGCAATAAATACTAAATATAGTATGAAATATATCATTTCTTTAAAAAAAACTGGGGTGCCCTAATAATTATGGCCGGTAGTGTATATATATAATTAATTGAAGTGGTGATGATGTTATCTTCAGAACCCCGACTCCAGGTAATCAGTTGGTGCAAGTTCATGTGAATATGGTGAGTGGGTTAAAAATACTAACCGAATTCTAATTCTTTTTCCCTGGTTATTTTTACTGTATGGAGGAGGCTAACATTGTTCTCTTGATGATGACAGGTCGTTTTTCAACCAAACCTTTTCAGAAACGTTCAAGCTGCTGGATGTATAAATGTGGATTTAGTGTTTCATTTCGTTTTAAGGCAGCTAACTGAATAATACTTTAATGATCCCAACAAACAAGCACAACATTTCCTTTAATACATGAAAGTCAGGTTTTAGGACTCAGTAGTGGATATTTATCTTTGTCCATCGATTGCTTTTTGTGCTGAACAATGTCGTATGTTTGTTTACGCTGTTGTTTATAAATACAACGTCAATTACCTTATTTTCTCTCTGAACCATTTCCTTTTAATCGAACTTTACTCACTTCTCACTAAAGCCTTTAAATTTTCTTTTAATTCATTTTATACCAAACCTTTTTTTATGGACATGTTGAAGCTGCTGGATGCATAAATGTACATTTAATGTTTCATTGTCTTTTAAGAACTATAAATCAATATAACTCGACAATCGTAGCACATACATGAAATTAGCTTTCTTTCGTGGAGCAATACATTGTGTGTCGGTTGAAGAGACTTTACACAACATTTTGCATTGACATTGTCGTATACTAGTGTACTTCACATTTATTGTTAACTATGGTTAGTAGAACAGAAAATCGAGGGGCCGAGTTCGAATATCATTTGAATTCTTTGCATTCACTTATGCGCAGATACGCTTGGGAAAGGTATTAATCCATTTCTTCCCTCCAGTTATGGCTTAAATAACAGGATTGGGTTCTATAGCCTTGGCTGGCAACCAGTCTACCGCAGAAAGCAATGGCGACCTCCTGAGGGATAATCTTCTTCCCAGTCAGTCATGTCTCTTTTGAGAGATGATAGCCCAAAGCGTGTATCACGTACGGCACTTAACTGACTAACTGATGGTTAGTAGCTAGCTTGATACATTCATTCTTACAATTGTTTCCCCAAACAGAAATTACTTATGACTCAGCTTAATATATACAAGACTGACCGACCGACCGACAGATGATCGGGCAGAAATATATTAGTATTAATTTTCATGATAGATTGTACAATTTGCTTCTCCATCAGCTGTATCATTGGCAACCACACCCATTGGCCTCATTGATATCCTCAAGTTTCATTGTTTCGTTGAATTATAACGTAACTGAATCGGATCCGTGGCGGGAAGACAATGCGCATGCGCCAATTATTCATACAGGAGTCGTCTTTTGATTCTATTTATATTGACGCATATTTGCCAAGGCCTTTATGCCTGTGCTAAGTGTGAAACAATTTCCGTCATGTCCAATTAAGTTTTCGTGTCGGCCTTTGTCATGCCGTCTTTATTGTATTGACTGTTTATTATACCGGAATAAATTATAGCGTTGCTTTTATTCAGTCCACACCGCAAAATATGATAATGATTAAAATAAAAGGAGACGCGAAGCATTTACATAGGTTGTTAACGATCAGTATATTATCAAATTTAGTATAGGAAATAAGAAAATTAAACATAGAATAGAATGTACTAGGGTACGTTTTGTCTAACACTGCAAGTTGCTACAAAACCCACAAAAACTGTGAAACCAATAAAATGTAAACGCAAATTTTACTCCATCAGCTTCTTTTCTCGCACTTACCGCCTGTGGAATTCCCTTCTGTTGACTTGCTTCTCCGACAGTTACAATATCCAGGAGTTTAAATGTAAAGTCACTTGTCAACTATCTCGCTGACTTGCATTCTCTCTCTCATGCTACTTTCTCCGCCCACTCCTCTCTCATTAGTATTCTCATCCTTCTCTTACCCACTTCCTGACACCCCTTGTAACCTGTCACTCTTTCTCATTAATTTCCTCTTATGTAACCCCCTGCGCACTAGTGGCACTAGACTGCCTTGCTTGGGGCGATATGATTAAAAAACAGAACTTTTTTTTAATCGAGTTTATTCCTAGCAAGGTAGTAAAGCCACTATGATACAAAGGGACAGTTTGAAAGCTGATGTCGTCAGGAAGGTCATTAATTAAATTAAAAACAAAGGTAGGACTAAAGATAGAACCGTGGGTGACACCTGTATTAGCACCAAAAGATCTAGAAGAGTTGTTGCTGAGGATAACATTCAGTTCATAATTTGAGAAGAAAAACTCTATCAGATCAAAAATTCGTCCGGAGACACAATAATTTTCAGTTTCTGAAGGAAAACATTAAGCGAAATCCTTTGTAACTCTTTCACGATAATAATCTCATTCAATGTCATCGCACTGCTAAATTAATATTCCCAAAAGACAAATATCTATTCAGAACTATGCCGTAAGGAACACTCTGATTGGTTGCTTAGTTACATCCAGGCCATGTAACCTGTTATCGAAGGATACCAAATGGCAGTTTTATATCTGTGTTTAAAAGTTTATAATCTAATGAGAAAATCTACTAAATACGAATTATGTTTCCTAAGAGAATAAAACGAGAAGAAGTGGTCCTGGTAATGACTCCTTTTAGGGAACAAATAAAAGCGTGTGTTTATTGGGATCGGAAATTTTTTAATCGTTGATTTCCTTTTCCTAAAATTTATTATTCAAATATTTTTCTTTTTTTTTTTTAACAAAATTTACCTATAATTTCATTCTTTTATCTTACTGTCTACAAGTAATATTTTTTTATTTGGATAATAAATGGTCGAATGCGTGCGAGATATTCAAAGCAACAGCCCGAAATTCATTATTGTTATTTGATTTTTATCTTCATTATTCTTATCTCTTTCCGCAATAATCCTTACTACATCAGCAGTTGATCTTTTTTTTCATGATCATATCGTCCCAAGCAAGGCATTTTATTGCCACTGTTTTGCAGGGGTTTACATAGGAGGAAAGTTATGAGAAAGAGTGACAGGTTATAGGGATTGTCAGGAAGTGGGTAGGAAAAGAGTGATTGTGGGTTTAAAGTGAGGGATCAGTTTTTGTATTGATTGTAATGTAGAATTGATCCCCCAGTTTAAATCCACATTATAATAGTGTAGAATTTTTTTATTTAATCATATCGTTCCAAGCAAGGCATTTTACTGCCACTGTTTTGCAGGGGGTTACATAGGAGGAAAGTTATGAAAAAGAGTGACAGGTTAGAAGAAAAATATATCCAAAAAACATGCCTGTGTAGCTAATTAGTATAGAGAAGAGATGGATTCTCTTTCCAAAATTAAAGACAAGGATCGTCAATGTTATCTAAATTCGAGAACATCACAATTTACATCTAACATCATTCAACATATTTAATTTAGAAAGACTCAAAATTTACGTCAAGGATATTTCTGATATTTAATTCTGGATTTTTTAGAGTAACGTCCAAGTTCATTAGCTATATCTGATAGAGATTCGAAGGCAAATTAGCATGGCGAAGGAAGCATTCCAGTAGTTGAGTAAAGTATTAAGAAACAGGACAATTTCGCTAGAAACTAGGAAGAGAGGACTGGATTGCTACGTGCTGTCCGTCCTTCAATATGGCAGTGGATGCTCGACAATATCATCGGAGATGAAGGAAAAACTTGAAGCAACTGAAATGTGGTTCTACAGAAGGATGTTGCGAATATCATGGATCGAGCATGTGAGCAATGATGAGGTTTTAGAAAGGATAGAAACGAAAAGTAAATTAATACTGAGCATCAGAAAGGGACAACTAAAGTTCCTGGGACATGCAATGAGGAAGGAGGGCTTGGAGAATATGATACTCATAAGCCAGATAGAGGGAAAAAGACAAGGGAAAGCATATTTGAAGAACCTAATCAGGTGGATGATGGAACGAGGGTTGCATTGTGTAACAGGAAAAGGCGTGTTAAGAGCCATGAGGGATAGGGAGACGTGGAAAGCCATGATCGCCTACGTCCTGAAAAGACAAGGCACATAGAAGAAGATTAAACAATTTACATCTATATATAATTTCGGAATCCTAATTTACGTCTGTATCTAATTTCGGAATCCTAATTTACGTCTGTATCTAATTTCGGAATCCTAATTTACGTCTGTATCTAATTTCGGAATCCTAATTTACGTCTATATCTAATTTTGGAATCCTAATTTACGTCTGTATCTAATTTCGGAATCCTAATTTATGTCTGTATTTAATTTCGGAATCCTAATTTACGTCTGTATCTAATTTCGGAATCCTAATTTACGTCTGTATCTAATTTCGGAATCCTAATTTACATCTATATCTAATATCGGAATCCTAATTTACGTCTGTATCTAATATCGGAATCCTAATTTACGTCTGTATCTAATTTTGGAATCCTAATTTGCGTCTGTATCTAATTTTGGAATCCTAATTTACATCTATATCTAATTTCAGAACCCTAATTTACGCGTGTATCTAATATCGGAATCCTAATTTACATCTTTATTTAATATCGGAATCCAAATTTACATCTATATCTAATTTCGGAATCCTAATTTACGTCTATATCTAATATAGGAATCCTAATTTACGTCTATATCTAATTTAGGAATCCTAATTTACGTCTATATCTAATTTAGGAATCCTGATTAGCGGATGTGCGTTTTTGGTGCAGTGGATATCGGCACAGAACGAGAAATCGGGGAACCTAGTTCGAATTCCAGTTGAATTCATTGCATTCACATACGCGTAAATACCCATGGGAAAAGTATGAATCCGTCGCTTCTCCCTCCAGCTATGGGTTAAATAGCAAAACAGATTTGGTTCTACAGCTTTGGTTGTCAACCAGTCTATCGCAGAAATTAATGGCTACCTACTGCTGCAGAATCTTCTGCCCAGTCAATCATATCTCTTTCGGGACATGATCACCTAAACGGGTACCACGTATGACACTTAACTGACTGAATTCACATCGAGCATAACTTCTCCCAATTTACGTCAAGGATCATATCAAAATTATGGTTATCTTCGGAATGTACGTACTGGATATTTAATCGTATTTAATTTTTATGAACTTGAGAATTTACGTCTAGGATAATTCGCCACATCTAATCTAGATAATTTATGTCAATGATCGATCATCATATCTAATTTCGGAATACTCTGAATTTACGCCATATATAAGGCAGGAATTCTCAGAATTTAAGTCTAGGATCATTCATCATATCTAATGCCATAATCGTCAGAATTTATATCTAAGTCCATATAAAATTTACGAATCATCAGAATTCATGTCTATAATGATTCATCATATCTAATTTCGGTATCTTTGGAATTTACATTAAAGATCAAACATCATAACAAATTTCACATCCCTCACAATTTATTTAGAGTAATAAATAGTCATATATAATTTAGGAATCCTCAGAATTTACACGTAGGACCATTTGTTAAATGTCAATTAAGAATCTTCAGAATTGTCTAGGATCATATCATTGTCGGATGCCTAAATTTTTCATCTAAAATTTTTCATCCTATCTAATTAAAGAGAATTTAGTTTTAGAATCATATCTTATTTAAGAATCTTCACAATTTACGTTTAGGACAATACATCATATTTAATTTTGCTTTTAGAAGAACATAATTTTTCGTCATATATAATTCCGGAAACCACAAAATTACTCCCAGAAAATTTGTTATATTTAATTTCAGACATTGCAAAATTTACGTCTAGCATTATTTTACATATGTAATTTCCGAATTCTTCAGAATTTACATATAGTATCATCCATGTCTAATTTAGACTTACTTCGAATTTAAGTCTAGTACGAAGCATCATAATCAATTTAGAAATACTGAAAATGTATGCCCAGTATATTTCGTAATATCTAATTTTCTAATTTTGGAGTTGTCTGAATTACCTTCAGGCTCATTAGTCATTCCAAATTTCAATAATCTTCGAACTTACGCTGAGGACTTTCATCATACTTAATTTCAGAATCTTCAGAGATTACAACTACTATTTTTTATAAAATGTAATCAGAGAATTCTCAGAATTTATATCTAGGATCATTTGTCAGAACTAATTACGGAATGCTCAGAATTTAAGGTTAGAATAATTCGTCATATATTTTTGGGGAATCCCCAGGATTTACATTTTGGATCTTTTAACATATCTAATTTTGGAATTCTCAGAAATTACGATGAAGACGTTTATATATTTTTGGAATCCTTGGAGATTTCGGCTAGGATTAATTTCTTATAAATAATTTTGGATATCTTCAGAATTCGCCTATTTCGCAATCCTCTGAATTAACGTCTAGAATCATTCTTCATATCTAATTTAGTGTTGGAGAGTCACCTCTTTTCATACACTCTATAGACTCTTCCATGGTATACAAATAATCCTTCCTACACAGAACGTGTTGTTGTTGTTAGACTTGCTGAGACTCTTCAACTATAACACTGTCAGCTCTCTGTCTTCGGGTAGAGGGCGCTCTCTGCTTCCGAGCAGGGAGCAATAACCCAGTCGTGGTTCCGCCGAAGGGTAGAAGCACGACTGGGCAAAAATAGACAGACATTTTTTGGCCGGGCCATATAGCCCGGAAATCCCAGTCATAAACTGACCATGTGTCACATGTTTCCCTTGCTGGGAGGGACAACTAAATGTAGTTGTTGTTAGAGTTGCTGAGACTCTTCAACTATAACACTGTCAGCTCTCTGTCTTCGGGTAGAGGGCGCTCTCTGCTTCCGAGCAGAGAGCAATAACCCAGTCGTGGTTCCGCCGAAGGGTAGAAGCACGACTGGGCAAAAATAGACAGACATTATTTGGTCGGGTCATATAGCCCGGAAATCCCAGTTATAACTGACCATGTGTCACATGTTGCCCTTACTGGGAGGGACAACTAAATATAGTTGTTGTTAGAGTTGGTGTTTGTCAGAGCAGTTGAACCGCCGATCGTTGGTCAGCAAGCATATAGACTATTATATATTTGACTCCTACTAACAAGTATTCCTGAATCTACTAACCGTGTACAAGCTGTATATCTTTTATTCAATATACTTTAATTTTTTCCTCTCATATCCTTTTTGTTATTATTATATTTTGTGGTTTTCTAAACAAGAATCCCAACATTTAGTAATCGACAAAATTAAAATTTAACATGATTCATCACTCGAATTCTGATGAAAAGAGCGTGCAGCAGAATCAGACCAGAAATAAGACAAGAACAGTGCGGTTTTGTCAAGGACACTGGAACAAGGAACGCAATATTCATGCTTAGAATGTTATCAAAAAGAGCGATACAAATGCAGAAGGACGTGTACTTGTTTTTCGTAGACTACGCGAAGGCATTCGACAAAGTACGCCACAATGACCCGATGGAGACGCTCGGCAAACTTTATATATTCGGAAAGAATATTAGAATAATCAAGGACATGTAATGCAACAATCTGTTTGCATAGGGACAGATATTTTTTTATCGTATCACCTTGAGCAAGGCGGTAACACCACTGATGTGCAGGGGGCTACATAAGAGTAAAAAGATTAGGGGGCTACATAAGAGTAAAAGGATTAGAGGGCTACATAAAAGTTAAAAGATTGGTTAGGAGGAGAGTGAAGAGAAAGACGAATCAGTCAGAAAGGAGCAAGAGAAGGCTGGGAATACAGGTGTGATGACAGTTGCAAAGGTGGAGAGAAAGGAAAGGATATACAAGATGGTGAAGAAAGAACTAGAGTCAAGTGGTTAAGAGATGAGTATTGGCATTGCATTTAAATTCCTGGAGGTTGTAGCCGTCAGGAAAGCAAGAATATGGGAGCGGGTTCCACAGGCGGGAAGTGCGAGAAAAGAAGCCGAATGAGTAGAATTGTCGGCTGAATTTGGTTGATCTAATTGTGAATAGGTAAGACCCAGTTGCCGGTCTGGTTGCACGAGTAAACACCTGCTGCAGGGACACCAGTGACTAAAGTTCGTTGGAGCAAAAGCCATGAAATTATTTATAGAACAGACAGAGGGAAGCCACATCATGTCGGTGGGGAAGTGGCTGGAGTCGATCTGCCAAGTCGGTATCTATCACATTACTGATTTTCCTTTGGAGCCTGTCAAGAACACTGAGATGAACAGCAGAGGCACCTGACCATATATGACAGCATTACTCTATGTACAGACGGATGGTTGATTTGTACATATGCAAGATCGATTCAGGAGGAAAAACATCCTGGCACGACACAGTGACCCAACCTTCCTAGCGGTGGATTTAGCTATTGACTCAATGTAATGGTTCCACTTGAGATCGGAAGAGATGTATACAAAGATAAAAAGGGTGTAAGACAAGGATGTGTCCTCTCACCGCATCTTTTCCACTTATAGAGCGAGACAATTTTAAGAGAGCTAGAAGTTTCACAGGGATTCGTCATTGGTGGCCGTAGTCTAAACAATATCAGTTATAAAATACGCTGAATGCTCTTAGCAAACACGAAAAGTGAACTACAAAGCCTCCTACAGGAAGTAGTTACATAAATGGAAAAAGAAGGGTTACATATAAACTACAAGAAAACTGAATGCATGGTCATCAGTAAAAAGAGGAGCCCAAAATGCCAACTACAGGCCGGGAATACTAAAATCAAAGAAAACAAGGAAAGGAAACTACAAGACCTACAGGAAGTAGTTAAAGAAAGCGGAAAGAAAGGACTACATATAAACTACAAGAAAACTGAATGCATGGTCATCAGTAAAAAGAGGAGCCCAAAATGCCAACTACAGGCCGGGAATACTAAAATCAAAGAAAGCAAGGAAAGGAAACTACAAGACCTACAGGAAGTAGTTAAAGAAAGCGGAAAGAAAGGACTACATATAAACTACAAGAAAACTGAATGCATGGTCATCAGTAAAAAGAGGAGCCCAAAATGCCAACTACAGGCCGGGAATACTAAAATCAAAGAAAACAAGGAAAGGAAACTACAAGACCTACAGGAAGTAGTTAAAGAAAGCGGAAAGAAAGGACTACATATAAACTACAAGAAAACTGAATGCATGGTCATCAGTAAAAAGAGGAGCCCAAAATGCCAACTACAGGCCGGGAATACTAAAATCAAAGAAAACAAGGAAAGGAAACTACAAGACCTACAGGAAGTAGTTAAAGAAAGCGGAAAGAAAGGACTACATATAAACTACAAGAAAACTGAATGCATGGTCATCAGTAAAAAGAGGTGCCCAAAATGCCAACTACAGGCCGGGAATACTAAAATCAAAGAAAGCAAGGAAAGGAAACTACAAGACCTACAGGAAGTAGTTAAAGAAAGCGGAAAGAAAGGACTACATATAAACTACAAGAAAACTGAATGCATGGTCATCAGTAAAAAGAGGAGCCCAAAATGCCAACTACAGGCCGGGAATACTAAAATCAAAGAAAACAAGGAAAGGAAACTACAAGACCTACAGGAAGTAGTTAAAGAAAGCGGAAAGAAAGGACTACATATAAACTACAAGAAAACTGAATGCATAGTCATCAGTAAAAAGAGGAGCCCAAAATGCCCAATCCAAGTTGGGGAGACTAAAATCAAACAGGCACAGAAATTTAAATACCTGGGAAGTGTCCAACAGAAGACAGAAAGTGCGATACTGAGATACGAAGGAATATTGGTGTAGCCAAGAATGCATTCGAGAAGCTGAATATAGTATTGAGAAACAGGAAGATTTCACTGATAACAAAGAAGAAAGTGCTGGACTGGTATGTAATGTCGGTCCTTCAATATGTCAGCGAATACGGGGCAATCTCATTAAAGATGACGAAAAGATTTGAAGTAACTTAAAAGTAGTTCTACAGAAAGATGCCGAGGATACCATGACAGAACTTGTTAGCAAAAACGAGGATGGATACAAAAGAAAACTGATACTTAACGTCAGGAAAAAAAAACTGCTGAATTTTCTAGAACATGTAGTAAGGTAGAACGGCTTGGAGTATCTGATGCTCACGGGACGGATAGAGAGAAAAAGAGACGAAAGAAAGCAACGCATGACATACTTAATAGTTTTAATCAAATGGAAGGTGGAGCGTGGTTTCAGCGGTTTAACAGGAGATGTGTTGTTAAAAGCTACAAGGGACAGGGAGATGTCGAGGGCCACGATCTCCTACGTTCTGAAAATGACACGGAACATGGAAATACAGATAATTCATCACATCTAATTCAGGAAATCTCAAAATTTATGTCTACAATGTTTAGTCATAAATTTTGTAATGCTCACAATTAGCCTCTAGTTTCATTCGTCGTATTTTATTTCAGAATATTCATAATTTTAATCTACAATCAACCAGCACTTCTCAATGATTTCGTCTATAAAAATTAGAAATACGTAGAATTTATGTCCAGGATTGTTCATCAACTCTAATTAAAGAATAATCATAATTTACGTTTAGGATAATTCGTCATGTCTTATTTCGGAATATTCATAATTTTAATCTAGGATCAACCAGCTTCTCAATCATTTTGTCTAGGTTTATTGGCCATATAAAAATTAGCAACACGAAATATTTATATCCAGAATTGTTCAACTCTAATTAGAGAATCGTCATAATTTACGTTTAGGATAATTCGTCATATCTTATTTCGGAATATTCATGATTTTAATCTAGGATCAACCATCACTTTTCAATGTTTTCGTCTAGGTTCATTAGCCATATAAAAATTAGCAATATGAAGAATTTATGTTCAGGATTGTTTATCAACTCTAATTAGAGAATTGTCATAATTTACGTTTAGGATAATTCGTCATATCTTATTTCGGAATATTCATGATTTTAATCTAGGATCAACCATCATTTTTCAGTATTTCGTCTAGCTTCATTAGCCATATAAAAATTAGCAATATGAAGAATTTATGTTCAGGATTGTTCATAAACTCTAATTAGAGAATCGTCATAATTTACGTTTAGGTTAATTCGTCACATCTAATTTAGGAATCTTCAAAATTTACGTCTGCAATGTTTAGTCATATGAAATTTCATAATACTCACAATTAGCCTCTAGTTTCATTCGTCATACCTTCTTTCGGAATATTTATAATTTTAACCTAGGATCAACCAGCACTTCTCAATATTTTCGTCTAGGATCGTTAGCGATATAAAAATTAGCAATACGATGAATTTATGTCCAGGATTGTTCATCAACTCTAATTAGAGAATCGTCATAATTTACGTTTAAGATAATTCGTCATATCTTATTTCGGAATATTTATAATTTTAATCTAGGATCAACCAGCACTTCTCAATGTTTTCCTCTACGTTCATTAGCCATATAAAAATTAGTAATTCGAAGAATTGTTGTCCAAGATTGTTCATCAACTCTAATTAGAGTATCGTCATAATTTGAATAACACTGTTGTCGAATTATACGCTGATATAAATCCAGAACATTCATTAATTTCATATGAGGAATGATCCTGGGCGTATATCCTGTGCATTTTTACATTTTATATAACTAATGCGCCTAGACAGAAATCTTGAGTATTCTTAAATTTGAAATGACGAATAATACTTGACATAAATCCCAACCTATTCCTAAATTTAATATGACGAAAGATCCTAGATGTAAATCGTAGTATCCTTTAATTACATCTAGAATCATTGGTGATATTAATTTTCAGAATACTAAGCATTTACGTTTAGAAATCGTTTATCATGTTTAATTTAATAATACTTAAGATTTACGTCTAAGACCATTCGTTGTATCAAAATTAATAATGCACAGGATTTACGTCCAAGATTATTCGTCATATGAAATTAATGAATGCTCAGCATTTACGTCGTATTAAATTGAAGACTGTTCATGACTTACGTCCATGAAAATCGTCATATCAAATGTAAGAATGCGCAGGATTTACGTCTAGGTTCATTTGCCATATTAAACTTAATAGTTCTCAAGATTTACACTCGCCATATTAAACTTAAATGTGCTCAGGATTTACGTCCAGGATCATTCGCCATATTAAACTTAATAGTGATCAGGATTTAAGTCTAAGATCATTCGTCATATCAAACTTAATAATGCTCAGTATTTACGACCAGGATCATTCGCCATATTAAACTTAATAGTGCTCAGGATTTACGTCCAGGATCTTTCGCCATATTAAACTTAATAGTGCTCAGGATTTACGTCTAAGAACATTCGTCAGATCAAACTTAATAATGCTCAGGATTTACGTCCAGGATCATTCGCCATATTAAATTTAGTAGTGCTCAGGATTTACGTCCAGGATCATTCGCCATATTGAACTTAATAATGCTCAGGATATATGTCTTATATCATTCGTCATATCAAACTTAATAATGCTCAGGATTTACGTCCAGGGTCATACGCCATATTAAACTTAATAGTGCTCAGGATTTACGTCTAAGAACATTCGTCATATCAAACTTAATAATGCTCAGGATTTACGTCCAGGGTCATTCGCCATATCAAACTTAATAGTGCTCAGGTTTTACGTCCAGGATCATTCGCCATATTAAACTTTATAGTTCTCAGGATTTATGTCTAAGATCATTCGTCATATCAAACTTAATAATGCTCAGGATTTACGTCCGTGATCATTCGCCATATTAAACTTAATAATGCTCTTGATTTACGTCCAGGATCATTCGCCATAAGAAATTAATGAATACTC
Organism: Ascarosepion bandense; assembly: GCA_037127315.1. Taxonomy (NCBI): domain Eukaryota; kingdom Metazoa; phylum Mollusca; class Cephalopoda; order Sepiida; family Sepiidae; genus Ascarosepion; species Ascarosepion bandense. The sequence continues at coordinate 404,143 of JBBBDQ010002647.1, read as the reverse complement.
TTGATTTACGTCTAGGAACAAAAAAGCATATCAAATTTAAGACAGTTCAGGACTTACGTCCATGACCAGTCGTCATATCAAATATAAGAATGCGTAGTATTTACGTCTAATCCCATTGGTCATATTAAATTAAGAAATACTCAGGATTTACGTTTAGCATCATCCATCATGTAAGAATGCTCAAAAGTTTCGTTATAGGATTATACGTCATTCTAAATTTAGGAATAGGATCATTAGTCATTTCAAATTTATGATTACTCAGGACTTACGTTTAGGATTATTCGTCATATCAAATATAAGAATGGTAAGGATTTACGTCTAGGATCAGTCGTCATATTACATTTAGAGATACTTAGGATTTGCGTCTAGGATCATTCATCATATTAAATTAAATATTACTCAGCATATACGTATCAGATCATTCGTTATATCAAATTTAAGAATGGTAAGGAATTGCGCCTAGGATTTTTGTCATATTAAAATTAAGAATAACTTAGGAATTACGTGTGTAGGATTATTGAAGAATACTAAGGATTTATATCTAGGAACATTCATTATATAAAATATAAGAATGCGGAGGATTTATGTCAAGTATCATTCATCATACGAAATTAATTAATGTTCGGGATTTACGTCTAGGATCATAATTCATATTTAGTTAAAACTATTCAAGACTTACGTCTATGGCCAATCGTCATATCAAATGTAAAAATGCACAGCATTTACGTCTAGTCTCATTGATCATATCAAATAAACACTTAGGATTTCCGTTAAGCATCATTCGTCATATCAAATTTAAGAATGCTCAAGATTTACGTCATACGATCATTCATTATATCAAATTTAAGAATGCTTCGGAATTACCTCTAGGATACATTAAATTTGAGACCGCTCATGATTTAAGTCTATAATCAATCGTCATATCAAATGTAAGAATGTGATAGATTTATGTCAACTGTTATTGTTTATATTAAATTTAGCAATACTCAGGAATTGCGTGGATCATCATCTGCTATATCAGATTTAAAATGCTCAGGAATTGCGTTTAGGTTCATTGATCATATTAAATTTAGGATTTCTGAATATTCAGGCCAAAAATCATTAGTCATAAAATGTTTATGAATACTTATGAGTTACGTTTTGGATTATTCATCAAATCAAATATAAGAATGGTCAGAATTTACGTATGAGATCAATCGTTGTATTATATTTAGAGATACACTGGGTTTGCTTTCTTAGATTATTCGTCAAATTAAATTTAAGATTGCTCAGCAGGTACAACTAGGATCATTCGTCATATCAAATTTAAGGGTTCTATGGATTTACATCTAGGACCTTTAGTCATATTGATTTTAGAAATAGTTTGGGATTTAGTTTTAGGATCATTCATAATATGAAATTAAAGAATACTCAAGATTTACGTCTAGAAACATTCGTTACATCAATTTTAAGAATACTCAGGATTCATGTCTAGAAACATTCGTCACATCAATTTAAAGAATACTCAGGATTTACGTCTAGAAACATTTGTCACATCAATTTAACAAATACTCAGGAGTTACGTCTAGAAACATTCGGCACATCAATTTAAAGAATGCTCAGGATTTATGTCTAGAAAAATTCGTCACATCAATTTAAAGAATGCTCAGGATTTACGTATAAAATATTCGTGACATCAATTTGAAGAATACTCAGGATTTACGTCTAGCAACATTCGTCACATCAATTTAAAGTATACTCAGGATTTCCGTCTAGAAACATTCGTCACATCAATTGAAAGAATGCTCAGAATTTCCGTATAAAATCATTCGTCACATCAATTTATAGAATACTCAGGATTGACGTCTAGAAACATTTGTCACATCAATTTAATAATACTCAGGATTTACATCCAGAAACATTTGTCACATCAATTTAAAGAATGCTCAGGATTTACATCTAGAAACATTCGTCACATCAATTAAAAAATACTCAGGATTTACGTCTAAAAATATTCGTGACATCAATTTAAAGAATACTCAGGATTTCCGTCTAGAAATATTTGTTAAATCAATTTAAAGCATACTCAGGATTTACGTGTAGAAACATTCGTCACATCAATTCAAGGAATACTCAGGATTTCCATCGAGAAACATTCGTCACATCAATTTAAAGAATACTCAGCATTTACATCTAGAAACATTCCTCATATAAAATATCAGAATACACAGGATTTACGTCCAGGATCATTCTTCATATGAAATTAATGAATGCTCTGGATTTATGTCTAGGATCATACGCCATATTAAATTTAAGACTGCTCAGGATATAGGATCATTCGTCACATTTAATTCAAGATTGTTCAGGGTTTAAGTGTAGATTCATTGCTGATATTAATTTTATGAATAATCATGATATACGTCTAGCATCATTCCTCATTTCTTATTTTAGAATTTTAGATTTACGTCTAGGATATTTACGTCTAGGACATTTACGTCTAGAACATTTGTTATGTGAAATTAAATAATGCGCAGGATTAACGTATATGATCATTCGTTATTTGAAATTTACGAATGTTCAGGATTTACGTCTAGAATCATTAGTCATATTTTAGAAGTACTTAGGATATACGTCAAGCATCATTCGTCATATCAAAATTAAGAATGCTTAAGGGTTTACCTCAAGGGTCATTGGTCATAAGAAATTCAGGAATAATCAGTGTGTACGTTTTTGTATAATTCCTCATATTTAATTTAGGAATACGGAAGATTTACGTCTAGGATCATTCGTCATATCAAATTTAGGAATACTTATGATTTACATCTCGCATTCGCTGCCACATAGACGGACAGATGTCACATAACAATCCAGTATTTTTGACGAAGTTTGGGAAATAGGGGAAAGCCATGATCACACACGGAATAATAATAATAATAATAATATTCAATAAGGAAAGAAGGCAGTAAATACAAACAAGATTTACATTTAGTAGTTCTGTAGAAAAGCAAAACGGAAGTAAAAAAAACTGCTATTGCGGCAAAAATATGAACCCGAAAGCCAAGGATAAAGCTCTTTGAAACAACGCTGGCAAGACAAACCTCTGCATAGCCAATATCCACAACGTGCTAATAAATCCATTGTTGATAAAGCTAATACTCATCGATGGTTACGTGCATCTGGATTAAAGTCTGAGACTGAAGGCTTTATTCTTTTAGCGCAAGACCAAAGTCTTTTCACTGAGAACTTTCAGGCAAATATTATACATAGTAATTTAGATCCAAAATGCAGGTTCTGTGATAAATACCAAGAAACAATAGACCATCTAATTTCAGGATGTTCTGTACTTGCCTCAAATGAATATAAAAATCGTCACGATAAAGTGGGGCAATATTTACACTGGACAATTTGTAAACAATATGCAAAATATGTAAACATATACTGGTATGAACACCACCCAGCACCGGTTACAGAAATAGAAGATGTCACCATTCTATGGAATTACACCATCTACACAGACAGAAAAATTGAAGCAAATATGCCGGACATTATTGTTAAAAACCAGAAAGAAAACCTTGCCAATGAATTGATATGGCTTGTCCAGTGGATTGTAACATAGCAACCAAGGAATTCGAAAGATTGTCAAAATGTAAAGACCTGGAAATTGAAATAGAAAAAATGTGGAAATTGAAAACAAGAGTTGTACCAGTGATAGTAGGTGCACTTGGAATGATAAAGAATGGAACAAAACAACACATTGAAACAATCCCTGGGAACGCCAGCTGAAGAGATATACAAAAATTGTCTTGTTAAGTACAACCCACACACTAAGGAGAACTTTGTCTATGTAACGCTAGGGATGATGGAGAAGATAGAAAAAACATGAAATGGAGCCAAAACAACACACTACGACCTGCCTTAGAACTTCCCGCGGACTTGGTTGGTAGTGAGGCCATAGCAGAAATCGAAATATGATGAAAAATGAGATTATAATAATAATAATAATAATAATAATAATAATAGCAACCGTTCATTCATATAAATCTACTTTGGTATTTCCAGAAAACATTGTACTATTATAGCGTAGAACTAGACTGCAGGAGTAGAATTGTCGTCTGCATTTGGCTAACCTGACTGTGAATGGATGGGACCCAGTTGCCAGTCTGGTTGCACGAGTAAACACCTGTTGAGGAGGCATCAGTGATTTAAGTTCGTCTGAGCAGAAGCCATGAAAGTATTTATAGAACAAAGGGAGGCCACATTTCGACGATGGGGAAGTGGCTGCAGTCGAGCCGCCAGATCAGTAACTATCACATTACAGACTCTCCTTTGGAGCCTGTCAAGAACACTGAGGAGAACGGCAGGGGCACCTGACCATAAATGGCTGCAGTACTCCATGCACGGACGGATGGTTGACTTGTATATATGCAGGATGGATTCAGGTGGAAAAAACATCCTGAATCGACATAGTGACCCAACCTTCTTAGCAGTAGATCTTGCTATGGATTCAATATAGTGATTCCATTTGAGGTCTGAGGACAGGGTCAGTCCGAGGAGGCGTAGTGTATTGCTCTCTGGGAGAATCGCTTGGTCCATGCTTATGGGAGGCAGAAGAGGTTGCCTGTAATGGTTGACAGACAACAGCTTGGTCTTAGATGAATTGAAGTTGACCAAGCCACTTCTTACCCCAGTTCACCACAGAGTGTAGATCCCGTTCAAGGTCAGCAGCGAGATTATGTCTGTCCGCCACGACAGGTTTCTTACTGGTGCGAGAGTATATTGTAGTGTCATCTGCGTAGATGCCTACTTGGGACTTGATCTCATCTGGGAGGTCATTGATGAAAATAAGGAAGAGTGTCGGGCCCAGGATAGAGCCCTGTGGGACACCAGCATTTGTGCTGTAGGACGAAGAGGCACGCCCATTCAGAACGACCTTCATTTTGCGGTTATTTAAGAAAGATTGGATTAGGTCAAGCAGTCGACCGGTAATACCATAACAGCGTAGTTTGCATAGGATGCCAGAGTGCCAAACCCTGTCGAAAGCCTTGGAGATGTCCAGAGCAACCGCGCGAGCCTCGTCAGACTCATCAAGGGTCTGTAGCATGTACTCCGTTTCGGTTGTTAGCAGGTCGGCCGTGGACCTGGCAAAGCGGAATCCATATTGCCTGTCGGAGAAGAGTTCGTGGGCGGTGAGATGATGAACTATTTCAGCATTGATTATAGCCTCGAATTCTTTCTCGAATATCGGTATAAGACTGATAGGGCGATATTTGGAAGGGTCCGAGGGTTCACCACAATTCTTAAATACAGGAACGACTGAAGATAACTTCCATCATGCAGGAAAGCAGGAAGCAGAAAGGCAGTAGTTAAACAGTTTAGAGAGGACAGGGGAAAGTTCAGGAGCACACCTCTTAAGGACTATCACCGGGATTCCATCGTTTCCATACGCCTTATGGGGGTCGAGTTTTGAAATTACTCTGGATACTACTGTCGGGGTAATATATACGTTCTAATAGAGAAGTCGGTTGGGTGTACTCCGGACGAGTCGAATGTGGAGTTGGATGAGAATCTGTGGGCAAAGCACTCAGCTTTATCCGCAGATGACGTGAGAACCTCAAATCCATGGATTAAAGGAGGTATTGAGGATTTCCTATTGTTGAGCACTCGTTTATAAATCCTCCAATAGTCCTTGGAGCCGAACTTTCGGTCAGCTATGTGCTGTCGCATTATCTCAGCAAACAACTGTTTGGCGTCATTTAGGGTTCTCTTGCACTCATTGCGAGCAGATGTGAACAGGCGCCTATTGTGATCAGTTGACTGTCTCCGGAATAGACGGAAGTAATGGTTCCTGTGGGCAGTGGCGGCTGAGCAGGCCGGAGAGAACCACGGAGAGGAATGAGGTTTTAAGCAATACTTCCTGGTGGGTATGAAGGCACCAATGCCAGCTTTCACCCATGACGAGACCTCAGAGGCACAGTCATCAACTGATAGGTCGAACACTTTTCCCCAATGGACGTCGCAGAGGAAATCGCGAAAGGCATCCCAGTCAGCTTTTTGGTAGAGGTAGGAGGTCCTATAGGTAGGGGGCTCCTGGGGGGAGTGAGATTGGAAAGAAATACTGAGAGAGACTACAGCGTGGTCGGAGTTGCCGAGAGGGCAAAGCTGCGAGACTTGACAGGCGTCAGGCGCTGAGGTGAAACATATATCTAGCAGTGAGGAATGACCCGAGTGAGTGCTTGGGAAGCGAGTGGGGAAGTCCACCACTTGCGTAAGGGATTGGGAAATAGCAAAGTTCATGGCGTGAATGGCTGCTGGATCAGTAACGGCGTTTTCAAGCCACTCAGTGTGATGGGCATTGAGGTCTCCAAATACGAATATGTGGGCGAATGGGCGATAGGAAATAGCCTTATCTATGTCGTCAGCAATGCTATCTAGTAGGGAGCAGTCAGGGGAGGAGGGAGAACGGTAAAGAAAGAATAGGTAACTAACCGAACTGAGGAGAGACAGGCGGAGACATATGTATTGGTGGTCAGTAGATTCGAGTGAAGTCACCCTAGCTATGGGGCGGTATTCGCTGACATAGACACTCAGCCCATGCATGTGGACAGTGGAATCCTTCCTTAAAAGGGGAAGATAACGAGGGATGAAGAGGTCAGAGGAGGGGATAGCTGAGTTGAGGTTAGTTTCGCAGAGCGCAAGGATGTCAGAGGACTTTTCATGCAGGAACGCTTCTACACTAGGAAAGTTAGTACGAATTCCCCGGATATTAGTGAAGGAAAGGTTAATGGGTTTAGGTGGTTTGGATTTAACTGGTTTAGGGTCATTTCTGATTTTTTTAGTCATGATTCTGTTTGTAGAAAGGACTTAGAGTAGAGGATACAGGCGGTCATTATCCACGATCTGTACTGGGAGTGAAACTGGCTAGGGCTGCAACAAGGTGTGGCCTCAAGGTTGCCCACCGAAAGCGCTTGCAGGGACACCTATCCATGCGCTACATGGCACTACAAGAACCCCGATATTATACAACTGTTGATCAGAGCAGCCGCTCTTGACTCTACGCAAGAGTTAGGGCTCCTAACTACCAGTCGGAAGCAGCAACCAGGAAACTGCCAACCCGGTACCCTCACAGTGATGAGCCGTTGCCACCAACCGGCCCGATCGCAGGAAACTCACGGAAGCACCAATACCAAGGTCTTAAGAGAGAGAAGAGAAAGCCGGAAACCAACATCCTAAACAGGAAACAAGGGGCAAGCCTCTACTCCTGTTCAATAGACGTGGGAGGAGTATTGACCGGGCGATAGTGTGACCTATCTACTCCTATTTAAAAAAAAAAAAAAAAAACACAAAACACAAAACACAAACTTCCAAAAGTGGAGAGTTAACTAAGTTTTAACTTTGTTAAAGTCCAAATGAAGCATAAACGCCAAAATGCGAGGAAAAAAAAAAACGAAAAATACAGATTTAAGAAATAATTCGTAACATACCTTACAGTTTAACACAGGAAATTTGAATTAAGAAAGTTTCACTCTTCAATTCTTGCTTTTCCCAAAAATCAACATCGAGTTAAGCTGCTTGGTAAATTTGAATTCAAAGAACAGACCATAGCCTCTTATTGGAAGGCTGTGAGGAGCATGGAACCACCTCTTAAATGCTGTTGTTCCTAGGTCCACTCTAACCCAGAGTGGTAGCACCTGTTAGGGTCCCAACTTTGGTTAAATAGTTAACCCCCTAACTGGGGTCAAAACACTATGCAAATATAAAAATACATTTTTATAGAAATATATGCTTTAAATAGACTTTTATTGAAAAATATATTTTTGAAGGAAAAATATTTCTAATAATACATTTTGAAGGAAAAAAAGATTATTGCCATTATCCATTTTTGAATGTTTCATTTTTCTAAAAAAAAATTAAAAAAAATTTTCATCAAATTCTGACTTAATCATCCTTCTCACTATAACGGAACATTAAAAACAATCCCAACTTTTTGGCATTAAATAACCCACAGAGGTGTTGATATGCCGTTAAACAAAGCTCAAACTCAAAACAACTAAGCAAACTAATAAAGAAACAAGTAAATCTCATTAGAAACAAGGAAAAATATTCATCTAAATTATCTGATAAAAATTCTCCTATACAGCAGTGAAGGCTGTACAATCTCCTCACAGATAAAGAAGAAACTTGAAGCCACATAATTGTAGTTCTACAGAAGGATACTGAGAATGCTATGAAGTTAATAAGTAACGTTTTAGAGAAATGGAAACAAAAAGACACTTATTGATATAATTAAAAGGAGCCAGTTGTAATTTCTAGGATACATAATGAGGAAGGAAGCCGTAGAAAAACTGACACCAACAAGAAATATTTAAGGCAAGAGAGACAGAGGGAAGAACTACCTCAGAAGTTTTTGCATTTTTAGCTAAAAAGCTTGTGTAAATGGTTCACAGAAAATGGTATTAGAGGTTAGTGAAAATAAAAAAAATACTGAAATTTTCATTCTACAGGAAATTGTGAAGATCCATGATCATTCTCGCCCTGAAAGGACACGAAACAGAGAGAAAGAAGAAGAGGATAAAGAAGTGAAAGTCTGGTGTATTTTGGGATCAAGATAAAATAATTATTAGTTTATCGCTTTAATAGCTCAACACTTGAAGTTATCACATTTTCAGTTTGCAGTTAATTAGACACTTGGGACTAAGTTTATTTCCGTATCTCTCGAATACGGCTATTTTTTCTTTGCTTATTGTATGAAACAGAGATATCATTCATAGATCAATAGACCTGTCGATGTTTGAGGTATAACCAGAGGATCACCGGAGAACGAGGGGGAGTCAAACTGAGGGGCGCTCATTTATAGCTGTATTATTTTTTCGATAACTATTTGCTATCAGCAGTCATATTTTATTCTTTAATGTGACGAGTAATCTAGGATATGATGTGTATGAACTGGATTTTTCGGGGTAATTGAAGAATTCGCAATGCAACACATTGTTAGGTCGATCTATCTCTAGGACCGTGTTTTTCTTTTTCAGGGCTATTGTCAGGTTCTTGTGCCTTAGTATATTTTGGGATATAATAACTTTTAGCCAGTTCCATTTCGTGTATGTCCCACTTCCCTCTTGATGTGACTATACATACACCGTACATTCAAAAATCAGTTGAATAATAATAATAATAATAATAATAATAATAATAATAATAATAATAATAAATACAAACAAGAATTACAGTTAGTAATAAATACAAACAAGAATTACAGTTAGTAGATTCTGTAGAAAAGCAAAACAGTAGCCAAGAACCAACTATTGCGGCAAAAAATATGAAAATGAAAGCCAAAGATAAAGCTCTTGAAAAGATGAAACAGCGCTGGCAAGACAAACCTCTGCATGGCCAATATCCAGTACGTGCCAATAAATCCAATGTTGACAAAGTTAATACTCATCGATGGTTACGTGCATCTGGATTAAAGTCTGAAACTGAAGGATTTATACTTGCAGCACAAGACCAAAGTCTTTTCACGAGAAACTTTCAGGCAAATATTATGCATAATAATATGGATCCAAAATGCAGGTTTTGTGATAAACACCAAGAAACAATAGACCACCTAATCTCAGGCTGTTCTGTGCTTGCCCCAAACGAATATAAAAATCGCCACGATAGAGTTGGGCAATATTTACATTGGGCAATGTGCAAACATTATGGAAAAGCTGTAAACAAACACTGGTATGAACATCATCCAGCACCGGTTACAGAAATAGAAGATGTAACCATTCTATGGGATTACACCATCTACACAGACAGAAAAATTGAAGCAAACAGGCCAGACATTATTGTTAAAAACCAGAAGGAGAAAACTTGTCTATTAATTGATATGGCTTGTCCAGCGGATTGTAACATAGCAATCAAGGAATTTGAAAAACTGTCAAAATATAAAGACCTGGAAATTGAAATAGAAAAAATGTGGAAATTGAAAACAAGAGTTGTGCCAGTGATAGTAGGTGCACTTGGAATGATAAAAAATGGAACAAAACAACACATTGAAAGAATCCCTGGAAACCCCAGCTTAAGAGATATACAAAAAATTGTATTATTAAGTACAGCCCACACACTAAGGAAAACGTTATCTATGTAATGCTGGGGATGATAGGGAGGATAGAAAAACATGAAATGGAGTCATAACAACACGCCACTACCTGCCTTAGGTCTCCCCGCAGACTTGGTTGGTAGTGAGACCAATGCAGAAATCGAAATATGATGAAAAATGACATAATAATAAACAATAGACCATCTAATATCAGGGTGTTCTGTACTTACCCCAAATTAATATAAAAACCGCCACGACAGAGTGGGGCAATATTTACATTGGAGAATATGCAAACACTATGGAAAATCTGTAAACAAACACTGGTATGAACATCACCCAGCACCGGTTACAGAAACAGAAGATGTCACCATTCTATGGAATTACACCATCTATACAGACAGAAAAATTGAAGCAAATATGTCGGACATTATTGTTAAAAAACAGAAAAAGAAAACTTGTCTATTAATTGATATGGCTTGTCCAGCGGATTGTAACATAGCAACCAAGGAATTTGAAAAATTGTCAAAATATAAAGACCTGGAAATTGAAATAGAAAAAATGTGGAAATTGAAAACAAGAGTTGTGCCAGTGATAGTAGGTGCACTTGGAATGATAAAGAATAGAACAAAACACATTGAAACAATCCCTGGAAATGCCAGCTTCAGAGATATCCAAAAAATTGTCTTATTAAGTACAGCCCACACGCTAAGAAGAACTTTGTCTATGTAGCGCTAGGGATGTTAGGGGAGATTGAAAAAAAATGAAATGGAGCCATAACAACACGCCACGACCTGCCTTAGGTCTTCCCGCAGACTTGGCATGTAGTGCGACCATAGCAGAAATGGAAATATGATGAAAAATGACATAATAATAATCATAATTGATTATGTTGCGATAGAAGAAAATAGTAAGCACATCTCTGCGAAGCTTTGTAAAAAGAAAGCAAACACAAAGACTTGGAGATGGAAATTGAAAACATGTGACCCTTTTTACTGTGTTGACCCCTTGCGTCAACATAACACGGTGAAAAGAGGTCAACTCAAGATGGCAAAACAGGATAGCTCAACATAAAGCAATTAAGCCTTCGTATAAATAAGCAGATGTGGTGCAAAGGATATCGGCTGGGGACGAGAAATCGGGTAACCGAGTTCGAATTCCAGTTGAATTCCTTGCATTCACTTACGCCCAAATGCCCTTGGAAAATGTAATAATCCGTCTCTTCCTTCCAGTTATGGGTTAATAACAGGACAGATTGGGTTCTATAGCCTTGGTTGGCAACCAGTCTAACGCAGAAAGTAATGGCAACTTACTGCAGGATAATCTTTTGCCCAGTTAGTCATGTTTCTTTCGAAAGCGTGTATCATGTATGACAATTAACTGACTGACTATACATAAGCACGCTTAAAAGGAGTCAACAGAATAAAAAGCAATTAACCACCACCGAATCCTACACCACTTAAGAAACAACAGCAAAATATCAAAGATAAACAAATAATACAACACTGATCAAGCAAATAAATCACGTACACACAAAGCTATCTAATGCACCAATCTTTATATAAATAGAAAAAATTTTTTAAAAAGAGCAAAGAAAAACCAAATGATTCTGAATAGTGAAAACATTACAATAATGGCCTAACGAAACTTCGAATTCGGCATAACTGAAAAATTACGGCTTAATAATTACCTCGATATCGAGCACTTTATAAAAAATAATTACATTCTCCGCCAGTAAACGACTAAAAAAGACCCATAAATTTTAGCAACATCATTACAAGTTAGTATAATATATATATATATATATATATATATACTAACAGTATAGCCCGGCGTTGCTCGGGTGTAATGAAAGCTTTAAAACTTGAGTGTTCTTAGCTAGGTTTTGTGTTGAGGTACTCCCGATAAATATCGAAAATCGATAATCGAAAAAATCGGGTTATAGAAGGAGTGCTCCGATTTTAATCAAATTTGATACACTCATAAACAAAGACATAAGAAACGATATTCAGAAGTTCCAAGGTTGCAGTTCTTACAATAGTGCAGAAAATCGATAATATATATATATATATATATATATATATATATATATATATAAAAGGTTTGTTTGTGTGTTTGTTTATCTGCCTGTATGTATGTATTTTTTTCAGCCCTTTTATTTTAGTTTTTGCTTCGGGTTTGGCTCTAAGTAAGTATAATCGTAGTTCTTAGTTACAGCCATGATACTCAGAGGACTTATTTAGTCTTCAAAATTCAGTTTACGACGAAAAAAATTAATTTGATATCGATACAAGGAAATCAAAATTTGACTTATATCCATTCATTTTTCTTTCAGTCTACGGTTTCGCTTTAACTGGAAACAACTATTGCTTTTTAGTCTTTCGTATCAACGTCCAAAGAGTCTGAGCTCCAGGACTATGGATTAGTTTTAAAGCTTTCATTACACCCGAGCAACGCCGGGCTATACTGTTAGTACTTTTATAAAAGATAGATGGAAGCCACATTCAGTCGGTGAGAAACAGGCTGAAGGCAATCAGGCAAATCGGGACTAATTACATTGCAGATCCTCTTTTGAAATTTGTCAAGAACCTCGAGATGAACAGTAGGAGCACTTGACCAGATATGGCAACAGTATTCAATGCCCAAACGAATGGTAGATTCATAAATGTGCAAATTGGTTTCTGATGAGAAAAACTCCCTGGCTTGGCACAGCTACCCAACCTTTTAAGCTATTGATTCAATATATTCATTCCACTTGTCATCGGATGAGACTGAGGCCGAAGAGGCGCAGTGTATTCCTTTTATTACCTTGCTCTATAACTATTGCCTTGCTGCGTCTGGCTTCCCTGCTTGTTGGATGTCCTCTTCTGTAGTTTCTATCTTTAAAAACTTTGGAGAGTCCTCCGACCCTTCTAACTATCGACCTATCTGTCTCTTTCTGCCTTTTAGCAGGTGTTCGAGACTATTATCAATGCTGAAAGGATTCAGCATCTCATATCTAAGAAATTATTTTCTGATAAGCAGTATACCTTTCGCTCCGCCAGGTCTACTGCTTATGTGCTAACGACCATCACCGAGTACATATATCAGGCCATTGCTATGAACGGCGAAGCCTGGGCTGTTGCCCTGGATATCTCGATGCGTTTGGTAGGTTTTTGCATGCTGGCCTCTTGCAAGAGACACAGGGCTAAGGTATAACCGAACGACTGTTCGATTTAATCCAATCGTTCCTGTCAAATCGTAAAATTATGGTCGTTCTAAATGGGCATATTTCCAAATCATTTCATTTGAACGCGGGTGTCCCTCAAGGCGCTATCCTATGTCCTACATTCTTCCTGATAGTTATCAATGACATTCCTGATCTAATCGGTTCCCAAGTTGGCATCTACGCAGATGACACTACCATTTACTCACGTCTCAATATGAAATCTGCCAGGGCTGACAAAGTATATTTCGCATCTGCTCTTGGAAAGGGCCTCGAATTTGTGATTGATTGGGGTAAGAAATGGCTTGTAAAATTCATTGCTTCCAAAACGAAGCTGTTCTCCTTGAGCACTATAGAGAAGCTCTCCTACCTTCCATTAATATGGACTATACTAGTCAACCTGACGCAATATACTGCGCTTTCTCGGTTTCACTCTCTAAGCCCCCCCCCCCATATATATATATATATATATATATATATATATATATGAGAGACAATGAATGTCTATTATGTTTAATCATTATCCGTTCTCAACATCGTATGTTGGCTTCAATTTCAGTTGAAAATAAAGACAAAAATTCTCCAACATTTGGATAATATTTTAAGTTGGTTCTAAGCTTTCGGCTCACATGATCTATCTTCAGAGAGGTTACAAGGTCGTTAACACAAAAACGTCCGCCATCAGCGATGATGTTATCTTGTGTTGACATAAAACTTCGCTAAGCAACGGCAACAGTTACCAAAAATAGTAAACGCAAATTTGTAATGCGGTTCTATAACGTCACACCGCGTGAGAGCTCGAAATGATAACAGAACCATATATATATATATATATATATATATATATATATATATATATATATATGCGGTGTAAATATAGAAGAATCCAAAGGAGTATTCTCTACATTAAGTGGTAGTGCTTACGTAGTGTATCTTAGAGTTGATATCCGTTTTTACGCGTGCTCGTTGATTATACGTTGCGTATGTATATATGTTTATGTATGTATGTGTGTGTATTCGCCTAACTGATGTAATGAAGCATTTTTTTGCTTAAATTTTCACTTTTAAGGGACCGATCTTTATTTTTATTTCTGTTTTTTTGTGGGGGTGCTTTATTTGTGAATTTCATTCCTGTTAAATCTTTTGTATAGTAAAGATGGAAGCTGACGATGGTTCGCCTGAAATAGGCCTACGTTCCGCTTAACCATGGAATATTGTGTCTGTCTTAATTTTTACATATATATATAGTGTATCGAGGCAAAAGGTAACTTTCTAAACATATATTGTTAAATATGACAATGTCTATTATGTTTAATCATGAGCCGTTCTAAACATCGTATTTTGGCTTAAATTTCAGTTGAAAATAAAGACAAAAACTGTCCAAAATTTGGATATGTTTTTATTATTTTGGCTCACATGAGCCATCTTCAGACGGGTTCCAGTAATGTTGACATAAAGACATTCACTATCAAAGATGACATTATCTTGTTTGGACATAAAACATTGCTATGCGCCGATAACAGTCACTGAATAGCCGACGCAGGTCGTAAATTTGTAATGCGGTTCTATGATGTCATATCCACAACATATATTGATTTTACTACAATCACTCTCTCCCGTAGACTTACCTGTATGTACAGAGAGAGAGAGAGAGAAAGGAATAGTAAGATTGAGAAAATGTATGAGAGAGAAATTCAGTAAGATTGAGAATATTTATGTGAGAGAATGAGAGAGAGAGAGAGAAAGAGAGAGATAGAGAGAGAGATGGTACGAAGAAGCAGCGATAGAAACAGCCACTGTGTTCCAGTGCGTGTGTCGATAGTGTAATCTTATATAGCAATCTTTGTACGGCTTTCCAGGTCGAGCCTCTTTGACGAGTTTTTCTTTCAGTTTCCAGTAATTTAATCCGATGGCTGAAGAATGATCCTCACGATAACGTTGTAATTAAAATAACTAAACAAAGATGTCTTTCAAAAAATAAATATCTAATGACGACCTGCTTATATATATATATATATATATATATATATATATATATATATTCTATTTTTAAACGAGTTATAACGCGACCTAGGTTTCTACCATTTTTACCATGAGTGAAGTCTTCAGGTGATTTTTTAATAATTAATTAATTTTAGTTATTAAAAATCGCCTGAAGACATCACTCATGGTAGAAACCTAGGTCGCGTAATAACTCGTTTAAAAATAGAATATATATATATATATATATATATATATATATAAAAATGGAAAATATTCAAAATTTCTGCAATATAATTGTATTGAACACTTCTTGATACAAATGTGCACTGGTCTAACCCTATAATGACCAAAAACTAAGTATTCAACAATCATATATATATATATATATATATATATATATATATATATATATATATATATACTTAGTATTTTCAAAAAGATAGTTATTGAATGATCAATGTTCAGTGAGTGAAAAAAACAGTTTTATAGAGTGATGGCTTAATTGAATAGGGATCTAGAGAATTCGTCATTGTAATGGAGTGATGTCTGGAACAAAGAGGAGAAGAGAAAGATCAATTGAGAATCAGCGATTGAGAAGGAGGAAAAGAAGACAGAGATAACAGAAGAAAGAGAGATTTGTCATAGCTAGCTGTGATTTTCATCTTTGACTTGGTGTTCTCATTTTACCACCGATCGGTGACAGTCAAAAAAAAAAATACAGTTTTATTCTCATAACAAAAAACCAGTATCGCGAATAGAACAGTCAAATCTGTTTGGTCAAAAAAAAAAAAAGAAAAAATTCACGAAGAAAACAAAACAAAAAACGAAACAAGGGGACTAAAGAAATTTTATCCTGTTCGTTTAGGCCACCACCAGATGGCGCTTATTGTTTGTGAATGAATAAAAGAATGAAGACAAGGAGAATACTGAGACGTTTTGTAGCAGTTAAAAAAAAAAAAAAAATCAGGTCTGATAATTTGTCGGAATTTTTGTCTTTTTTCTTCACTTCCAGTGTTCCTGCAAATCATTTGTCGTCTTGCAAAAACTGTGGAGAAGAGTTTGTGATTAAAGATAATGGTATCTGAAATACCAGAAGAAAATAGTGAGCATTCCCGATCATATGAAGTGCTTCATAAATTAATATATATCTTTTTTGTTCATGTTTATCTATCGATCTAAGTCTGTTGCTATCTGTCTATTCATGTTCATTTCTACTCGTTAGTCTTTCCATACCAGCCTGTTCATATCTAGTTACCTATGGTTATATCTATGTTTCTCTATCTCATTAAATTAAAACGACGTATCTCCTTGCCTATCTATCTATCTATCTATCTATCTATCTATCTATCTATCTATCTGTTTTTTTGTCTGTTCTTTCTATTTCTGTCTGTTAATATCAATTCTGATAAATACTTATCTTATTTTTGGTACTCCTGCATGCTGAATTCCATATAAAACAATATATATATATATATATATATATATATATATATATATATATATATATATATAATTGGAGTAGATAGACTAAACTATCGCCCGGTTCACACTCCACGTCTATTGAACAGGTGAAGAGGCTCATCCCTTGTTCCCTGTTTAGGATGTGGTTTCCGGCTTTCTCTTTTTCAATCTTTTTACTCTTACGTAGCCCCCTGCGCATCAGTGGTGTAACCGCCTTGCTTGGAGTGATATGATTAATATATATATATATATATATATATATATATAGTTAATTATTTGGCTTGCGGTCATAATTAAAATAGACCAATACATAGTTGTATTAGAAAGTGATTAATACAATTATATTATTGAACTTTGAATATTTTTAATTTGGAAACGAGTTATTTCGTGACCCAGGTTTCTACCGTTCGGTGTCTTCAGTTTGAAATATGGATTGAGAAATAACTAGTTTCCAAATGAAATATATATATTTATAGAGAGATATAGATATAAATATATACACCTATATTTGGATAGCAAACTTTTTTTAAACATCTTTCATTAAATACGGTCCAAGAAAGGTTTAAATAATTTTTTCAATTAAATTTTTTCAGCATCCTTACATTTTCCCCTTCTTTGGGAGGAAGTAAGTACAAACATTTCCATAATTTTTATTGTACGGATGGCTTTCGGCAACTTGCATGGTCATTTTTAAGAGCGTTTTGTTTTTGTTGTTGTTATTTTTTCGTATGTTTTGACAGCTCAGTTCTAATGTACTTTTCTGTTGTTTTGAATTGGAGCGTTCGTTCCGAGCCATCGCCTTCACGAGTCATGTAAGACTTTTTATTCCTTAAGGGATACTTTTAGAATTCGGTGCGTGCATGTATGTGTGTGTGTGTGTGTGTGTGTGTGTGTGTGAGAGAGAGAGAGAGAGAGAGAGAGATAGAAGGAGCGTTTTTTATCTTGAATTTCATGTGTCTGTGTGTGTGTTTTAGGTCTTTCATGTTCTCTTTTAGGGAAGGTTTGTGTATTTTTTAATAAATATTTATCCTGCATTATGAGTAGATAGGCATTACTCTGAATTTACCTCCACTGCATTCATATAAACGTTGACAGACATACAATTTTCTGCCTGTTGTTAGCTAAATTTTTATAAATATATATTACTAATTACTAATTATATATATATATAGAAATATATATATATATATATATATATATATATATATATATATATCAGCAAGCAGTGTGGGTATAGAAGAATCCAATGGGGTATCCTGTACATACAGTGGTGGAAAAACTCTCTCTCTCTCTCTCTCTCTATATATATATATATATATATATATATATATATATATATATAAATACATATAGAGCAAATATAAGAAAAATTAAGGCATACACGTTATTTCATGGTAAATAGGAAATATAGGCTTGTTTCAATAATGACGGAAGCTGATGATGGTACGCTTGAAATAGGCCTATACTTCCGATTTACCATGAAATAACGTATCTGCCTTAATTATTCTTATATATATATATATATATATATATATATATATATATATATATATATATATATATATATGATCTGGCAACGTCTTAGACCGCTCAACCACGAATGGCCTCCAGTCCGAACGAGGTTTTTATCAAGCCTATATAACACAATTTTCGATTTATCGTAACAACCATATCTGCTCTGAAATGTATCGTAATGTCAACAAATTAAGACGTTGCCAGGTCAAATGGAAGGGTCCCCTATGTAGATAGGTGTCGCAGGTTCATATATATATATGCGAATAAAATTTTCCTTTTAAAGACATACTTTATCTTACATCCCTACATATATCTGTGTTAATTCCTTAGATAACGAAAATAACCTTCCCCAAATACTATCCTTATAGCCTATTGAGAACACCTTCCTATCTGCACAATTTAAGGCATAATTCAAAGCATAAGTCTTGAGCGCAAGAATTTGCAGAAACGTATGTCAGTGATCTCACTATCTTTACTGATATTATGATATTTATTTCTATTGTTCGGACTCTTTTCCTGATCTTCGTCACCATATCACCAACTATTCTTCAGGTGATTGGAATTTTTCGAACTGAATCCATTATTTTGGTCACTGGGTTAGAGTTATCAAGTTCCTTGAGTCTTGGTTTTTTCATTTAACTCAACTCACTAAGATTTGTGTTAAGATATCTATTGAACTTCCAGTTATTTGGGTCAAGTCATCGGGATCCAACCCAAAGCTTCTAACCAATAGGCAATGTGCAATAACAATTTTTACCAGAGCTTGGTTTGTGATTGGTTCCCCCAAACACTTCGCATTACTTTTCCCATATTGCATTTATTTCAGAATGAGTGATCAGTTCCAAAAATTCTAATCATCAAATGAAGGTCGGCGCATACACCGGCCGAAACATTGTGAATATAACAACGAAGATGATGACAACAGTCCAAGCAGTCTATGCAAAGAGTGCAAATAATTATAATATCTCATCTCAGAAACAGTGACAGATCCTGAAGAAGGTCGAAACGTGAAACGGTCGAAATTTGAATATGGCAACAAAGATGAGGACAACAATTTGAACAGTGTAAGTAATGTAAATAATTGTAATATCTCATCTCATGAATAAAGACAGATCTTGAAGAAGGCCAGGATGTAAAACAGCTGAAACCTCGTCAATATGACAACGAAAACGAGGACAACAGACCGAACAATATAAATAGTGTAAATAGTTACAATATCTCATATAAGAAATATTGCCAGTTACGTAAGAAAACTGGAGCGTACAAAGGTGGAAAGGTCATGAATATGGAAAACAAAGATGAGGAAAACATTTCAAACAATGTAAATAATTACAATACCTCATTTAAGAAATATAGACAAATATTGAAGGTGAATATTTTTTTTTATAAGCGTTTCACCCCGAGCAAAGCATGTCAATGCCACGACTGCACAGGGGGCTACATAGAGTGGAGAAAGGATGATTAAATATAGGAAATGTCAGTGGGTGGGTGATAGGCGGGTAAGGATACCGAGAATGAGGGTTCGGTAGATGAGAGTGTTCTGAGAATAGTTGGGAGTTAGGGTGATAGGAGGTGTCTATTGACCCTACATTTAAACACCTGGAGATTGTAGCTGTCGGGAAAGTAGACTTGTGGAAGGGAGTTCCACAGGCGGGAAGCGCGAGAAAAGAAGCTGTTGGAGTAGAATTTACGGTTACATCTTATCTGTTTAACTGTAAAAGGGTGAGACCTAGTTGCTAATCTAGTATCTCGTGTAAATTCGTGCTTAGGCGGCACCAGTGATCTAAGCTCATCGGAGCAGAAGTCATGAAAGTACTTGTAGAAGAGGCACAGGGAAGCCACATCACGCCGGTGAGAGAGTGGTTGCAGCCGGTCTGCCAAGTCAGTATCAACCACGTTACAGATCCTCCTTTGTATTTTGTCAAGAACCCCAAGGAGAGCAGCAGGAGCACCCGACCAGATATGGTAGCAATATTCATGGAAACAAAAATCAGTCTGAACGATGTAAATAGCGTAAATAAGTACGACTCATCTCAGAAATTTAGTCAAATATGATATTAAGTTGAAAATGAGCAGTTGTTCCTACTACTGTTATTGCTACTATTACTAAGACATATTATATTTTTTATAAATTTAATTCTGAAACTTTGATCTTACATTTCTGAACACTCAAATAAAATATTGTTTTAGGGATAGATTCCACTTTATGACATAAACCATACAGTAAATGTGTATTTTTGCGATTATTGCTGTCTGAATGAACTTATCTTGATTTTTAATTTTCTTAAAGCGCCATTTTTGTTGATTTGTAATTCTGCTCGAACGAACTTCATAATATTTCTCCATTATTGTGCGCTAAGTAACTTTATCTTTTTTTATTGTAAGCTCCAGTCTTTTATGTTTCTGATTATGCTTGCGACAGTCTGACATTATGAATTTTTTTTTCTGTAAGTCGAACTCTTCTCTATTATTGCGTCTCCTTGCAATAACTACATCTTTTTTATCATTATCACATTCGTAAAAATACACTTTCCAGAAAAAGTTCCAGATTTGTATGTGTCTGTATCTGTTTGTAACGAGCTGGCATTTTTTGTCATAATCACAGTCACATTAACTTCAACTTTTTCTGTGAGCAGCAATCTTGCCGATTTGTAATTTTATATATATATATATATATATATATATATATATATATATATGCATTCTAAATATATACATAGATAATTTATAAAATAGAAATATAATATATATATATAATATATATAAATATATATATATATATATATATATATATATATATATATTCTAAATATTTATATATATATTCTAATATATATATATATTTCAATTTGAAATAAACCATATCACTTGACAAGACACAAGAAATGTCGAAACAAAATAGCTATTTTTGTAGTGATATAACATATGTATGTTATAATTTCTGAATATATATATATATATATATATATATATTCTGAATAAATAAATGAGATAACGATGTATATTTTTTATATATTAAGAACAATATTGTCGAAAATGTATGCCATAGTGGGAAACTTTTTCTAGTGACGTTTTTCATCCCTTATGAGTTTATAGCACTCAATGGTTTATGTTGGTGCAACTATACACGCAACCTCATTCGAAGTACTGCGAATTTTATATTTATTTTCTTTTTTTCTAATTAATCCAGGCAACCTCATCGAAACACTATTTTTTCTCGTCACTTAGGTCCTGCTAGAAATAGTGAAATATTGTAAAAACCAGGTTGAAAATTTATTGAGAACGTCCTTGCAATCAGGGCACTTTATAAATATTTTCGTAGTAGTGAATTGTATTTTTCTTTGATCAAATTAGCATCTTTGATGTCAAATGTTTGGTCATTCACATTACAATGGGCAGGCAACACATTTGATGGATTACCTTGTAAAATGTCTCTTTTGTGTTTATATAATCTTTTATTGTCTCCTAAGGATTCTCGTACGTATTTTGTGACGAAACTGCTCGTTCAAGTTTCAGTCATTGTTTCTTTAATATTGACTAAGTCTTTTGTTGTTTTTGATGAAGTAGTAAGACAGTTTGATTGAGTTTAGATAGATTCTTTCTAAATGTTTTACAATTTGACGCATCAGTAAAATGAATTAGAGCACTCTGGCTATTGGGCGCGTATAATGATAGTATATGCGCTAAAAGGTCTGCCTGCTTCCACCGAACGCCCATGGCCCAGAGGTAGAATCGCCGACTGACGCCAATTCGGTCGGGTTTCAATCCTGGGTTAGAAAGCAATCGGAGTCTAACGGTACTGATGAGCAGTGATACAGCGAAACAGATCTGTCTGCGGATGACTATATATACATATATATATATATATATATATATATATATATATATATATATATATATAGCATAATGATGATCCACGTATACTGTCTAAATATATATAGCAAAAGCTACTAAAAAGTTGTAAGTTTAAAAATGTTATTTTTGACAGTATTTATTTATTTCTATTATATATATATATATATATATATATATATATATATATATATATATATATATGATATTTCAGACCGGCCTCGGCCTTTCATCAGAAACAAAACAAATTTATTTCTGATGAAAGGGCGAGGCCGGTTGGAATATCAAATATATATATATATAATAATAGAAATAAATAAATACTGTCAAAAATAACATTTTTAAACTTACAACTTTTTAGTAGTTTTTCCTATATATATATATATATATATATTCCATTTGTAAACTTGTTATTACGCGACCTATGTTTCTAACATGAGTGGTTGAGTGGTGTCTTCAGGTGATTTGCAACAACTGATTTTAGCGTTTAACGTTTTTTTTTTCAAGAATGCCCACGTTTTTTTTTTTGAACGCTTACGTGACGGGGAATTTTTGAACGCTCAATTTTGAAAGTTACAAGAAATTATAACGTTTTCATCCATTTTTGTATAAACCTAATAGGTATTTTTTAGTATGGTTACACTTAGTCATAATTTCTGTTCTTTCATTCAATAGTTCATTTTTGTTTGAGAATAGCATAATCGCTAAATTTTCTTCCTGGCACAGTCTACATATTTTCCACCGTTGTAAGGTTTGGCTGTTTTCACGATACTCCATGTTATGTCTGGATCTTTTCCATATTTTGATTTCAATTTCCACACGTGGCTAGCCAATTTTGTACAGATTTTAGAGTTTTCTATTTTGAATGTAGACTTGTGATTGAACCACCTGGTCTTAAAGGTGTTTTTGAGTGATCCCAAATATGTTTTATTTTGGCCATTTAAGTCATGTATTTTTGCCTTGTAAATGACTTCGTCTGTATTGCAAAGTCCTTGAAGTGGACATTTATTTTTGTCCAAATGGAAAATATTCTACAATATAATTCTATTGAACATTTTAATACAAATGTTTACTGATCTAATATTATTATGACTAAAAACTAAGTATTTAAACAATATATATATATATATATATATATATATATATATAAGGATAGGAATTCTGTTCTGACACCAGATTGGTCGAGTTCGTCCCTGGCTGGAAGCAAGTGGACTTGTAGCCATATATATATATATATATATATATATAAGCTGATTGAAAAGTAACTCTTTATTTCATGCATGAGTGGCCAGGTAGAAGTACTGATTTAGCACCCTGTGACCTTTTTTGGATGAGGTTGGTTAAAGGAGAAAATCTGCTGTATGCAAGACTTTGGAAGAAATTGAGTAATGAGTACAAGAGGTAATGTCTTCCATACCACAAGATTTTTTGCTGAAATCAGTAAACGCGAGTCCTGGGCAGCTAGAGTACCTGATAGCGAGATCCTCATGCTATACGCTTTCCTCTCATATCCATTTCTTACAAAAAATATACTTAATAAATACAATCATTTTAAAATCAGGAGTTTGTTTTCAATCCCCCTCACACATATGATATTCCCTACCTAAATATATGTTTACGTAGGAAATACCAGATGATTACATTACCATAGTTTCGATTTTCGAGAAATCTTGTTTTGATAACACTCCAATATATGATGCCGTCGTTAAATTTGACGAGTCTGACCCCTCGACATAGAAGGTATGATGGCAGACAAGGTTTGAATTAAGCCTTAAATGCAAGTCCCTCTGATTTCTTTTTAGAACATCAATCTCTGCTCAGGATTGTATCCTAATGAAATCAAAAGTAATGCTTTCCTGACGGCTACAACCTCCAGAAATTTAAATGCAATGTCAATAGTCATCTATTAACCACTGGACTCTAGCTCTCTCCCCACCCCCGTATAACCTTCCCTTTCTCTCCACCTATGTATCTGTCATCGCACCTGCATTCTCAGCTTTCTATTGCTCTTTTCTAAGTTTGTACTCCTCACTCTTTTCTAATTAATCTTTTTACACTTATATAGTTCCCCGCTCATCAGTGGCATTTCTGCCTTGCTCGGGGTGAAATGATTAAAAAAACAAAAAAAAACAAACGAGGATAATGTTACAGAATTATACGGAAATTTTATTCGTAAACAAGATTTCTCAAACATTTAGGCCGGGGGATAATAAAAATGTAGTCCATAATTTTGGAAGAAACAGACTATCAAATAGAAGTATCCCTTTAAATAATGTTCAGACAAATAAATTTAAATATGTCGCTTGGTGCTAATTTCGTAAATTTGCACACACACACACACACACACACACACACACACACACACACACACACACACACACACACACATATATATATATATATTCTAAATTATATTTTAGAACATGTACAAATTTTTTTAATATATCCACTACAAATCGTTCATTTGTTTCGGAATTGAAATTCCAATGTCTCATCAGGTGGTGTGGACAGGAATGGAAAGTCTCCTTTCTTATTTTCTGATTTTGTTTATCATGTTATGTTAACTTTTCCTGATAGGGAGGGACCTAGAGTAGAGGATACAGGCGTTCATTATCCACGATCTGTGCTGGGAGGGAAACTGGCTTGGGCTGCAACAAAGTGTGGCCTCGGGGTTGCCCACCGAAAGCGCTTGCAGGGACTCCTATCCATGCGCGACATATTATACAACTGTTGATCAGAGCAGCCGCTCTTGATGCTACGCAAGAGTTAGGGCTCCTAAGTTAGGTCTGAAGAGAGAAAAGAGAAAGCCGGAAACTACATTCTAAACAGGGAACAAGGGGTAAGTCTCTATTCCTGTTCAAAAGACGTGGGTGGAGTGTAAACCGGGCGATAGTTTGGTCTATCTGCTCCAATTAAAAAAAATAAAAAAACTAATTTTAATTTAAAGTCCAGTCAGAGAAATTTTTTGGAAAAAAGACAAAAAAAAAACAAACAAAAAAACAAAAAACAAAAACACTCGTTCAAATGACAATGAAACGTTTAAAATTAAGCAAAAATAAATAAATAAATAAAATAAAATCATGACTAACTTTTAACAATATTTAAAATAAATGTTTCCATCCCAAACACACATGCTACAATGCCAGTAGGTAAAAAAATTATTTTATCTTTTAAATGGAACCACTACATCGAGTTCATA
This sequence comes from Ascarosepion bandense, assembly GCA_037127315.1. NCBI lineage: Eukaryota > Metazoa > Mollusca > Cephalopoda > Sepiida > Sepiidae > Ascarosepion > Ascarosepion bandense. The sequence continues at coordinate 378,871 of JBBBDQ010002647.1, read as the reverse complement.
GTTAAATCCACTGCTATGAAGGTTGGGTCACTGTGTCGGGCCAGGATGTTTTTCCGCCTGAATCCATCCAGCATATATACAAATCAACCATTCGTCCGTGCATGTAATACTGCTGCCATATATGGTCAGGCGCCCCTGCCGTTCATCTCAGTGTTCTCGACAGGCTGCAAAGGAGAATCACCAATGTGATAGGTACTGACTTGGCGGCTCGACTACAGCCACTTCCTCACCGACGAAATGTGGCCTCCCTTTGTCTGTTCTATAAATACTTTCATGGCTTCTACTCGAACGAACTTAAGTCACTGGTGCTTCCTCAACAGGGGTTTACTCGTGCAACCAGATTGGCAACTGGGTCCCACTCATTCACAGTTAGGTTAGCCAAATGCAGACGACAATTCTACTCCTCCAGCTTCTTCTCTCGCACTTCCCGCCTGTGGAAATCGCTCCCATATACTTGCTTTCTTGACGGCTACAACCTCCAGGAATTTAAATGCAATGTCAATACTCATCTATTGACCGCTTGACTCTAGTTCTTTCCCCACCCCGTAATGCTGAAATAGTTCATCATCTCACCGCCCACAAACTGTTCTCCGACAGGCAATATGGATTCCGATTTGACAGGTCCACAGCCGACCTGCTAACTACTGTAACGGAGTACATGCTACAGGCCCTTGATGAGTCTGACGAGGCTCGCGCGGTTGCTCTGGACATCTCCAAGGCTTTCGACAGGGTTTGGCACCCTAGCCTCCTATGCAAACTGCGCGGTTATGGTATTACCGGTCGCCTGCTTGACCTAATCCAATCTTTCTTAAATAACCGCAAAATGAAGGTCGTTCTGAATGGGCGTGCCTCTTCGTCCTACAGCACGAATGCTGGTGTCCCACAAGGCTCTATCCTGGGCCCAACGCTCTTCCTTATTTTCATCAACGACCTCCCAGATGAGATCAAGTCCCAAGTAGGCATCTACGCAGATGACACTACAATATACTCCCGCTCCAGTAAGAAACCTGTCGTGGCGGACAGACATAATCTCGCTGCTGACCTTGAGCGGGATCTACACTCTGTGGTGAACTGGGGCAAGAAGTGGCTTGTCAACTTCAATTCATCTAAGACCAAGCTGTTGTCTGTCAACCATTACAGGCAACCTCTTCTGCCTCCCATAAGCATGGACCAGATGATTCTTCCGGAGAGTAATACACTACGCCTCCTCGGACTTACCCTGTCCTCAGACCTCAAATGGAAGCACTATATTGAATCCATAGCAAAATCTACTGCTAAGAAGATTGGGTCACTATGTCGATCTAGGATGTTTTTTCCACCTGAATCCATCCTGCATATATACAAGTCAACCATCCGTCCGTGCATGGAGTACTGCTGCCATTTATGGTCAGGTGCCCCTGCCGTTCTCCTCAGTGTTCTTGACAAGCTCCAAAGGAGAGTCTGTAATGTGATAGGTACTGATCTGGCGACTCGTCTGCAGCCACTTTCCCATCGTCGAAATGTGGCCTCCCTCTGTCTCTTCTATAAATACTTTCATGGCTTCTGCTCGGATGAGCTTAAGTCACTGATGCCTCCTCAACAGGTGTTTACCCGTTCAACCAGACTGGCAACTGGGTCCCACCCATTCACAGTCAGGTTAGCCAAACGCAGACGACAATTCTACTCCTGCAGCTTCCTCTCTCGCACTTCCCGCCTGTGGAACTCACTCCCGTATTCTTGCTTTCCTGACGGCTACGACCTCCAGAAATTTAAAAGCAAAGTTAATACTCACCTACTAACCACTGGCCTCTAGCTCTCTCCCCTCCCCTGTATAACCTTCCTTTTCTCTCCGCCCATGTACCTGTCATTGCACCTGCTTTCTCAGCTTTCTATTGTTCCTTTCTAACTAGCTTGTACTCCTCACTCTTTTCTAATTAATCTTTTTACATTTATGTAACCCCCTGCACATCAGTGGCGTTTCTGCCTTGCTCGGGGTGAAATGATTAAAAAAAAAAAAAATCCTTTCCTTTCTCTCTACCTTTGAAGCTGTCACCACACCTGTATTCTCATCCTTCTATTGCTCCTTTCTAACTGGTTTGTCTTCCTCTTCACTCTCTTCTAATTAATCTTTTTATACTTATGTAGCCCCCTGCACATCAGTGGCATTACCGCCTTGCTCGGGGTGATACGATTAAAAAACGAAATATTTGGTGAGTCGTGTGTGGGATATTCAAACGGACAATTCACAAGACTTGTTCCCTTATCACTGCCCCTCCCCCCAACATCTCACACACAACTCGCCAAATATATAAAAAGAGGCTTTCCATTCCTGTCCACACCACCTGATGAGACATTGGAGTTTCAATGTCGAAACAAATGTACGATTTGTAGTGAATATATTTAAAAAATTGTACGTGTTCTAAAATATAATTTAGAATAAATATTCACAGCTCTATATATTATATATCGAGCACTATTTAAAATTAATGTTTTGGACGTTGTAAAAAAGAAAAAAATTCTTCGTTCCCTATTCACTTGGATATATATATATATATATATATATATATATATATCAGTCATCCGCAGATATATTTGTTTCGCTGTATCACTGCTCATCAGTAGGGGTAGACATCCGATTGCTTTTAGCCAGGATTGAAACTCGACCGAATTGTCATCAGTCGGCGATAAATATATTGATAAATCCAGGTAAAGAAAGCCAACAATTTTGCAATCCCGAGTTCTCCGGCATTTATTTTTATTTTTTATAAAAGTGCTGAATATAGGTTTCATTAAAAACAACAGACAAAGTATTATCATTATGTTTTATATAATTTTCCATGTGTTCGCATAAAACATTATATAAAACTTAATGATAATAGCTAGTCTATTGTTTTTAATGAAACCTGTATAAAAGAGAGATTGTTGCCAAAATACAGTATATATATATATATATATATATATATATATATTTCAAACATACGCACCGTAGTGGGGGCGCTAGAGGGTGTCGTCAGTGATGTCATCGCGAGGATCACTAGGGGGTTTCGGGTCTTTAAACATCATAACCCCATCACTGCGCCGACCCGACCAGAGATGATCAGCCTCCGGCCCACCCTCGATAAGCGCTTTCAGACACTAGAACATTACGTTTAGGCCCGGTACGAAACATTGCAAATGCTTCCGATTGGCGACAGTCAGAGCCACTTTCCATTTAGAGGCGAACCGCACATGAGCTCGTCGAAAACATTAATTTAGACGCAGAATTTCGTGGAATTTTAGCTAAAAATTTGAAATCCAGGCATTCTCTCTTTTGATCCATAACCAATTTCTTTCCGCTGTTTCGGTTATGGACTTGACTGCTTTTCTTTTTTTTACTCCCACTATCCCAATATCTGTTAAGGCTTTGCATAAGGACCTTGCTGCAAATATATATATATATATTATATATATATATATATAATCAAATTATATATATATATATATATATATATAATCTAATTTTCAGGAATCTCTTTCAGTTAATATCCAATTTTTCTCTATTAGTAAATCTGTTTGGACGAAAATATTATTTTATTGCATTAATATATTAGTGTCCAACTCTTTACGATAAATCTGTCAGTCACACATTTTCATTATGTTTTCGATAAACTCACGCCTTTAACGGAGTTCTAGTTTTAGTAAAATCCTTATTTCGCTAGTTTTAACTTGCACATTTGCGGTGCAATAGAATGCGGCACGTAACGAGAAATCGTAGGCCCGAGTTCGAATTTCAATTGAATTCGTTGCACTCACTTACGCACAAATACCCTTAGAAAATTTATTAATCCGTCAATTTCCCTCCAGCTACGATTTAAATAACAGGACAGATTGGATTCCATAGCCTTGGTTGGCAACCGGTCTACAGCAAAATATGATGGCAACCTACTGCGGGAAAATCTTCTGGCCAGTTAGTCATGACTCTTTCGAGACATGATCGCCCGAACGTGTATCACGTATGGTACTTAACTTACTGACTGAATTTCGAATATCCGATTATTTGATTCATTTGTTTTCTACAGCTTATCAACTCTTTGCTGAAAAAGAAGTATTTCTGCAGGCCTGGTGTTCAGGAATATAAACAATAAACAGTATTTACTTTAAACCACTTTTTCTTCTTAACATTTCTTCTCCCTTTTTATAAACATAAGTGGCATCTGTTGGTCCAAAAGTTAATCCACAGCTGCCGATGGCTGTACTGGCCCACACGAGAGTGACAGCCTCATGGCTGTACTGGCCCACACGAGAGTGACAGCCTCGATTGCAACGAATGCATGTGAAGACAGTTTTCTCTCAATGACGCTGTGTTTCTTTCTTTCCTTTGATCACGCTCCATCTCGGCAGTAAGTCCCGTTTCTTCTCTTCTCGCCCCAGCTCTCGGTAAATATCGCGTCTACAGCGTCAGCGATCGTTGGCGACTTCTTCCCACCTCTCGATGTCCATGTCCTTCATATCACTTTTTCAAATGTTCTTGAAGCGAAGATGAGTGTATTTGTGTTGTATTATCTACCGGAACAGAGTGCTAGTCTTTGTTGTTGTTCTTCATCATGCGTTAACGGTCCGTCTCCTTCGACTGCTCGCATTCCCGGCTGTCAAATTTGGGCTTCATTTATCTCCCTTGAGCAATCCATGATTTGCATACGTGTGAGCCCCCTTTTCGGTTTTCACGCGCACGGGAACAGTCATTCCAGGCTTTGCCGCCATGTTGTTTGCCTCGTCCAGCATCCGTTCTGCGACCACAAAAGACACAGGCAACTCTATGCCTCTTGCTTCGTCTAAGACCGCGTTCACCAAAGAGGTAATCCTGGTGCCCTCGTACCGATGACCAGAGAAGAACCTTAGAAACCTCTGATGACTATTGCTTGCTTTATTTTGTCGGGGTGAAGCGACGCTGGAGTATTCTCTCCTTGGCACAGGTTTGGGCAAGGTTTTATATATGAAAAGAGAGAATATAAAAATGCAATTTTTCCATTTTAAGATGCTTTTTTCTTTTTTTAGATTTTTCTGCGAGATTAGTTTTTTTGCGTTATTGATACAACTTTCTTATTTAACCCATAGCTGGTAGGAGAAAACGCAGATTCATATTTTTTTCGTGGGTATTTGAGCGTATGGAAATATAACGAAAGCGAAATGGAATTGGAGCTCAGTTATCTGATTAACAATCCCGATTATCCTTTACACCACACGCAAATCAAGGATTCCCAAGCGGTCACCCAACAAGATACAAGTCTCAACATTGCTTAACTTCGGTGATCGTACGAGGACTGTTGTTTCAACACGATATATTCATAAGAATATTAAGAACAAATATATCGGTCAAGTTAAACACTTCTTAATTTAGTCAGTTCTCACTATTATAATAAATAGCGTTGTATATATATATATATATATATATATAGGCTCAGTTCATTCTCTTTACTACCTATTATTAAACTTTACTACCAGTTATGAACGCTCTTGCCATGTTTTAGCTCTTTAACAGCGCCTGACAATTTTATTTTTTGCAATAATTAAGTCGTCGAGTTGTGTAGAATATATATATATATCTATATTATTGTCATCTGCAGACAGATATGTATTGTGTGCATTTGCATACAGAGAGTTAATGGACTTTGATTAAAGATTTAATAACGTGTTATTGTTTCTGAGTAAAAAGTGACAGATTTATTTAAATTGAGCAAGAACGAGTAAAATCATCGTTATCGACTGAGTGCAAGCAAGGAATGATTAATCATTGACAAATTGCAGGCATTATCCAGTGTCCTCGCGCAGATTTGCAGACCTTATCTCGACATTATTCTTAAAGCCGCGTTTAAAATTTGAAATGTAGGAAGATTATTCTGTTTTTTTTTTCTCTTCTGGATTGAGTTTCTGGTTCCTTCAAAAGTTTTATCATTGTCTTTCACTATTAGTAATCCCATGCATCTTCGTGGCATTATTGCCTTGCTTGGGATGAATTGCTTTATAGAAAATTGAATTAACACTTCACATTCTCAAAAGGTTAGCCATTGCCTCTAAAAGCGTCTGGCCATTTCATCCTTCAATCCGGTTGTTAACTTCATTTTCAATGCTGAAAAAATGGAAATCATTAAATACATGAAGAGCAACCAGAGGCATGAAACCACAGTCAATTGCAAACATATTAAAGAACTAATCTTACAGTCGTACTAAAATTACAAAATCGAAAGTTCGGATCTCTAGAAACAATAAACCTTTATAGTAACAATCTTAGTACCACGATATTCACTTTTAACTGTATGATCTCTCTTTTTATATATTTTTATTTCTTATTTTACTTTTATTTCAAACTACAAATTGTGACCTAATTAAGGGTTTTCTTAAAAAAGAAGTAGATTGAAACTCTATTAAATCTAACGTTCGGATCTCAAGAAGCAATAAACCATATAATATTAATCTTAGTACCACGATATTCACTATTAACTCTATAATCTCTCGCCTTATATATCTTTACTTCTAATTTTAGCTTTATTTCATACTACAAACTGTGACCTAATTAAGCTTTTTCTAAAAATGTAGGTTGAAACCCTATTATATATATATATATATATATATATATATATATATATATATATATATATTCCTTAAGTTTTAAATTAAGTTTAAATATAAAAAGAACCACTTTAATATCTTCTACGCCTATGTATAGGATTACCCCATCCTTTCAAGAAACGACAAAAAAAAAAATAGCATTATACTTCACTAATACAGATATGTTTATTCACTATCAATTCCTTTCTCTTAATTTCCCATCTTCTCCTACTCTCTCCCACCCCATATACATTTTCTTACTTTTTCCTGTTTGTTAAACCCAAAGGCCTGGTCATAAAAAACTGTACATGACCATACACCATTTTCTAGTGTTAAACCTGGCGTCTGTCTCTAAACTTTTTCAAAATGTTCAATTAACCACTCTTTCCTTCTGTCTCATTTTCCTCTTTTTGTTCAAATTTTAATTTATAACTCCCAATTTTGATTTCTCATTTTTCTACCCTTACCCTCACACAAAACTTACCAATATAAAAGAAACTTTCCATCTCCCTTCACACTACCAGATGAGACATTTTCTTTTCAATGTCGAAACAAAATGTACACTTTATAGTAGATTGTAATTTGTACATGTTCTATATATACATTATATATATTCGCCTAAAGAGAGTACACTTTAGACTGAAAACTCGTGTAGTGTGACAAATACCATTATGGACACTTAATATATCATACAAAAAGCAAGTAATATTAATAATAATAACAACAATATATCTACATTCTAAATAAAACCTTCTCGGCTTCTAGCACTTTTTCTATACCAATTTCTATCGCTGGAACAACCCCTATTTCTATTTTGAATATATATATTTAGAACATCCGAAAAGTCCAATTTAAAAAATACAAATTCTATTATTATTAATCTTTCCTCATATCTTTAAAAGAAGAGGAAATAAACCCTTTAAAGTTAGGTCTAAAATTTTGTCCCACCTCCAAAAGAACATTACAGACCTAAAAAAAGACTTTAGAGAATTTGAACGGAAATTTAGACTTATAGAAACATTACACAACAATAATAACAATTCAACCGATAGCTCAATATTAAATTAAAAAATCTAAATGTTTACCAAATAAGAATAACAATTCAAATGAAATGAACATATTCTTATAAAAACTCTAGGATACAGACTTTCAAAACAATCACATCACCCATAACAATCTCACACGCAAGCAAACACTTGCATTAGAAAACATCCGTGAGAACAATGACATAATTATAAAGGAAGCAGACAAGGGCAGTTCTGTAGTCATTATGGATAAAACTGAATACAAAACAAATATTCAAGATATGCCAGGAGTCGAAAATAACTACGGATTAATCAAGCATGTTATCGATTAAAATATCGCATCAAAAATAAAAATAAACTCTGACAGTAGAATACTAACGAAAACAGAAAAAGACGTTCTTACAGATTTTGTTTCAAAAGCAGCAATTTTTACGGACTCTCAAGGATACACAAATCAGACACAATTAAAGCATCTATCCAGGAACAACAAGTGATCTTAAATTCGGACCAAATGTAGTAGAGCCAGACTTCCCAACAAGCAGACTGAGCAACTTAATTGATAAAATATTACAACCATACACTACAAAAATAAAAGGCTACATCAGAGACAGTATACATTTCCTAAGCTTCATACCACAAAAAGTAGACCCATGTACACTCAAAGTAACATTTTACGCGAACTGCCTGTACAGCAACATAACCAATACACTAAGTAAACAGACCATTACATTTTAGATGGAAAAACACACAGCCACGTCTAGTGAACAGGTGAAGAGGCTCATCCCTTGCTCCCTGTTTAGGATGTGGTTTCCGGCTTTCGCTCTTCCAATCTTCTCACTCTTTTTTTTTCTCAACTGGATTAGATAGACTAAACTATCGCCCGTTTCACACTCCACCCACGTCTATTGAACAGGTGAAGAGGCTCATTCCTTGTTCCCTGTTTAGGATGTGGTTTCCGGCTTTCTCTTTTCCAATCTTCTCACCCTTTTCTTTTCTTTTTTTCTCAATTGGAGTAGATAGACTAAACTATCGCCCGGTTCACACTCCACCCACGTCTATTGAACAGGTGAAGAGGCTCACCCCTTGTTCCATGTTTAAGATGTGGTTTCCTGCTTTCTTTTTTCCAATCTTTTTACTCTTGAGTAGCCCCTGCGCATCAGTGGCATTACGGCCTTGCTTGGTGTGATATGAATAAAAAAAAATTAAAAAAAAATTATTATACAAATATAGAACTAATTTCAGAAAACAATTCATTCCAATTTAAGAACCAAAATTATATTAAAGCAACAGGTACCGCGATGGAGACAACGATGGCACCGACATATGCAACACTCACACTAACATATCTAGAAGAAAACCTATACAACCAAATAGGACACAAATATGGGGACGACGTAAAATCAAAATTCAATAAATCATAAAAGAGATATCTAGATGATTGCTTAAGTTTTTGGCGATAAACATGGGGAGACATAAATAAACCACACAATCTACTCCAAAACTTGAAACCAAAAATTAAGTTCACACTAGAATAGAGCTATAATGAATTATCATTCCGAGACACACTCTTAAGAAATAAAAACAATTACATCATCACAGACACCTAACAATACTTCCATTTCAAGAGTCACCACATTAAAAGTTGTCTAAAGCACATCCTCTATTTCGACGAATTTGCACAATAGTAGCTGACAAAACCCTTTGTAAAATACGCCTAGAGGAACTACGAACAGGGCTACAAATAACAGGACACCTCTCTCCACTAATAAAAAAGGTTTTCAACTGGCGGAAGAAATATCATAAAAATATCTCCTCAATCCAATATAACAAAAAAAAAAAAAAATTTTGAAGTATAAAGACGAAAGCAAATTTCGCAACTAATGGCAAAACATTTTCTGGCCAACGGAAGGTAGATGATTCTCAAAACGAAAGTGCTTTAACGAGCGAGTGTGAAAAAAAAACCCCCAAAAAACCCCAAAGAAACACGCACGCATATGAACTTTCCGACCTGCTCACCGACCACTTATCTGTATATACACGGTATTTTAGGTCATTAAAAGGACAACCGGATCTCGAGATGTAAATTCACGAGTTTATTCGCCTGAAAAGAGTCAACTTTGGACTCGAAACACGGCTAGCGACAAAAATACCACTATGGACACTTAATGTATTATGCAAAAAACAAGTAATAATAATAATAATAATAATAATAATAATAATAATAATAATAATAAACCTACAATTTAACATAATGTTCAGAGTTTCTCGCACTGTTTGTTTATATACAAGTTCCTCTCGTTGAAACAGCCCTTATTTCTGCTTTTAATATATATATATATATATATATATATATATATATATATATATATATGTGTGTGTGTGTGTGTGTGTGTGTGTAGATGTATATATACATATATATATATATGTACATATGTATGTGTATATATATATATATATATATATATATATATATATATATATAAACTTATTTATAAATGGAATTTTGTCTGTGTGTCTGTGTGTCTGTGTGTGTGTATCCGTTACCTATAGACTCCAAAACAGCTGAACCGATTTTCTTGAAAATTTACACATTTGTACTATAAGCGTCTGCGAGTGTTCTTAGCTAGGTTTTGTGTCGAGGTACCCCCGACAAATATCGAAAATCGATAATCGAAAAATCGGGTTATAGAAGGAGTTGTCCGATTTTAATCAAATTTGATACACTCATAGACAAAAACATAAGAAACGATATTCAGAAGTTTCAAGGTTGCAGTTCATACAATAGTGCAGAAAATTTCATATCGATACCAGGAAATCAAAATTTGACTTACATCCATTCACTTTTCTTTCAGTCTACTGTATGGCTTTAGCTGGAAAGAACTATTGCTTTTTAGTCTTTCGTGCCAACGTCCAAAGACCATGTCCAAAGACTAATCCAGGACCATGGATTAGTTTTAAAGCTTTCATTACACCCGAGCAACGCCGGGCTATACTGCTAGTATATATATATATTCTGCATATTTAATGGGTTATTTTTAATCCAACAGCGCAGATACGCACATTTTTCAATACAACAATTCAAAGATGCACACGAGCATATACATATGCACACACACACACACACACACACACACACACACACGCACACGCACACACACACACACACACACACATATATATATATATATATAAATTTGCATTTGAATCAGCTTAAACAATCTAATTTCAGTTATATAGCATTCATAATTTTGCCGCATTTTCTGTTTTTCTTTTCTATTTGTTTTCATGAATATTTTTTTGGCTTTTGCATTTGATCGGCAATTAGACAATATTTTAGTTCCGCCGGAAGTGTTCTTCAGTGTCTTCCTTTCCAACGTGGCTTTACGAATAATGGCGAGAGAAAGTCGGCAAGCAAGCGCGAAGACACTTTGTCATTTTCCAATGATTAAGCATTCTTTGCTTGCACTCAGTCGATAACCATGATTTTACTCGTTCTTGCTCAATTTAAATAATTCTGTCATTTTTTACTCACAAACAATAACACATTAGATTCTTAATCAAAGTCTGTAACAGTCTGTGTATGCTAATCCGCATATCATATTTAGATATTAGGACATATTTTCAAAATAACATAATGAAGTTATCGTCAAGTTACCTAATTTGTCATAAGGACTCGCCCAGGTAAAAAATTACAGTTAGACATACCCGAATTAAGACTTATAACTCCATATATTCCTGATTTTCGTAATATTCATATCTTTTGTTTTCGTATGTGCGAAAACGTGCGAAGAAAAATCGGAGGAATTACTTCACGAAGCTAAACTCGTAGGACTAGTAGGAAGCCCAGAGACGTTGAACGGAGTCTTGTCACGCAGCAGTGATGAAAAGTGGATACTTTACGATAACCCTAATTGTAGAAAATCGTGGGGGTAAAGTCGGCGATGCGTCAACATCAGCAGCAATGCCGAATATCCATGATTTTAAGCTTCTGTTTTGCATTTGGTCGAATCAGCGGTGTTTAGTTTAATATAAACTTGTCAAACCGACCGAAACCATCGCGGAAGATCGCTATCGACTACATATATATCCTTTACTACTCGATGATATAATTATTACAAAGGAATAAAACAATAAAGCGCTGTCAAACAGGCGGCAAAAACTTTCATAACTGTTAGCAGAGTTTAATAACTGGCAGTAAAGAGAATGGACTGGTCCGATGATATCTTGCTATTATTTCTCTAATGAACTGAGCCGACGCTGCTTCGCTGTTGTCTTTCTCTTTATGAGCGTGACAGAAGGGAATATATGTATATATATATATATATATATATATCCCAAGCCGAGGACCCTTTCGGCCAACACTCTTCAAGGGCTACGTTGGCTTTATTACACAGGGTCAATGAAGGACAAAACACGAGGGATTACTCACAAAACTGGAGGAAAATGGAATTCGTTTAAAAATAAACTTTAATCAGTAAATGTTAAAACGTAAAGGCGGTGTAAACATACAATTCCCCAAGAGTGAATTAAAAAAGAAACATTGTTACACTCACAAACCTTCCAGTAAACCTTCTGTCTGCACAGGCTCGGCTGCTGGAGATGGGCCGAACGAGCACTGTGCAGAACCGTGAACCAATTGTTCTCATACGAGGAGGCACATGCCTGACTGTCCAGCAGGTGTTGGCCAATGGCTGAGTCCAGAACAGCTTGGGTTGTCCTTATAGATCTAAGAGGGCTACCCGAACGTATATTTGCGGGGACGTGTTTCGAAACCTCAGATTGGTTTGTCCTATATATGCTGCATCTCAGCGGCATTTAAATCCATAAACAACAGAACTTTTACGAAAGTAGGATAACCAATCTTTACTAAATGAAGGAAACACAGGTCTCGTCTGAAAAACAACACGTAACTGCACTGAAAAATACCCGGACGAAACACATGCCGAAATCTTATCAGTTACAATTTGACATTTCCTTCCAAGCCAAGGTAATTTCAGATATAACGGACAGTGACGAGGTCCTTCAACCAATGGTTCTTTAAAACGTCTGCCCTTTCGTTCAGTCACACGTTTCACTACATTGGCAGGGTACCCGTTGCTCTCGAAAATATTTTGCAAGCGAAGTAATTCACTGCTTAAACAAACTGGAGAAAAATGTTAAGGGCACGGTGAATCAAGGTTTCAATTAGACCTATTTTATGGGACTTAGGAACAAATGAGTTCCAACTGGTATACAAACCAGTAAAATTAGGTTTGCGAAAGACAGAAGTAACAAAAACCCCGTCCCGGCGCTGAACATAGACATCTAAAAATGGGAGACACCCGTCCTTCTCTATCTCCGTAGTAAATTGAAGGGAAGGATGTAAAGAATTTAACTGAATAAAAAAAACATTCAGCGTCTTCAGTGCTATTGAATATGGAGAAAGTCTCGTCAACGTAACGTAAATATACCAACGGCTCATCAACTTTCTCAAACAATAGATGCTCAAAATATCCCACAAAAATATTAGCAAGAACAGGACCCAAAGGATTGCCCATCGCAACTCCAGCCAGTCTGAGTATACATTGTCCCGTCAAAACTAAATTCGAACCCCTCAGTTGCTAACCGTATACATTCCAAGAATAAAACCTCGGGGATGACTGCAGAGCCTAAGTTCTCTCTGTATAACATATCTGCACAAATGTTTATAGTTTCAATTAACGGTACATTTGTGAACAAATTGACTATGTCGTACGAGACCATTTATTTGTCTCTGAAGGAAAATTCTAAGTTTCTAACGAAACTAGAAAAACTGAAGGAGTCAGAAATATTATACGTGGACAATGCGTCAGACACAGGTTGGAGAATTTCAGCCAACCATTTTGCTAACTCATATTGTACGGAGCCCACCATAGACAAAATTGGTCTAAGTGGGACTCCTTCCTTATGAACCTTTGGAAGGCCTTACATCCTAGGACGTTGCGAACCTACGGGCCTGATTCTGCTATAGATGTCTTTAGAAATCAAATTGTCTTTATACAAAGACAACAGCCAACGTTGAATTTTGGCTTCTATTTTACTGGTGTTATCAAATGTATCGGCAGGACCGATCACTTTAAATTTAGAAGGATCATCCAAAATAACATGCGTTTTGTTTAAATAATCCTGTCTATTCAAAATAACAACACCAGAACCTTTATCTGGCTTGGTAATGTAAATGTCCTCCTGCAAACGTAAAACCTTAATAGTTCGGAAGTGAATACCATGCCAATTGAGATGATCTTTCTCACAACCTAGCGAAGAGTATTCAGTAGCAAACTCAAACAACCTAGCTTTGACCTCAGAACACTTTTCAAATGAACTAGGAACATGATGAATAATTTGAGAATATAGTAACTCAAACTCTGAATAGATCTGTTACTTATTAACCCTAGAAGGGGGATACAAAGTCCAAAACACGCGAGAGAACAGAAAGTTCAACCCCACTAAGACTAATGTCTGAAAAATTGAATATATGTCGGTGCAAATTACCGGAAACAGAACCATACTTTCTATAGAGATCAGGTAATCTAAATACTTACTGTTGCTCTCATTGGCAGATTTTTCAAGACGTAATCTGCAATTAACCAAATAACGAAAAAAAAAAACGGAAATAATCAAAGAAGCTCATTTCAACTCGAATATCATTCAAAAGTGAACGGAAAAAGCGTAAGCACTTCATAGACCTGTGAAATAATTTATTCAACTCGTACCTGATTAACGAGTGTTCTGTGGAGGTACCATTTATTTTAATTCTGGTCAGCCTTCTTCGAATATACGAAGGAACAACACCGCATGACAAACAAGATCCGAGAAATGGTCGTCTAATTCTCATATTGTTAACCCTGTACCAAAGTCTTACAGCCTGATTTATTTGACCGATAAATTGTCTGGGGTACCGCTGACGGAAATATATAAACAAAGATTTGTACCTTACAGTTTTTGTGAGTAATCCCTCGTGTTTTGTCCTACATTGACCCTGTGTAATAAAGCCAACGTACCCCTTGAAGAGTGTTGGCCGAAATGTTTCTCGGGTTGGGATAATTATGACGTCCATTTTATTTAAAACTATCACTTTATTCTGTGGGTACAAATCTTTGTTTTTATATATATATATATATTATATTAGTCATCCACATACAAGCCTGTTTCGCTGTATCACAGCTCATCAGTGTGTCTAGACGCATCCACTTGTTTCTGGCCGGGATCGAAACTCGATATATATATATATATATATATATATATATATATGTGTGTGTGTGTGTGTGTGTTTGTGTGTGTGTGTGTGGGTGGGTGGTCACATGAAGGCGTCATGTCTCTTTGCATGTCCTGTAGTAATTGGTACAGTATTGCAATGATGCCCAACTACACTCAATGTACTCACCTGAGAATGCACCTTCGGATTACGACGTATTTCGATTTCTACAAAATTGTCTTAATTGGAAGAACACCACTTTTCTGGAAGCTTGCAAAAACCTTTCAGACTAAATCATTAATAAGAGAGATTACTTGATCTTGGATTATGGATTTATGAACATACTTTAATGATACTGAAATATAGTGAAAGAAATATCGTGAAATGTACCAACTTTTGGATGAAAATGTTCATGAAGGTACCTTAAAGATAGCGAAACGCATTTGGAACGAAGTTGCGCATATATTGCCGAGTAAATTTTATGTACAAATATAAAAATACTAGCAGTATAGCCCGGCATTGCTCGGGTGCAATGAAAGCTTTAACTAATCTATAGTCTTGGTGCTCAGACTCTTTGGATGTTGGTACGAAAGACTAAAAAGCAATAGTTGTTTCCAGTTGAAGCAAAACCGTAGATTGAAAGAAAAATGGATTTCCATTTATAAATAAGTTTAGATAGTCTTTGAAATTCAAGTAAAAACCGCCACCGAAATTTGTTCCAACATAGCAGACAGTTTAAGAATTACTGGTAGGTGCTTAAAAGGCTGATATTTTTATAAGATCATTGAGATATTTACACAGTAAGTTTAGAAATGATCAGAATTGAAACCTAAATTAAGTAAAAACTGTATGATTCATTACGAAATATATTAACGATATATATATATATATATATATATATATATATATATATATATATATATATATATATATACATTGGGTTATTTGGAAAACACCTGCGCTTTCAGAATCAATTCTTATTTCTGAATTGATATATTTAAATCGGCCAAAATTCGAACCCTGATATATAGCGACTCTGACTGACACCAAATCGGTCTAGTTTCGATCCCGGCCATAAGCACGTGGATGTGTCTAGCCACACTGATGAGCTGTGATACAGTGAAACAGGTTTGTATGTGGATGACTAATATACTATGTTCTCATTACGATTGAGCTCTCTAGAGAAGAAAATTTTTAAAACAATTTCCACTTCTGCGATATATACATTACTCTTCAGAAATGAATTGAGTTCTTTCGGTGACGGTCGAGTTTTGATGCCGTTCAGAAACAAGTGGATGTGTCTAGCCACACTGATAAGCTGTGCTACAGAGAAACAGGATTGTATGTGGCTGACCAAAATATAAAGATTTAAAGACGGAAGCTGAAGATGGTTCGGCTGAAATAGGCACTTAACCATAGAATAGCGCATCTGTCTTAACTTATATATATATATATATATATATATATATATATAATACTAACATCGAGTTACAACGTTATTTATGCCTTTATGATAAAACTTCAAGGCTTAGATGCAAAGCAATCTTTAAATGAACTTTATGGATCTTTTTTTTCACCGAAATATCTTTTGGCTTTAAAAATTGTCAAGATGCTTGAAAAAGTGGTAGTTAGTGGGTGAGAGTTCAGAAGAATACGGTGGGTGTTGCAAAGTTTCGTATCCCAAGTCGGTGAACTTCGGCAGTCTCATACTGGTAACATGTTATCCGACATTTTCAGGAAGCAGAATTGGTCCTCGTCGATTAACCAGTGCGGGTAGCAGTTTCGCATAAATTAATGTGCGTTTCGCCTATTTTCTGAGAGTAAACCCAAGCGGTGATGAATCTGGTTTGATTCCCGAAAGGTGTCATGGATGACATCAAAAAACGAACCCCCAGACAGTTATCATAATGTTCTGTTGGCGAAAGTTTGGTTTCAGAATGTGTTAGGACTATTTGTCATGATGCTTCTCAAGCGGTTGTCATCATTACAAAATCATCAGCTGAAGATTCACTTGTGAGTATCGAAATTCAAGTTTACGACGGAGAGAAGATTAGTTTAAAAAATATCAGAGCTTTCAATCTTCAAATAAAAATAAGTCCTTCCGAAGTTTCGTTAAAAGAGCTTTCAATTTTTAAAAATAATCAGGTTGTCAATTCTCCACATAAAAACACGATTTTTCGGCCTCTATCAAACTTTGCAGAGACAACCAGAAAACAGTGCGACATGGCAGCAGACGGTGGGTGGGGGTTGTTTGGTCTTTGTCGCCTGAAAATCTCTCTCAAAATCTTATTTAAAATTTCTTTTCATAGCAGTGCGAACTCTTCGTTTCAATTCTCCGAATAACTTTTAAAACAATCAAGTTCTTTCGGGCTTCTTCTCTGAGGCGCATTATTCGACATTAACTCTTTAGTTAATCGGCGGCAGGCTTTTCTACGTTTCTTTACATCTTCAGCCATAAGTTCTGAGGTAGGCGACCAGCCTCTAGGTCATGGCTCCCCAATTGGGAACACTTTCCCTTCAGTCGTTACATTTCGACTCCAATTTCAAAAATCTACCCAAATAACTCTCATTTTTCGCACTGAGTTCGGATTTTTATAGCTGTCCCCAATCCTCTCGGGGTATCTACACGGCTCAAAGCTTTGACCAATGACATTATTTTCTACTCACACGATTTACGGGGAGCCATGGCTCGACGAATGAAATATCAACAGCTCACATGACGTAATGTCTTTCTGTCTTCTTTCTTTCGATTACATCATCTTTAGATTTTTCAATTTCCAGGAACAACTGTTGAGGATTTAACCCTACCTGACCTCATCAAGTAAATCCCAACATTTTGTTATGACTGCGACCATTTTGTTAAATTTCCACCTGGCCCAAAACAATCAGTTTCGTTTATGAAAAAGAAAGAAAACTATATTTATTTCCCTCTTTTTCAAATTGTCAGCTGATTTACCTATTTCCCGGATTTTAAAAGTACACGATAGTATTAACAATAGTTTTATACACAAGCTGACATCGGGAATTACAATAAAGCATAACTAATAATATCACTAATATTAATCTCTCTCTACGTTGTTTTAAACCAAACAAATATATATATATATATATATATGTGTGTGTGTGTGTGTGTGTGAATATATATATATATATATATATACATATATATATATATATATTCGCGGGAGATAGTGTAACAAACTTAATAAGTGGAACTTTTGTTAACACGTAAAATGTTTGTTGTAAAACTAAAGAGAAAAAACGTAATTTCAAAGTTGTTTTTTATTATTTATTCATTTTTTGTTGAATAAACAGTATTGCGTGGTAATTTTTAAAAAACAAAAAAGACTCTATACGGTGTCAGGCTTAAAAGGGGAGTTTGTTGTGGTGTCCTTCCTCTAAAGAGTTAATGTTGAACTCTTCCGCCAACTATAAGATTAATAGAAGAGGAGGCCTTGTGGGAGCAGTCCTCACTAGACTGACAACGCTATGACACTGTCAGCTCTCTGCTGTCGGGTAGAGAGCGATCTCTGCCGTCGGGTAGAGAGCGTTCTCTGCTTCCGAGCACAGAGCACTAACCCAGTCGTGTTTCCGCCGAAGGGTAGAATCACGACTGGGGAAAAGTAGACAGACATTTTTTGGCCTGGCTGTATGGCCGGGAAGACCCACAATAAAAAGACCTTGTGTCACATCAAACCTTGCGTGGGAAGGTTGGTAAATACAGCATACGTCACTAGACTGACGACACTATGACACTGTCAGCTCTCTGCCTTTGGGTAAAAAGCGCTCTCTGCTTCCGAGCACAGAGCACTAACCCAGTCGTGGTTCAGCCGAAGGGTAGAACCACGACTGGGGAAAAATAGACAGAAATTTTGTGGCCTAGCTATATGGCCGGGAAGACCCACTATAAAATGACATTGTGTCACATCTAACCTTGCGTGGGAAGGTTGGTAAATACCGCAGTCGAATTGATTTCAGTTGCGTCTCTGTCCTCGGGCAGAGTGTGTCTTGGTTGTATATATTCCCGAGGATTGACATACGGCTGAAGGAAATTGAACTAAAGCGTGCCATACTCCGGAAAAGCTATTCTCCAGGCTTTATTTCTTCAGGAGGGGGCTGAGTTTATTACCGGTGCTGTGGCGTCCCTAAAAGTGGACGTGCCGAGGAGTTTGGGGAATTTTTGTACGGTGTTGCCAATAAAATACTAACCTTGTGTCGAACTGATTAAACGCTGGATAACCGTCACACGCACTGGTCGTGTAATACTCTTCTGTTGTATTTACTGTTAAATATACAATATTTCTATAACGGATGTTTTGTTATTTCTTAAACCATTCACTTAGTGGCAAGAGATAGATAGATAGATAGATAGATAGATAGATAGATAGATAGATAGATAGATAGATATGAATAGACTTAGATTGATAGATAGATAGATAGATAGATAGATAGATAGATATGAACAGACTTAGATAGATAGATAGATAGATAGATAGATAGATAGATAGATAGATAGATAGATAGATAGATATTGTTGTGTTGCCCTCCCTCTAAAGAATCTATGTTGGAATAAGATTAGTAGGAGAGGAGGCCTTGGGGGAAGTGTTGAATTGATGGATCGCTGGACAACCGTCACACTCACTAGTCGTGTAACACTCTTCTGTTGTATTTACTGTTAAATATACAATATTTTTATAGCATATGTTTTGTTATTTGTTAAACCTTTCACTTGATCAAAACAAGTATATATTAAAAGTTTATATTAAAAAATCGAACATTATTTTCTAAAAAAACTAAAAACAATTTAACGGCTCATTCTAGAACTGGATATTATTTTCTGAACAATCTAATAATATCAGTCAGTTAAATGCGATACGTGATACACTCTTGGGTGATCCTGTCTCGAAAGAGACATGATTGACGGAGCAGCAGATTTTCCGGTAGTAGGTTGCCATTACATTTTTGCAGTAGACTGATTACCAACCAAGGCTACAGAATCCACTCTGTCCCGCTATTTAACCCGTATCTGGATGAAGAAAAGACAAATTAATACCTTTCTAATATATTAATATTAGTAACTAGCAGTATAGCTTGGCGTTGCTCGGGTGTAATGAAAACTTTAAAACTAATCCATGATCCTGGAGCTCAGACTCTTTGGACGTTGGCACGAAATACTAAAAAGCAATAGTTGTTTCCAGTTAAAGCGAAACCGTAGACTGAAAGAAAAATGAATGGATGTAAGTCAAATTTTGATTTCCTGGTATTGATATCAAATAAGTTTTTTCGTCGTAAACTGAATTTGAAGGCTAAATAAGTCCTCTGAGTAAATGGTATCATGGCCGAAGCTAAGAACTACAATTATACCTACTTAGAGCAAAGCCCGAAGCAAAAACTAAAATAACAGAGCAGAAAAAATGCAGATATATAGGCAGATAAACAGACGCACACACAAACATCTTGCCTTTTATATATATATATATATTATCGATTTTTTGCACTATTGTATGAACTGCAACCTTGAAACTTCTGAATATCGTTTCTTATGTCTTTGCCTATGATTGTATCAAATTTGATTAAAATCGGACCACTCCTTCTATAACCCGATTTTTTCGATTATCGATTTTCGATATTTATCGGGGGTACCTCGACACAAAACCTAACTAAGAGCACTCGCCCACGCTTATAGTACAACTGTGTAAATTCTCAAGAAAATCGATTCAGCCATTTCGGTGTCTATAGGTAACGGACACACACACACACACACACACACACACACAGACAAAGTTCCGTTTATAAATAAGTTTAGATTAGTAATATATTAAACCAGAATGGAAAGCTTTATCGAAAATCGGATATTATTTGCCGAGTTCCCTATTATTTATAATTCTTTTCATGTCATAGATTACAAATATGTTTGAAGTTTTTCAGTGCACACTCTGCACATAACCAGATTCGGTGATGTTGCCTCTTAGGATCAAGTAAATAAAAAAAAGCCATCAATGCTTATCGATTATTTACATCGTTTAGTTTTTTGTTTTTCAATTTCTAATTAAGTTTGTAAATGAAATTTCTAATTAAGTTGGCAAATCGAATCTATTGCTTATTTCACCAATAAGCATTAGATTAGTCGCTTTAACTCAACAAATAAACATGGCGGGAGGGATTCTAATGATAATCATTTTCTTTTACTGTATTTACATTATTCGGACTATTGTCCTCATCTGAGTTGCCATTTGTACGACGTTTCGGCCGTTGCACGCTCCGACCCTCCCCAGGCGCCAAGAATTTCGAACCGAACCGCTGATTACAATCACTGGGGCATATGTACTCCATTTGCCGTCTAGCGCCTCTTCTGGAGGTCATGGGCTATCTTAAACCCCGGCAAGTTACTCCTTAAGGACACATGGTCCAGTGGATATAGGCATTGGTTGGTACCTGTTACTTGGCCCAGGGTGTTGTGGGTTCGGTGCCAGGCTGCGGCAAAGATGAGCGAGTAACTTGCGGGGTTGGAAGGGAGATAGGTCATGACTTCCGGAAGAGACACTAGGAGAGAATTGTGTTCATATGCCCCAGTGATTGTAATGAGGGGTTCGGTTCGAAATTCCTGGCACCTTGGGGGGGGGGGGAGACGGAGCGTGCAACTGCCGAAACGTCGTGCAAATGGCAACAAAAATGAGGACAATAGTCCGAATAATGTAAACACTGTAAATACTACCTCATCTCAGAAATATAGACAAATACGTTTTCTTTTGTTCATACCTCAAACAAAGTGTATTTCAACAGACTTATAAAATCTTTTATCCTGAACTGGCAGATATGTTTCAATTGCAGTTTAAAATTACATAATTTTATTGACGTAAATTGCAATTGAAACACGAAGGCCCAAACATTTTCTGCATTATATTACACTTGATTTACGATAGGTGTATGGCCCAACTAACCTCTCTGAACATGAACCATACATATTCGTATTTATGTAAACAAAAAGTCCTTTTCCCACCAGACTGGCCATTTATATATATATGTATATATTTCCCTTTCGTATGGTTTTCACTATGCGTGCACATCCTGGATTGGTCATGTGCGGACATGCCACTCACCTCGCGTGAAGCGTGGATCTCTACTCAGCTGAGAAGAGGTCTGTTCTTAGATCGACCCGTCAAATGGAACTGGTTTCTCTGAAGAACGCTAAGTTGAAAGTTTATTCTGGAATTATATATGGTAAGTTACACTCGCGTACTACAGATATTTATTCTCCACACTTACAATTGGTGTTAAATGCACTTTTGCAGGTCATACTATATATATATATATATATGATTGTCAACTCGTATCTGAGTATGTCTATCTGCTAGAGCAGTTACATAATCCCTGTTGAAGATGCTTACTCAGTCACATTTGAATTTCATCAACAGAACCAACCTGAGTTTTATACTGCAACTATACTTAGCAAACCTTTCTTACAGTTCGTGGGACAGAGCGCATTAATTGGTATGAGCAGCAATTTTAAGCCAGTACGCTTCAATTCTCGGTATGGATGACTTTCGGTCATCGACTATAGACGGTTTTAAACACTTCCACTCACAAGACTTGGATCATCTCGTTTTATTGTTTGCCAAAAAGTGCAGGGCGCTGGGATCTCTTCCCCAGGCCGTTAACCTAAAGAAGTCGATATTGGTGATATTCAGTATTGTATGGTCAGGCACCAAACCTCACCCACCAACAAACACACATTTTACCTTTCCAATATTTTCTTACAAAAATATTAAAAAATCATCCATGGTTGTAATACACTGAACACGTATACAATCACGGACATACAGATCTGAACAAACAATCGTCTTTAGACATACATACACTTACATTTAAATAATCGTCTATTGCTTTATTACATGCAACACATATCTGACCAATAAGAATGAAACTCCAACCAGTTCTCTGAAGAAGCTTTAACAAATGTGGAACCATGTTAGATTAAGGCATGTTTCCTAATTCGTTCTTTATTCTACGAGTAGGCTCAATGTTGGCAAAATATTTATATCGATGTATCCTCAAAAATGACGTCAACACATCTATTGATGTACGTGGTATTGAGTATTTTACATTAAGTCATAAGAAAAAATGCAATGGAAGGATATATATGTAGATTAGGTACATCCATTAAATCGCAGAAAAAACTGCATAGTATCAAAAAAATGTCCCAAACTGAATAAAAAAATCAATTTTGTTATTATTAGAGGAAAGATCAAAGTATTTTGTAATTATTTTTTTAAAATTTTGAATCCCTTCTAACACGTTTGAAATTTTGGTAAAAAATCCTGTTTTGATTTCAGTTAGTGACTAAATCGTTACGAGAGTTCACAATGAAAAATGTCATATTACATAAATCAATTTTTTCGGTGACAAACGCATTAATTCGGAAATTCTTGCAAAAATCAAATCTTCTTCTTCTTCTTCTATATGCCCTGTCCCTTCAGGACGTAGGCGAGCATGGCCCTCCACGTCTCCCTATCCCCTGCGGCCCTTAGTATGTTTGTTCCTGTTACTCTTGGCAACCCCCGTTCCGTTATCCACCCGACCAGGCCCTGCAAATATGTTATCCGTTGCCTTCCTTCCCCTGTCTCTCTTTCCCTCTATCTGGCCAGTCAGTATCAGGTTCTCCAAACTCTCCTTCCTCATTGTGTGTCCGAGGAACTTCAGTTGTCTCTTCCTGATGCTCGGTATTAATTTATTTTTGGTTGCCATTCTTTCCAACACCTCAT
Source organism: Ascarosepion bandense (assembly GCA_037127315.1). NCBI lineage: Eukaryota > Metazoa > Mollusca > Cephalopoda > Sepiida > Sepiidae > Ascarosepion > Ascarosepion bandense. The sequence continues at coordinate 355,307 of JBBBDQ010002647.1, read as the reverse complement.
CTTGCATGTTCAGTCCACGATATCCGCAGCATCCTTCTGTAGAACCACATTTCCGCTGTTTCCAGTTTTGTCCTCATTTTCGACGATATTGTCCAGCACTCACTTCCGTATTGAAGAACTGACATCACATAGCAATCCAGCACTCCTTTCTTTGTTTCTAGTGAAATTTTCCTGTGTGTTAGTACTTTGCTCAGCTTCTGGAACGCGTCCTTTGCCATGCCAATTCGCCTTCAGATCTCTGTGTCGCACTTTCCATCTCCTGTTAGAACACTTCCTAGATTTTTAAATTTTTGCACCTGCTTTATTCTGGTATCCTTCACCTGTATTTGGCATTTTGAGTTGCACCTTTTGCTGATGACAATGCATTCGGTTTTCTTAAAGTTTATTTGTAGTCCTTTTTTGTCACTATCCAGAGCTACCTTCTGTAGGAGGTCCTGCAGTTTCCTTTCCGTGTCTGCAATCAGCACTGTATCATCATCATACCTTATGTTGTTCAAGTTGTGGCCTCCAATAGCAAATTGAACAGATCCGGTGAAAAGACATATCCTTCTCTTACGCCTCTTTCTATCTTTGTAAATCTATTGAGATCGTTACCTGTCCGTATGCAGGCCGTTTGCTGCCAGTAGAGATTCTTGATTACTCTTATATCTTTCCCGAAAATGTCTAAGCTGCCGAGCATCTCCATCAATTCTTTGTGTCGTATCTTGTCGAATGCCTTCGCATAGTCAATGAAACATTGGTATAATTGTCGGATTTTCATGAACCTTTCAGGATTTATTAAAAAATGAATGAAATTACTTTTGAAGTCGTTATTTTTTTTTAAAAATCTCAGTAAAAATTTTGTTTTTATATCTGTTGCCTAGACATTCTATGAAAGAGCTCAAGTGTCAACATTAGTAAACTAAATGAGTAAATGTTGTTCTTGAATTATTATTATCATATATACTGAAGAGTTATAGGTCAGATTTGAATTAAATTAGACCAGATACATATATATTAGAAAGTGCTCAATATATGTTTGAAGGAAGATGGAGATTCAACATGTAGGGCATTTAGATTTTTAGGATAGAAAGATCAGCCGGTTAAGCTACCCTGGTTTCGAACTTTGCGGTTTTGTCAGGCGATGTGACTAATGGCTTAACGGTCAAGATTTTTATAAGTTCATAGCCGTAAGGGAGTGGTTTGTTATTGAGAATCTTTTTATCCAGGTTTGTACGAGATTTAAAAAAAAATTCTACTGTGTCTTCTTCCGGATATTATTTCGAATCATTAATTTAGTAGCTTTTGTCATTCTGGAAATAATACTATAGTCAAATTTTCTTTTCAGCACAATCTGCATATATGACACCATTGCAGAGTTTGGCTCTTTTTAATATTTTCCACATCACGTGGGAGTTAGCGCTATTCTTTTCTTTAAATTTTCATATTTACTTGGTTAGTTTGGTGCTGGTTTTAAGTTTTTCGAGGAGTAGATAACGCATTTAGAAATGTTTTTTGTATGAGTGTGTCAAAACTTTAGTGGTTGTAATACTAATACTAAGAGGACACAGACACTGTTCAACTTTTGATCAGACGATATGATGTTGTTGTGGAGTAGTTTTCCCACTGAAAGTTATAATCGTGCTATGTCGGTTGCTAATCGACTTAACGCACTCAAATGTTAGAAACTTGGTAATCTTGCACTGTAAGCTGACTTCTTAACATTCGGCTAACTGCCGACTAATATCAACTGCCTTGGTTCCTACGATGTCCAAACTGGAACTAACTAATAGTTCTACTGAACTCCAATAGAACTCAAAAGAACTCTCTAGAACTCCTGTGAACTTCTCAAAAACTTCTCGAGTTAACTTCCTGTTAACTCTTATTAATATAGGAGGGAGAGTCCATTATCTGATGAATAGGTGTATTTCACCATAACAGATGTCTAACTAATGTCTGTTCCATCGGACAAACGACCTAATGATCCAGGTTATGGAATTAATTTAAGCTCTGAGTTAATTTCAACTCGGAATTGGTTTCGGCTCAGAGCTGGTTTTGTCTCGGAATTTATTTCTAAATGGAATTAATTTCAACTCTTTCGAGTTGAAATTGATTCCGAGTTGAAGTTGGTTCCGTGTTGAAGTTTGTCCCGAGTCAATGAGCTATATAAGAAAACTTATCACATGTATTCTATCAGAATTCCACCATAAATAATATAAAAACAGTAAAAGTTCGTTAAAGACAATGGAACAAGTAATGTGCTATTCATGCTCAATATAATATCAAAAAGACCAACGCAAATGAATAAAGGATACAATATGTTTTACAGATTATGCAAAGATATTTGATAAATTACTTCAAAAAGAACTTTTGGAACTGCCAAGTAACCTTGATTTACTTGGGAAAATATTAGAATAATTCATAACCTACACTAGCAGCAAACAGTCGGTTAGAAAATGAATTCAGTAAATATACAAAAATAGAAAGGGTTGTAAGTCAAGGGTGAGTCTTCGCACCAAATCTTTTCTACCTATAGTCTTACTAGGATTCATTATTGGCGGTCACAATATTAACAATATAAAATATGAAGAGGACGTATTAATGGCACACAGAAAAGAAACTACACAAACCCCTACAGAAGATCGTCAAAGAAAGCACGAAGGAAGGACTAAACCCCAATTGAATGCTTGGTTGTTAGTAAAAATGACAGCCTTGCACGCAAATTACAAATTGAAGATAGAAAAAAACAAATATATACAACATTCTCAATATCTAGGAAGTGTTTTAACAGAAGAATGAATTTGCTACAATAACATTTGAAAACGCATTAGGACAGCAAATGTTGCCTTTAAGAAGTTAAGCAATTTATTAAAAAAAGGAAAATTTTGCTAGAAAAATAAAGAAAACTGAATTGCTACGTAATATCGGTGCAGTGAATGCTAGAAAATCTGTTCACCCGTAAAGAAGAGGCTTGAATAAAGATAAATGAGGTTCTACAGAAGGATGCTGAGAATACCATGGACTGAACATGTGAGAGACGATTAATTTTTAGAGAAAACGGAAAGAAAAAGTACCTGATACTAAACATCAAATAGAAGCATTTTAAATTCCCAGGGGAACATAATGAGGACAGAGAGCTTGAAAAATCTGACACTCACAAGGCATATTGAATGCAAGAAGTATAGATGAAAACAGCTAATAAACTGTTTATAGAGTTTATGCAAATGGATGGCAGAGTTATAAAATCCACCAACACTTGTGTTTAATTTCTTACAATCTCACCACCCTTATCTCTCTTGGAATTGACCTGTAGTAGACCAGTTACCCTCATTCGAGAAGTAAAGTCACGAGACCCTACGGTCTCCACGTTTTTTAGGTCGTCTGTGCTGCCATTTAAAAAATGTAATTTTAATATTTTATTTTATTTTCCCTGAATGATGTGTTTATTCAAGGTACATTTTGCATGATTAAAATTACGTTTACTGGCAATATTCTAAATCAGAAATGTATCTGCCTAATCGGTTATATCTCCAGAGGCTTAAGGCAGTAGAAATGTGATTTTAAAGAAGGATGCTGAGGATACAATGGACAGAACACTCGTGCAACGATGAGATGTTAGAAAGGATACAAACGAGAAAGAAAACTGATAATAAATATCAGGAAGAGACATGAAGTTCCTGGGACACGCAATGAGGAAGGAAGGCCTGGAGAACTTGATACTCACAGGTCGGATAAATGGAAGAAGAGACAAGGGAAAGCAACGCGAAACGTACTTGTTAGGTCTGAGCAAATGGTTGACGGAGTGGGGCTTGGAAGTGATACCAAGAGAAAAATTACTGAGAGCGACAAGAGTCCGAGCCAAGTGGAAGCCCATGATCGCCTTCATCCTGAAAGGACATGGCACAGGAAGAAGAAGACAGTGGCAGTGTTAACCACAGGTTGGTTAAGAATTAGCCAGCCAATAGAACAGATTGGCATATCTGGTAACGAATGGTTAACCATTACGGTTAGCCTCTGTCAGTGTTATATTAATTTTTTAATGCACATTTTATACACATATTTTTCATGTGAGAATCACCATCATTACTTTTTCGTGTATTCCCCATCTTTCTAACGGGTTTTCTTAATATACAAACACTTCTTTCCTTACCACATCGAACACCTTCTTCTCATTCTTCAATATTTTCTTATACCTCTGCGATTGACACTTTTTACTATTCTGGAAAGCCTTTTCCAAAAAATAATACAAAAACCGCGAACCTGCTGGGGCTTTTATGCTGAGCATAGAATGTGCCCATTATCCGCCATTTTGAATTTTTGTTGACATCGGCGGAGATGATTTAACGCGGCATCCACATTTCTTTCGTCTGTCTCTGGTTGTCTCCTTAGCTTTTCCTATTTCTTTTCTCTATTTTGTTTTTATCAAAAGCAGCTTCCAGGTTTGTCACAAATCGCTGCGGGGTGACCCTGTCAGGTCAACAGCTTTTAATGATGTTGAATCGAGGGAAGAAAATTGGAAAAGAAGATTCGCGCGCCTTTCAACAATAGAAGCAGTCCGACATTTTGTCCTGCACTTGAACCTGTCACTACAACAGGCGGAACTTGAATTGAAATTTGTTTTCACCTTACAGACAAAATGGAGAGAATAAGAATAAGAACGTATGTTATGGACATATTGTTAATGAAATTCGGGACATTTATTAGCAGAGGCGTATGATAGCAAACAAAAAAATATATATAATTAAATAAAGCGAGTGATAAAAATATGGCGTGTAAGAAAATGTGTGTGAAATGTAAAGGGAGAGAAATTTGTTAAGAAAGCTTTTACGGGTGATATCGAGTATATATGAAAAAGATAGAGATATAGAGACACACGCATACGTAAAGGGAAAGAGTGATATCCGTGAGAAAAGAGAGGGTGTGCAGAAGGAAAGTAAAAATGGGCGTATGTTAAAATAGTGGAAAAGAGATTCTTATGAGACAGAGAGTGAAAATTATGGCGTATATGAAGGAGAGAAAAATGAAAGGAGACAGAAACAGAAAAGAAAAGAAGAGTGTCAGTGGAAATAAAAACAGAGAGAGTGAGAGAGATGGTAAGAAAAACGAGTGTGCGTATGAAGGACTTAAAGAGAAAGAAAGAAGAAAGAAAGAAAGAATGGAAGTTATATGGAAGGGAGTATCAAAATAGATTTCATACTTTTCTAAAACATAGAATTATTAAAAACGTATGTCTACGTATAATAGAATATATATATATATATATATATATATATATATATATATATATATGAAGAGAGAAAATGATTGCATGAAAATGTGTTAAATAAAGAGAAATAGATACAGAGAGAGAGAGAGAGAGAGTTAGAGAGAGAAAAAGAGAGAGAAAGTCAATATAGAGACACAGAATTATTAAAAGCGTATAATAGAATATAAAGAAAGAGAGAAAATTTTTGCCTGAAAGAGTGATACATAGAGATAAATAGATACAGAGAGAGAAAGAGAGAGAGAGAGAGAGTGATAGAGAGAGAGAGAGAGAAAGAGTTAGAGAGAGAAAAAAAGGGAGAAAGTGAATATGTTATATATCGACAAACAACAAACACGCATATATATAAAAATATAAAGTTATATTTTTATTAATGACGATGAACCGTGTAGAATAGGGAACAGAGAATTGAGAGAGCGCGCTTCTAATGGGTTGACGGGAGTGTAGTCTTATCTGTTGTGTCTCTCTTCACCGGCCGATCTCTGATGCTCCTCTACTGGCGAATCTGTGTGCCGAGGTCTTTTTATAATCTTCCAGAACCGGGACTTTTTCTTCCGGTTTTGCCTCGCCCACGCACGCCCACGTAATTCTCAGAGACACCTGTTCTGTTTGCCTCTGTAGTTATTTCCGCTGCTGCCGGAAATAAGGTCAAACGGCATCCGTTCCTTTCAACGACCGGAAACACCCTCGCTTGCATCAGCCTTCCTCGAGTGGGGCCAGATTTTTATATTACAAATATAGAGACACAGAATTATTAAAAGCCTATGTCTATATAGAATGTTTATATATATAGACATGATCGCCCAAGCGTATATCCCGTATGGCAACTAACTAACTGACTGAATATAATAGTTGGAAGCATGATTAAGTCTTCTACTGGGCATAAAGTGAGGGGTAGGTTTTCTATTGTTATGAAGTAATAAACTGATCCCCCGCTAATTACTACTTAATAATATAACACATCTCTTCTCCCTAGCTATGAGTCAAATAACAGGACAGATTGGGTTCTATAGCCTCGGCTGGCAACCAATCTACCGCAGAAAGCCATGGCAACCTGCTGCGGGATAATCTTCTGCTCAGTCAGTCATATATCTTTCGAGACATGATCGCCCAAACCGTGTATCACGTATGGTACTTAAATGACTGAGTGAAAAAGAGGTGATTAAAAAATAAAGAATGAAAAAAAAATTCAGAAGAAGGTGCAATTAAAAAAAGAAAGAAGAAACGTACGAACAAAATAGAAAATCAGGATAGAATCAGAAGATGAAGAAAATAAAGAGGAATGAAACTGAGAAGGATTAGAAAGTGAAAAATATGTGAAAAAAAAGAAGAAAGTACGAAGGAACGAATGAAATAAAGGAAAATTAGAAAAGAGGCATTTAAATGATTGAAAAAAAGATGAGAAACTTTTAAGTGTAGTAAAATTAAGCAAAGGAGAATTTTAGCTACAGAAAGAAAGAGAAGAAAAAGAAAAATAGAAAAAAAGAAAAAAACAAACAGAAAAAAGGAAAAAAGAAAAGAAGAAAAAAAAGCAAGAAGAAAAAGAAAAAAGAAAAACGAACAAAGAAATTAAGAAAAAGAAGACTGAAAAAATGTAGAAAAGTGAAGAAAAAAAGAAAAAAAGAAAAACAAACAGGAAAAAAGAAAAGGAAAAGAAGAAAAGAATAAGAAAAGAGCAAGAAGGAAAAAGAAAAAAGAACAAAGAAAATGAGAAAAAGGAAGAAGAAAAAATATAAAAAGTGAAGAAAGAAAAAATAAAAAGAAAAAAGAAGTAGGAAAGAAGACTATAAAAAACAAACAGGAAAAAGGAAAAGGAAAAAAGGAGAAAAAGAAAACGTGCAAGAATAAAAAAAATAAACAAAAAACAAGAAAATAATGAAAAGGAAAGAGAAAAATGTAGAAAAGGGAAAAAAAGAAAAAATATAGATAAAAAAGTAGAAAAGAAAAAGAAAGAAAGAAAGAAAGAAAGAAGAAGAAGAAGAAGAAGAAGAAGAAGAAGAAAATATATAATCAGAAAATAAATGAAGACGGCAATAAATAACGATGAAAAATACTAAGTATTGTCCAACAGGAGAAGTGGAAGCAATAAAAGCAGAAACAGTAAGAAGATAAAGTAAAAGAATAAGAGGGTGAGTGAGAAAGAAAAAAAGAAAGAAAAAGAATGGAATTCAAATAAAAGAAAGAAAGATATCAGTTCGAAGGAAAAATAAAAAATAATGACAATGAAAAAGGTAAAAACACAGAAGAAGAGAGAAAATCCCAGGTACGACAAAAATAGACCCTTTGAAAGGTAATCGCTCTAGGCAGAATATTTCGCTCAAGGCATGGTTCCATTTGAAATCAATATATGGAAAACAACCATAGCGCCAAATAAAAAATACAAACACATTAAACTCTACTAAAAATGGTTTACATCTTCAAATTTGCATAATAATAACTGTTTTTTTAACTATTTTATTTTCCCCATCCATCAACCAGACTGGCAACTGGGTCCCACCCATTCACAGTCAGGTTAGCCAAATGCAGACGTCAATTCTACTTCTGCATCTTCTTCTCTCGCACTTCCCGCCTATGGAACTCGCTCCCATATTCTTGCTTTCCTGACGGCTACAACCTCCAGAAATTTAAATGCAATGTCAATACTCATCTACTAACCACTGGACTCTAGCCCTTCCAACACCCCGTATATCCTTCCCTTTCTCTCCCCCCCTTGCAACTGTCATCACACCTGCATTTTCATCTTTCTATTGCTCCTTTCTAATTGGTTTGTACTCCTCTTGTCTCTGTTCTAATTAATTTTCTTTCAGTTATGTATCCCCACGTACGTCAGTAGCATTTACGCCTTGCCCGGGGTGAAATGATTAAAAAAAATCCTATTCCTAAGAATATTTTGATCCGAGGTGAAAAGAAATCACCTGAAAGATGATTTTAACATGAAGGTTGGAGGATAACCCGTTCCAGCCAATGATTGTCTTCCGAGGCACTAAACCAGAGATTCGGCACGACTGAAAGTAAAAAAGGAAAAAACCTATGCAAACTGACAAATTAATTGGCCCAACAAAACAGATCTAGCTGACAAATAGTTCATAAATTACTACGAGGATCGCCTTAGTAGACCTAGAATGGGAAATAATAACAAAGGAAGCCGTTATGAAACAAGAAATGAGAAATATCTGAAAGATTCTAACAGCAAAAAGAAAGAAAGTTCGATGTGAAAAAATCAATCATGGAAAGTAAGAAGAGCAGCTTTAAAGCGATTGTTCGTGAATTTGGTGACATAATGATTGTCAGGTCAATCCCTGGGATTATGTAATGTGTACTTGGATTCATTAGGAAATAGGCAAGTTAGACGAGTCGACAGACCCCAAAGGAGAATCTGTAACGCGATAGGTCCCCACCTGGCGGCTCGGCTCCAGCCACTTTCTCACCGACGGGATGTGGCTTCCCTCTGTTTATTCTACAAATATTTTCACGGCTTCTGCTCCGAAGAGCTAAGCTTAATTATGCCCCCCTCCACAAGGATTTCCTCGAGCAACCAAACTAGCAACAAGGTGCCACCCTTTTACAGTTAATTGAAGTAAATGCGGCCTCCACTTCTACTCCATCAGCTTCCTTTCTCGCACCTCCCGCCTGTAGAACTCCCTTCTGTATACATATTTCCCAGATGGCTACAATCTCCAAGAATTTGAATGCAACGCCAATTTCCATCTGTTATCCACTTGACTTTAGTCCTTCTCTCGTACTTTCCATATCACCTCGTTTGTTGTTTTCCTTTTTCACCTTAACCTCGCAACTGTCTTTACACTGGTATTTCCATCCGTCTGTTACCCTTTCTCCGACACCCCCTGTAATTGGTTCGTCTTTCTCTTTGCTCTCCTCCTGCTTAAACTTTCACTCTTCTCTTATGTATCCCCCCTGCGCACCAGTGGCGGTACCACCTTGCTTGGGGTGAAACGGAGGCAGCGGAACGAGAACACTCTGCGTAGATTAAATAGAAGATTCAGCTGGAAATTTCCTGTAGGTTACCGGGATCAACAAAACCTGATGAGGGCCGGCGAATAAAATGGCTGAAACGTTCTGCTAACAAGAGTAATAGTAGAACAGGGTTCAACAAGGCGCAAGAGTCACTCTAGATAGTGATTTACTAAATTAATTATGGGATATGGTCCTAAGAGGAGGAAGTAGAGACGATTACGAGGATAAAGAAGACAGCGATTGATTTTTGACTTGACGTGATTAAGTGTCGAGTTTGGAGAAGAATATTCTTCAAAGGAGTCTGTCCATAAAAATTGGAAGTTCTTAGACAGGAGCTTTCATAGTAAAACGCTTTTCTTACCAAAGTAATACGGCTGGAATGATGTAGACGTAGCAAGGCAGGTCTTGGTTGTAAAGGCCTGACGTCAAAAATCTTTCTATAGAAACAGTTACAGAACAACGTTCTGCTTGAGACTATGGGAAAGAGGCTGTAGGTTTAGAAATAGCTCATCACCCACAAGGCCGCGCTTGACCTCAGTCAATGCTTGAAATCAATACTCAACGTTTGGTCTAGTTTGGTCCTCGTAAGTTAGAATGTGCGTTGTGGTGCAGTGGATATCAGCTCGGAATGAGAAATCGGGGAGCCGAGTTCGAATTCTGTTTGATTTCGTTGCATTCACTTACGCGCAAATACTTTTGGGAAAGGTATTAATCCATCTGTTCTTTCTTGTTATTGGTTAAATAACAAGACAGATTGGGTTCTATAGCCTTTGCTGGCAACCAATCTATCACAGAAAGTAATAGCAACCTACTGCAAGATAATCTTCTCCCGGTCTTTCGAGACATGATCTCCCAAGCTCTTAACTGACTGACTGAAGTTAGAATATGACAAGAAGATTCAGACCCTTTTTCCTTACATGCTGAATACGGAAGAAATAAGGGTAGTTCTTTAGAGTAATGCTGATCAGTCCGACAACGTTAAATTGACAGCTGGTGTGCAAAAGAACCTCAAGACAGTCGTTAATTGCAACAAAAGATGGATTATCAATTGTAACTAGCCTCCAAAACTACAATTTTCTTAATTAATAATCAGAGAGACTCTTCTTTGTTTTCCATCAGAATGGCTGATGCTAACCTCCAGGAAAGTGACTCGTTGTGCCTCTTCTGGCTAACGATCTCAATTGACATGAAGTGGGAAGAATATATTGAATCAATCTGTAGTCCAGCTGCTAAGAAAGTTGGTTCAAAACATTTTTCTCTCCGAATCTTATATATCTATGTCTACCATTCATCCATGCTTAGAATGTTGTTGTCATATATGGTCCGGTACCTCTGCTTTGAGCTCCTTGATAAAATTCAAAGAAGAATCATCAATATTATTGGTCTTAATTTAGCGACTTGTCTTCAGTCACTTACCCACCCCATTGTAAGGTCATCTTTCTGTGCCTTTTTAAATAAATACTTTCTTGGAAATTGTTCGGATGAGCTCTTTACTATTGTGTCTAGACTTTTTGAATTTAAGTGCAGTAAGACACAGGAAAATTTTCCTAGAAACAAAGAAGAGAGTGCTAGATTGCTATGTGATATCAGTTCTTCAATACGGCAGTGAATGCTGGACAATATCATCGAAGATGAAGAAAAAGCTTGAAGCAGCAGAAATGTGGTTTTACAAAAAGGATGCTGCAGATGTGATCAATGATGAGGTTTTGGAAAGAATGGCATAGAAAAGAAAACTAATAGTGAGTATCAGGAAGAGACAACTGAAGTTCCTGGGACATGCAATGAGGAAGGAGGGCTTGGAGAACCTGATACTAACAAACCAGATAGAAGGAAAACAGACAGTAGTGCAAAAAGTGTTAGAACAGGGGTGATTTTAAACTTTATTTTGATGTCTCATAACAGAAAAATACTTCTTAACCTAATACTTTTGCACAGTACTGTATATATAAATAATTGATTTCACAGGACTGTATATATGAATAATTGATTTTCTCTAAATGTTTGTTACTGGTAGTGTGCAAAAGTATTAGGACATGGGTGATTTTCCTAAAGACCTCACAAAAATTCAAATACAGGGTGAAAAACCATGTAAATTGCTAATAAATATTGATTATTTAAAACTAGTTGTAAAAGAAATGTATTAAAAAGAAGTTATCTTAAATTTTTCCTATTTTCTATTAAACAAGTTATTTTGAAACTGCTCATTATTCTATTATCCTTGGATATGACTGACTTTTTTCTTATTCCCCACTCTCGAATTGATAAATCTAATGTTACTTCGCAAGACAGACTTTGGGAACAAATACAAGCTGCTTGGCAGGAGATACCATTAGATACATTGAAGAAGCTTGTGATGTCAATGCCTGACAGAATGAAGGCTGTGATCAAAGCAAAAGGCCATTATACTAAATATTAAATTTATTTTGTAAGAAGTATTTTTTTGTTAAAGCGCTTGTTGAGTAAATCAAATAAAATTACTTTAATTAAATTGTTTATTTTCTGTCAATATTCCTCATGAAATATAAAATAGTTCTTGTCCTAATACTTTTGCACAGTACTGTATATATATAAACACCCAACCTAGTGGTACGTGACAGAGTCTCTCAGACAGCGCAAACGAGAATGCTAGGTCCACGTCCGGATTAGAATTTCGCATAAACGTTCAAACAAATTAGCTGAATATAACTGAGGAAGCTAGGAGTTGAATAAAAATTAATGTTAAATAATAGAAATTAAATATCGTGTTATTATTGCCTTTTCGTTCTATTTCATAATACATATATTTTAGTATTTTAATAGTATTTATTGATTTAATATTAAAAAAAAAAACAGATGGGCGTTGATAGTCCAAATCAGCGTTGACATCTGTTTTGGAATTAAAGTAAAAATTTCTTACATGCTGACCCGGCAATCAAAATATATTTTGAATTATTCGCATAGCTGAAAAAGCCTGTTCGATCTTTCGCTTTGAAAAAGTAGATATATTTAAAGAGAATATTGTATCAGTACTGAAAGATTTTTTTTTTTTTTTTTAATCATCTCACCCCAAGCAAGGCATTCCACTGCCACTATTGCGCATGGGGCTACATAGGGGAAGGTAAAGAGAAGGAGTGGTTAGACATAGGGAATGTCAGGAGAAAGGTGATAGATGAGTAAGGATAGCGAGGATGAGTGTCGGGCAGATGGGAAGAGTGTTTGATAGAATGGGAGCAGGTTAGTGTGTTAGGAGGTGTCTATTGACCTTACATTTAAACTCCTGGAGATTGTAGCCGTCGGGGAAGCAATCGTTTGGAAGAGAATTCCACAGTCGGGAAGTGCGAGGAAAGAAACTGTTGGAGTAGAAGTTACGGCTGCATTTTATCGGTTTCACTGTAAAAGGGTGGGATCTAGTTGCTAATCTAGTATCTCGTGCAAATTCGTATTTAGGGGGCACCAGTGATCTAAGTGATGTTCATATAGCAATGATGATTTGAAATTAATGTAAGAAAAGGTCATTTTTAGAAGAGTATAAAAAGGCAAATATTAGCGTACACAGTGTCTGAATGTCGAATGTTAACTGACTGGCAAAATTCAATGGAATGTAATGCCCCAAGGCTAATAATACAATGAATTACGTTTGAGGATTTTTTCGCCGTCTTCTGATGAATTTCTTTTACCCTAGATCAGTCAGTCAAGTACCGTTGTGATACACGATTAGGCGATCATGTCTAGAAAGAAACATGACTAACTGAGCAGGAGATTTCTCTGCAGTAGATTGCCATTAATTTCTGCGGTAGACTGGTTACCAACCAAGGCTAGAGATCCCCAAACAGTCCTGCTATTGAACCCATAGCCAGAGGAAGAAAAACAGAATTCATACCTTCCCCAAGGGTATTTATTCGTAAATGAATGCAACAAATTAAACTGGTATTCGAACTCGGCTCTACGATTTCTATGTTCCGAGCATATATTCACTGCACCACCACGCACATTTCTAGGTAGGCTTCGTGCATTTGTCTTGATAATCTTTCCGTATGGAAGTTATAAGCAAGATGGATTTTCACTTTGATGCATTATAAAAAAACATACAACTACAATTGACATCAAGAAAATTAATTTTTTTACAAAAAAGTTAATAAAACTGCTAATCTCATTGTCAACATTAATAACTCACCGACTCGAGATATGTACTATTATGTGCGTTGTGGTCCAGTGGATATCGGGGAGCCGAGTTCGAATTCCAGTTGAATCCATTGTATTCACTTACGCGCAAATACCCTTGGGAAAGGTATTAATCCGTCTCTTCCTTCCAGTTATGGGTTAAGTAGCAGAACAGATTGGGTTTTATAGCCTTGGTCGGCAACCAGTCTACCGCAGAAAGCAATGGCAACCTACTGCGGGATAATGACTGCCCAGTCAGTCATGTCTCTTTCGAGACATGATCGCCCAAGCGTATATCACGTATGGCACTTAACTGACTGACTATTATACTGGGTTGTCAAACTTAGGTACCGAACGACACACCGGTGGATCATGGATATTAAATACTACCTATGATATCGTTGCCTCAGAGATGAAACAATGTTAAAAATAATAGCACTTCTACTCAAATTAATTAAGCTATAGTTTTGGTACCTTGAAACAAAGGACATGAGGTTTGGAAGCTAGCTTGTTTTATTGGAATAAATATTTATGTATTTTTTTTGTTTTTTAATCGTGTCACCCCAAGCAAGGCATTCCACTGCCACTATAGTGCAGGGGGTTACATAGAGGGATTGGGTATAGTAAATGTCAGAAGGAGGGTGATAGACGACTTAGGATGTACATAGGAAGAGAGTTGGAGAAAATGGGTGTGATTTAGTGTGTTAGGAGGTGTCTATTGACCTTACATTTAAACTCCTGGAGGTTGTAGCCGTCGGGGAAGCAAGCATGCGGTAGGGAATTCCACAGGCGGGAAGTGCGAGGAAAGAAGCTGTTGGAGTAGAAATTGCGGTTACATTTCATCGGTTTCACTGTAAAAGGGTGGGACCTAGTTGCCAATCTAGTATCTCGTGCAAATTCACATCTGGGGGGGGCACCAGTGATTTAAGGTCGTCAGAACAGAAGCCATGAAAGTATTTATAGAAGAGGCACAGGGATGCCACGTCACACTGGTGAGAGAGATACTGCAGGCGGTCAGCCAAGTCGGTATCAATCACATTACAGATTCTTCGATTTCTAACAGATTTCAGATGTCGATGATTTTTAAGGTTGGTGATTCTACTTAATTGTCAGATTGTCGAAAACAATCGTTCATGCAATATTTTATACTTATATTTCTTTATAATGTAATTTTTTTCTAAGTAAAAAGTCAGCTACCATGTGGAAAGATTATAAGAAAATATACATGAAGCTTACCCAGAAATGTGTGTAGTTGTGCACTGAATATCGGTTTGAAACGTACAAATCGTAGAGCCGTGTTCGAATTTCAGTTGTGGTAAAACAGATTGTTCAACGCCAAAACCTGATTGAGACACCAACATGGCCGCCAGTAGGTCAAATAACTTACAGAACAGCAACAAAATAAACTGTCTCCTAATGACTTTACACAAGAATCAAATCTCCGAAATAGCAATAACTAGCATCATAGTCCGGCGATGACCGTGCAACTCAGATCTTTTTAGTAGTAGGAGAAAAAATCTATTTTTTTTAAACGTCAGAATAAGAATTAAATATAAAGGCTCATTTTTTTTGTTGTTTTTTTAATAAAAAATATTTTAGTTGCGTTTTGACACGTGTGATTTGATTTCTGTGACGTAATATAGCAAGCATCTTAGATCTTAGATGTTTTACGGAGCTTATGTAAATAATCGGCTCCATTGGCCAAAAAGTGGAAAGGGAAAATTTGCTAAACTTAAACTCAAAAAGTATGTATCGACCTGGCTTCCCTGTAGATATGTGTCTCTAGAAAGTTTTAATGGCCTAGCTTAAAAAATGTAGGCGTGCATAGGAAATAGTCACACACAGACTCACAGATTGCCTTATATATATATATATATATATATATATATATATATATATATATATATATATATAAATCAATTAATAAAACAATGTGACATATTATTTCTATTTTTTACTGCTTTGCCGAAAGGCGCGTCGTTTCTGCAATTAATTGGTCAGCACTTTCTTAAATTTTTTCTTTTCGTGTCGTCCTTTAATTTTACTCGTTGTCCTAAGCGTTTTATTTCGATTGAAGACGTAGTTATGGCCAACTCTCAACAAGTATCAACAACGTCCTCTTTTTCAATTCACCCGGGAAAATCGACTACAGAATGAGTCAGAAGTTAGTAAAGAAGTTTTTTAAATCCCGACTTCCATTAACAATTGCTTTTTCTCCGCTTTTTATATCTGCCTTTTGGATCAAACAGCTTGTTTTGGATTTTCATACTTGAATTTGATTCTGGGCTTCCCATTGGCTGGTAAATAAAGTTCGCGTAGGCTCGTGAAATGGAAATTTCATATTTGATTAATTTTTATTTTTCAACCGGAACATCTGCGCAAATCTACCTGGGCGGAGATGATTTTTATTCATTCGCTTTTTGGTTGCTATAGAGCAAACATCCGGTCAGCTCGCTTTTGCTCGGTCGGTATCACCACAAAACAAATCCCGACCGTGTTGTGTTTATTTTTTTAAAAAATTAGCTGAATGAAATGGGAATTACATGCAGAAAAGTCAAACGAAAACCAGCTCCAACGCATAAGAAGAAAATGAGGTGTAAGTTGAATAACGAGAAACGATCATGAAAAACTATCGATAGAAAATCGGTGATGTAGACTAATTGGCCATGGTTATATTAAATTGGCAGAAATGCTCAACAGGCAAAATTGACAAACTTTGCTATAAACAATAACAATAGACAGAAAGAAGAACAACAACAACAGAGCAAAAGAAATAATATTGAGCCAATAAAAGAAATAGGCATCAGTAACAAGGCGAAAAAGTTCACAAACTAAGAATGGCGTTAACATACGAAAGAGGATGCAGACAAGCGAACGCAGCTTTTTGGCTTCAAGACAAACGAGAACAAAATAAATCTGGTGAGATCGGGAAGTGGCCTATTTTTTGCTAGAATGAAATCCAAGCATGTGTCTGAGGGCTTTGTTCATAAATTGAGAAAAGATTGTATTTTTGCAGTGATTTCTACACAGATTGGAACCAACAGGCAAAACAAATCATTTTCCGGGTTGACCATCTAGAGTCAAGAAGATTATTTTTTAAAGAAAGGCATGTAAACTAATCCTAACCCAGATTAGTCTAAATCCAAGTAAAAATCCATGGCAAAAATTTAAAATCAAATCGCTCATGAAAATGCTGCATACGCCAAAGATGTACTACTAACCATTTTAATTAGTACTTGATTTATATTAATTTAGATGAGTGGAATCAACGCCTGAAAGAATGGAGAGTGCCAAAGAATCTTGAAGAGGAGCAACCAAATAATAATTTTGATTATTTAGGCTCGATGAATTCCGAAATTTCTTGCATTGGTTAGAAATAATTATACAGGGTGACCCAAAAAAAGGGGAATTTTTGAAGTGTGTAATGGCAGACATGAGCAAGTGGCAGGAAAGTTGGGTTACTGAGTCGTGACAGACAATTTTTTTTTTATCAGAATCCATCTTGGACGTTTATATCAACAGTTCATTTTTATATTGAAATTTACTTTCTTTACTTTTTACCTTGCGTCTTAGTATTAATTTACCAACCGGAAGAATGTGCGAATCCTCCAACGCAGAAACCATTTTTTGTCATTTGATGACTGACCCTATTAGCGTTTATTTTCGTCTTTACTCGACCTATCTTCACAAATAAAATATTTTCTGAAATATTGAGGAAAAACTGACACCATTTTCTTTTTTGCAGTTTTCTTCTCTTTTTTTTTTTTTAACTCCTGTGACCCCCAAGCAATGCGGGACGACCACTAGTGCACAGCAGGTTACAGTGTTAGAAAAGGTACACGAATATTGAAGTATATAAAATGCAGAGCGTTTTTTGCCTTATCTGGGTTTAGTTTATTTTATTTTATTTTTTTTTTAAATCATTTCACCCCGAGCAAGGCAGAAACGCCACTGATGTGCAGGAGGTTACATAAATGTAGAAAGATTAATTAGAAAAGAGTGAGGAGTACAAGCTAGTTAGAAAGGAACAATAGAAAACTGAGAAAGCAGGTGCAATGACAGGTACATGGGCGGAGAGAAAGGGAAGGTTATACAGGGGAGGGGAGAGAGCTAGAGGCCAGTGGTTAGTAGGTGAGTATTAACTTTGCTTTTAAATTTCTGGAGGTCGTAGCCGTCAGGAAAGCAAGAATACGGGAGTGAGTTCCACAGGCGGGAAGTGCGAGAGAGGAAGCTGCAGGAGTAGAATTGTCGTCTGCGTTTGGCTAACCTGACTGTGAATGGGTGGGACCCAGTTGCCAGTCTGGTTGAACGGGTAAACACCTGTTGAGGAGGCATCAGTGACTTAAGCTCATCCGAGCAGAAGCCATGAAAGTATTTATAGAAGAGACAGAGGGAGGCCACATTTCGACGATGGGAAAGTGGCTGCAGACGAGTCGCCAGATCAGTACCTATCACATTACAGACTCTCCTTTGGAGCTTGTCAAGAACACTGAGGAGAACGGCAGGGGCACCTGACCATAAATGGCAGCAGTACTCCATGCACGGACGGATGGTTGACTTGTATATATGCAGGATGGATTCAGGTGGAAAAAACATCCTGGATCGACATAGTGACCCAATCTTCTTAGCAGTAGATTTTGCTATGGATTCAATATAGTGCTTCCATTTGAGGTCTGAGGACAGGGTAAGTCCGAGGAGGCGTAGTGTATTACTCTCCGGGAGAATCATCTGGTCCATGCTTATGGGAGGCAGAAGAGGTTGCCTGTAATGGTTGACAGACAACAGCTTGGTCTTAGAGGAATTGAAGTTGACAAGCCACTTCTTGCCCCAGTTCACCACAGAGTGTAGATCCCGCTCAAGGTCAGCAGCGAGATTATGTCTGTCCGCCACGACAGGTTTCTTACTGGAGCGGGAGTATATTGTAGTGTCATCTGCGTAGATGCCTACCTGGGACCTGATCTCGTCTGGGAGGTCGTTGATGAAAATAAGGAAGAGCGTTGGGCCCAGGATAGAGCCTTGTGGGACACCAGCATTCGTGCTGTAGGACGAAGAGGCACGCCCATTCAGAACGACCTTCATTTTGCGGTTATTTAAGAAAGATTGGATTAGGTCAAGCAGGCGACCGGTAATACCATAACCGCGTAGTTTGCATAGGAGGCCAGGGTGCCAAACCCTGTCGAAAGCCTTGGAGATATCCAGAGCAACCGCGCGAGCCTCGTCAGACTCATCAAGGGCCTGTAGCATGTACTCCGTTACAGTAGTTAGCAGGTCGGCTGTGGACCTGTCAAATCGGAATCCATATTGCCTGTCGGAGAACAGTTTGTGGGCGGTGAGATGATGAACTATTTCAGCATTTATTATAGCCTCGAACACTTTCCCGAATATTGGTAGAAGACTGATAGGGCGATAGTTGGATGGGTCCGAGGGTTCACCACAGTTCTTAAAGACAGGAACGACTGAGGAGAATTTCCAGCATGCAGGAAAGCAGGAAGCAGAAAGGCAGTAGTTAAACAGTTTAGAGAGGACAGGGGAAAGTTCAGGGGCACACCTCTTAAGGACTATCACCGGGATTCCATCGTCTCCACACGCCTTATGGGGGTTTTGAGTTTTGAAATTACTCTGGATACTATTGTCGGGGTAATATATACGTCATGCAGTTTGGCCTCAGTTCTAATAGGGAAGTCGGGTGGGTGCACTCCGGACGAGTTGAGTGTGGAGTTGGATGAGAATCTGCGGGCAAAGCACTCAGCTTTCTCAGCAGATGACGTGAGAACATCAAATCCATAGATTAAAGGAGGTATTGAGGATTTCCTATTGTTGAGCACTCGTTTACAAATCCTCCAATAGTCCTTGGAGCCGAACTTGCGGTCAGCTATGCGCTGTCGCATTCTCTCCGCAAACAACTGTTTGGCGTCATTTAGGGTTCTCTTGCACTCACTGCGAGCGGATGTGAACAGGCGAATTTTACCGTTAATAATAAAATAAACAAATAAAAATCTTCACAACTGTCTCCATTTGTGAAATAATGTAATTACATTACTATTTCTATTACCATATTAAAGACGTTTCGGCCATTGCACGCTCCGACCTTCTTCAGGTGACTTTAAATTTTAGCCGAACACTTTATTTCGATCATTGGAGTAGATTCGCCGATAACAGTAGTGTAAAACAAAAACTTAAAGAGTTTTTTTTTTAATCGTATCACCCCGAGTAAGGCGGTAATGTCACTGATGTACAGGGGGCTACATAAGAGTAAAAAGATTAATTAGAAGAGAGTGAAGAGAAATACAAATCAGTTAGAAAGGAGCAAGAGAAGGATTGGAATACAGGTGTGATGACAGTTTCAAAGGTGGAGAGAAAGGAAAGGATTTACGGGGTGGTGAAAGAACTAGAGTCAAGTGGTTAATAGATGAGTAGTGACATTGCATTTAAATTCCTGGAGGTTGTAGCCATCAGGAAAGCAAGAATATGGAAGCGAGTTCCACAGGCGAGAAGTGCGAGAGAAGCTGCAGGAGTAGAATTGTCGTCTACATTTGGTTAATCTAACTGTGAATGTGTGAGACCCAGTTGCCAGTCTGGTTGCACGAGTAAACACCTGTTGCAGAGTCACCAGTAACTTAAGTTGGTTGGAGCAGAAGCCACGAAAGCATTTATAGAACAGACAAAGGGAGGCCACATCTCGTCGGTGGGGAAGTGGCTGTAGTCGAGCTGCTAAGTCGGTACCTATCACATTACTGATTCTCTTTTGGCGCCTGACCATATA
Organism: Ascarosepion bandense; assembly: GCA_037127315.1. Lineage (NCBI taxonomy): Eukaryota > Metazoa > Mollusca > Cephalopoda > Sepiida > Sepiidae > Ascarosepion > Ascarosepion bandense. Next base: position 335,187 of record JBBBDQ010002647.1, on the reverse strand, counting down.
TGGCAGCAGTATTCCATGCACGGACGAATAATTGATTTGTATATATGCAGGATGGATTCAGGCGGGAAAAACATCCTTGCCCGACGCAGTGACCCAACTTTCTTAGCAGTGGATTTAGCTATTGACTCAATGTAGTTGTTCCATTTGAGATCAGAAAAGAGGGTAAGGCCGAGGAGACGCCTTGTATTGCTCTCACTCAGGGAGACTCGCTTGGTCCATGCTTATGAGAGGCAGGGGAGGTTGCCTGTGATGTTTGGCAGACAACAGCTTGGTCTTAGATGCATTGAAATTGACAAGCCACTTCTTACCCCGATTTACCACAAAGTGTAGATCCCTTTCAAGGTCAGCAACGAGATTATGTTTGTCCGCCACGACGGGTTTCTTACTGATGCGGGAGTAAATTGAAAACATTCTACTCCACTAATCGATAACAATCTGTTCATATCTGCTTATCTTTGTTCCTATCCACATATTGAGTCTGCACCTTTCTCTCTTAGATTTTCAGATCTATCTATCTATCTATCTATCTATCTATCTAAGCCACTTTATGTCTGTTTCATTTCTCTCTCTCACTCTCTTTCTCAACCTATTGACATCTCTCTCAGACCATTTAATCAGCCTATCTATCTATCTATCTATCTATCTATCTATCTATCTATCTATCTATCTATCTGATTCCTTTATCAAAAGTCACCGCCGCTTTGCTTTTACGTCGAGTTTCTCTCAATATGTATACCAAACATATTAAATTTATCAGATTCCTGTGCCCTTACTCATACACGCACGCACGCACTCACATATATTAGTTCGTTGCATTCCCTCTTTGACTTCCGAATTTTCATTGATGAGAACAAAGCTATCGGTAAACCAAATTTCGAACATTGCAGGTTTCATCTTTCGTTATTTTCTTTTTTTTTACATGATTGTTGCTTTTTACCCAACCGTCTTATTCCTGTTACCCTCCGAAAGGCTAACATCAGAGATGGTAAACCAGTGTAAAATATAAGTTACAGAGTTTTTTTGTTTACTCTCTTTGACTAGTGACGTTAGAAATATTTTTGTTTCAACCGTTGAATATAGATTCTTAAGTATAAATAGAAGAATCTATTAATTTGTGTCATGTCTTGTTGGAAAAAAAAATCGAATTTACTGTAGTCGTCATAGGTTATGAAAAAAGATCGTTAAACATTGGTTGACGGCAAAGAGCTTATCGATTACACATATGAATAAGAGAAGACGCTATCCTGCTGTTAGTGGACCAAAACTGAAAGCGTAGTTAGGACTTATTGTCTAATAAAATCCTCACCTTGCTATTTACCCAAGGCATCCCCAAAACATGTCTCGAGTAAAAATCACGTTATTAAAAGTTAGATCCGTCTATAACTGTAGACGGAATGTTAGCGATGCTTTATGGATAAATTTCTACCAGTCCTAAGCTAGCCGCAGAAATTGCCTTAGAAAAATAACCTGGAACATATTTTATTGCTTTGTACTTTTCAAAATATCTTTTCAGTGGAATTGAGCTCAGAAACATACTCTATTTCAAACCATTGTTCACATATATGTTGATGTTGCTGTGCAAATTAATTAAAATAGATACCTTCAATTTAAATAGATTTAATAGATACGTCAATTTTAATTGGATTTTTAAAAATAAAAAGTTTTCTTGAAGCTTTAATTTTAGCTTTACTTGAAAGCCAAGAAATAATATTTACTAATTCCAGTAAGCAAAATATTCTGGTGCATTTCAAGTCGAAATTATATTGATTGAAATCTAATATTTTTTTGATTAAAAAAAATATTTTCAACTTTTCGTCCGTTTTTCAATTTTTCAAAACATTGTAAACTGAAGCCAATTCTCGGTTTTAAAAATCTTACAAAAAAATTATGAATCGCTGGCACGTTATTTTATTCAAATTAACAAATTTAAACTTACCTTAAACTGATTTGAAACAAGTATTATCGGCTTACTGCCTGAAATGTACTATAAAAGCGTTTCTTAATTACCGAATCCTTATTATCGGAGTTATCATTGTGTTGTCAGAAGCGATAATTGACATGACAGACGTAAGCCGTCAAAAAAAAAAAAAAAAAATAGGGATGAAAGAAGAATTTGACACAAAATTAAAAAGCCGAAAAAATATTTTCAGCAATTATCTAATATTTTAGAGAATTTTAGTTTGGCTTACGTTTAAAAATGTTTTATGAAAAATAAAAATTAAAATAATATAAAACTTTCTTTTAAAATAATTTTACAATTTAATAACAGAATGAAATTATATAACAACAGAGGTAACTCAATAATGAATGAAATGTTATGGCATTTATTAATTTTATTTTTAATATCTATTTTTCTTATTCCTTTAGGTACCGCCACAAATTTAACAAAATTAGGAATTAAAATATGAAATTTGCTTTAAATTTTCAAGGGATGATTTTCAAAGAACGTTAAATGTTGAAACGCAGGGTAAAGAAAAGACGAAAAAAATGTTATAATATAAAATAATAAAAATGAAAAGAATGCCTGTAAAAATTCATTATTCATTGAAAAAAAATTTCAGACTATTAATATCCTTAATATTTAGTCTTTATAAAAACAATTAAGTGTTTATCTAAATAAAAAAAATGGCACAGTTATAATGCACTTTGTGTTTTCAGCATTCGGAGCAAATTTTCTAAGCATGGGTTAATTTTAAAAAAAAGATAGTTGATTAGCATTCCCTAATGACGCCTGAATTTAATTAATATTAGGTATATGTGGAAACTCTTGCAAATTTCTAGACATTTCAAGAAATTAATTGGTGCTAGGAGTAACATATGTAAAAAAATAATTTTTATCAAAATTTTCTAAAAATAATAATTTAAAAAATGATTTCAGTCATTTTTAATAAATGTTCATCAAAATGCGACCATTATTTGATTTTGCAAGTATTAATGTGTTTTTCACCGGCAAATATTACGTTTGCCGTAATAAACCTTTGTAAAAATTGCGTCACTCACAGACAAAAGAAAAACACGATTTTCTACCAAAATTTCAAACGTGTTAGAAAGAATAAAAAAAAAACCAGAAAAAAAACGTTGATCTATCCTTTTAATAATACTGTAGACATTTTGCCGATGAAACTTCGTCTTTATTAAGGAAAGATTCCACTGTCCACATGCATGGCTGAGTGTCTACGTCAGCGAACACCTCCTCATAGCTAGGGTGACTTTACTCGAATCTACTGACCACCAATACATATGTCTCCGCCTGTCTCTCCTCAGTTCGGTTAGTTACCTATTCTTTCTTTACCGTTCTCCCTCCTCTCCTGACTGCTCTCTACTAGATAGCATTGCTGACGACATAGATAAGGCTATTTCCTATCACTCATTCGCCCACATATTTGTATTCGGAGACCTTAACGCCCATCACTCTGAGTGGCTTGAAAACGCTGTTACTGATCCAGCGGGCATTCACGCTATGAACTTCGCTATTTCCCAATCCCTTACGCAAGTGGTGGACTTCCCCACTCGCTTCCCAAGCACTCCCCCTGGTCATTCCTCACTACTAGATATATGTTTCACCTCTGTGCCTGACACCTGTCAAGTCTCGCAGCTTTGCCCTCTCGGTAACTCCGACCACGCTGTAGTCTCTCTCAGTATTTCTTTCCAATCTCACTCCTCCCAGTAGCCCCCTACCTATAGGACCTCCTACCTCTACCAAAAAGCTGACTGGGATGACTTTCGCGATTTCCTCTGCGACGACCCTTGGGGAAAAGTGTTCGATCTATCAGCTGATGACTGTGCCTCTGAGGTCTCCTCATGGGTCAAAGCTGGCATTGATGCCTTCATACCCACCAGGAAGTATTGCCTGAAACCTCATTCCTCTCCGTGGTTCTCTCCGGCCTGCTCAGCCGCCATTGCCTACAGGAACCATTACTTCTGTCTATTCCGGAGACAGTCATCTGATCACAATAGGCACCTGTTCATGTCTGCTCGCAATGAGTGCAAGAGAACCCTAAATGACGCCAAACGGTTGTTTGCTGAGAGAATGCGACAGCGCATAGCTGACTGCAAGTTCGGCTCCAAGGACTATTGGAGGATTTGCAAACGAGTACTGAACAATAGCAAATCCTCAATACCTTCTTTAATCCATGAATTTGAGGTTCTCACGTCATCTGCGGACAAAGCGGAGTGCTTTGCCCGCAGATTCTCATCCAACTCCACATTCGACTCATCTGGAGTACACCCACCCGACTTCCCTATTAGAACTGAGGCCAAACTGCACGACGTATATATTACCCCGACAGTAGTATCCAGAGTAATTTCAAAACTCGACCCCCATAAGGCGAGTGGAGACGATGGAATCCCGGTGATAGTCCTTAAGAGGTGTGCTCCTGAACTTTCCCCTGTCCTCTCTAAACTGTTTAACTACTGCTTTTCTGCTTCCTGCTTTCCTGAATGTTGGAAGTTCTCTTCAGTCTTTCCTGTATTTAAGAATGTGGTGAACCCTCGGACCCATCCAACTATCGTCCTATCGGTCTTCTACCGATATTCGGGAAAGTATTCGAGGCTATAATCAATGCTGAAATAGTTCAACATCTTACTGCCCACAAACTCTTCTCTGACAGGCAATATGGCTTCCGCTTTGCCAGGTCCACGGCCGACTTGCTAACAACCGTAACGGAGTACATGCTCCAGGCCCTTGATGAGTCTGACGAGGCTCGCGCGGTTGCTCTGGGCATCTCCAAGGCTTTTGACAGGGTTTGGCACTTTGGCCTCCTATGCAAGCTACTGGGTTACGGCATTACCGGTCGCCGGCTTGACCTAATCCAATCTTTGTTAAATAACCGCAAAATGAAGGTCGTTTTGAATGGGCATGACTCTTCATTCTACAGCACGAATGCTGGTGTCCCACAGGGCTCTATCCTAGGCCCGACGCTCTTCCTTACTTTCATCAACGACCTCCCAGATTAGATCAGTTCCCATGTAGGCATCTACGCCGACGACACCACAATATTCTCCCGCACCATTAAGAAACCTCTCGTGGCGGACAGACATAATCTCGCTGCTGACCTTGAACGGGAACTACACTCGGTGGTGAATTGGGGCAATAAGTAGCTTGTCAACTTCAATGCGTCTAAGACCAAGTTGTTGTCTGTCAACCATCACAGGCAACCTCTCCTGCCTCCCATAAACATGGACCAAGCGATTCTCCCTGAGAGCAACACACTACGGCTCCTCGGTCTTACCCTCTACTCAAACCTCATATGGAAGCACTATATTGAATCCATAGCAAAATCTACTGCTAAGAAAGTTGGGTCACTATGTCGATCCAGGATGTTTTTTCTGCCTGAATCCATCCTGTATATATACAAATCAACCATCCATCCGTGCATGGAGTACTGCTGCCATTTATGGTCAGGTGCCCCTGCCGTTCTTCTCAGTGTTCTTGACAGGCTCCAAAGGAGAGTCTGTAATGTGATAGGTACTGATCTGGCGGCTCGACTGCAGCCACTTCCCCATCGTCGAAATGTGGCCTCCCTTCGTCTGTTCTATAAATACTTTCATGGCTTCTGCTCAGACGAACTTAAGTCACTGATGCCTCCTCAACAGGTGTTTACTCGTGCAACCAGACTGGCAACTGGGTCCCACCCATTCACAGTCAGGTTAGCCAAATGCAGACGACAATTCTACTCCTTCAGCTTCTTCTCTCGCACTTCCCGCCTGTGGAACTCGCTACCGTATTCTTGCTTTCCTGACGGCTACAACCTCCAGAAATTTAAATGCAATGTCAATACTCATCTATTAGTCACTGGACTCTAGCTCTCTCCCCACCCCCGTATATCCTTCCCTTTCTCTCCACCTATGTATCTGTCATCGCACCTGCATTCTCAGCTTTCTATTGCTCCTTTCTAACTAGTTTGTACTCCTCACTCTTTTCTAATTAATCTTTTTACATTTATGTAGCCCCCTGCACATCAGTGGCATTTCTGCCTTGCTCGGGGTGAATTGATTAAAAAAAAAAAGTTTGGGCCTTTTTTCTTCATACGATGCTGTTTTTTTCAGCGATTTAGTGGAGGTACCTAAATTATAACAAAATAATGTCTACCTAGAATCTTTCATATTTTCTTTCATCACGGATAGGTCTTGACTTGCCCGTTGTTTTTCAATTCTGACCGCATTTGCTTTTAAGATTTTGTTATGAACAACTTGTCTGCTTGAATGCACATGACTTTCTTTTTATCTATTAGCTGTATTAATTTAACAACATTCATTCTTTATAAGTGGATTTATACATTTCTTTAGTCCTAACGAAGATATTAAACAATATTTAAGTAGAAAAATTGTTTTCATAGTTATTTCTAGAATGGTAGGAAAAGAAATACTACATTAGTTATTTTACATATAATCTTGTAATTAATTATAATTTTTGGAATGAAAATTTTAAACTTCTTTATAAAATGTTCAATAATAATTTCAAGTAATATTGCAATGTATTTGGCTCATATATTTATAATCTTGTAAATCAATATTGTTGAAGCAGTGAAAAGTGTATACAGTAATAGTGGTGTCAAGGGAATAACCATCCTTATAAATTACTAAAAAATAATTTCAAGTAATATTGCAATGTATTTAGCTCATATATTTATAATCTTGTAAATCAATATTGTTGAAGCTGTGAAAAGTGTATACAGTAATAGTGGTGTCAAGGGAATAACCATCCTTATAAAATACTAAAAAATAATTTCAAGTAACATTGCAATGTATTTGACTCATATATTTATAATCTTGTAAATCAATATTGTTGAAGCAGTGAAAGGTGTATACAGTAATAGTGGTGTCAAGGGAATAACCATCCTTATAAAATACTAAAAAATAATTTCAAGTAACATTGCAATGTATTTGACTCATATATTTATAATCTTGTAAATCAATATTGTTGAAGCAGTGAAAGGTGTATACAGTAATAGTGGTGTCAAGGGAATAACTTTCGTTTGAACAGGTTTTGAGGGATTTTTTTAACAGGCACTAAGGTTAGGCATTATTGAAATGTCTTTATTCCTAGACAGCTGATGCGATAATTGGCCAATATGATGTAGTTCTTGTATCTACCTAAGCTCGGCTGAAAATAAGGCAATTTAAGTTTCAAGCTTTCTTAACGAGTACTAGTTCCTCATATTTTTACAAAGGTGTCAATCGCCATGCTTTTTCTTTTCCTTTAATTTCTTGTATTAGATCGGCTAACACAACTCCCAAAACATTTCTGAGAGTAGGAGTTACACCCTTTTTAAAATTAATTCAAACAAAACGAATCATGTCTTCCTAGGATCTTTCACACTTTCCCTGATCACGTATACGTCGTCTGTTGCCGTTGTTTTTCTCTTCCGGCTGCATTTTCATTTACGTTTTGAACTGATGAATCCATTCTTTCGTCGCCTTGATGAAACGACTGGACAGTTGAAAGGCTGACACGAACAATATCTGCGATCTCTCTGTAAGGCTTGTCATAGTGTTCTTGTAGTATAACAATTTTCGTACGCTTCCTTGGAGTAACGTTCGTCGCAGACAATGGCCGTAGGGCAGCTAATCGACAGCCGAGACAACAGTGTCTAGGCGTGATAAAGATCTGATGCAATCATAGATGACGCAATATTTTTCCAAGCCAAACACCCTGAAAATAGATTCGTATTACTGCACACGACTGTAAATGATATATAATAACAAGAAAAATATAAATCGATTACACCCTGTCACTCAAGTGGGTGTAAAACTGACCGTATGGTGAAAGAATTGAAACTAAAGCAATTGTTTCAGTTCATTTGCACAAGTTTATAGATGTTATTATAGACACAACGTTTCAATATAATAGATCCTGGCGATCATTAGATATCCACTCTTAAGGCTGATGTGGTATATCTGTTAATTATTGTTTTATTTTGTCCCTGATGTTCATTCGTACTGATTCAATGTGTCACTACTTGGTTCTAGGATTAAACTCACGACCACTGGATGACAATAATAGATGTTTAAGTAACTCCTATAATCAGTCGCCTCACGTATCAGCATGCACTAAAAAATTGACTACGAAATCCCAATTTAAAAAGTTATTCAAACAGAAATTGAATAATTCAACGTTCAGTCAGGATCAACTGATGCACTTCTTTCTAGAAATAAAGAGAACGCAAAATTTGATGTTTCTGTTTGCAAGAAGGGCTTTGACTTGGTTGTGAAATTATTGTGCATTTAGGAGACAATATATTTTGTACTGGGCACCTCAGCATGGTGTAATGGTTAGCAAGCTCGTCTCGCTAGAACCATTATAACTAAGTAGTGAATTCGATCCTCACTGAGTACCTCTTACTTTCGGCCGTGTGTTACGTCTAAGCTACGCTTAGAAAATCAACTTCCTCCAGGTTTGGGGGGTTGGGTGCAGGGCTAACAACCCTGCCCCATGAAAAAGCAGTTTGTTACGGGAACAGCAAAAACGCTGCCCTACCCAATATTAGTTTATTTTATTGTTATATTCAAAGGTACAAAAGGAGAAAAGACATGGAGTTAGAATTTCAATATGTAAATCACCATACATTGTAATAGACAATATTGTACATTAGCAGAAAGACTGATGGCTGCTTATATTGTTGTCCATAGCTGTAAGAGACCAGTCAGAACAACTTATGAGCTACTTAAAAAAGCTTTGCTTTGGAAAAAGAAAAATTCTACACAGAACTGAGTAAAACTAAAAAGAAAAAACCCAGAAAACTTTGAATTAATGAGAATAATACAAACATTTAAAACTCTACTGCTTCTTTGATGGTGAGGAGACATCACCTATTAAAACGGAAGTCTCAAACAACAATGAAGAACTTTTGCTAAATTTTTGTTTTACGAAAAGATATTAAATACTTAATGCGTGTTTTCATCCTCACATAAAACACAGCATTAAATGTCATAAGCCAGATAATGTAAGAATAAAGATTATTGCCTACAGCATTTCAAAATCTTGGATTAGGAAGTTTGTGAAGGATGTTAGTGTAGACAACTTCTACATTGAATCAAAACATAAACTTCTTGTAATTAAAGTGAAAACAAGTCTTAACAAAAGAGGTAGCCTTCACCCAAAGAAACCAATAAAAATCGATTTACAACATTCAGGACCTTCTCGGGGTTCTTGACAAAATACAACGGAGAGTCTTTAATGTGATCGATACCGACTTGGCAGACCGGCTGCAGTCTCTCTCTCTCTCTCACCGGCGCGACGTGGTTTCCCTGTGTCTCTTCTATAAATACTTTCACGGCTTCTGCTCCGATGAACTTAGATCACTGATGCCCCCTAGGCACGAATTTGCACGAGAAACTACATTAGCAACTAGATCCCACCCTTTTACAGTGAAACCAATAAAATGTAACCGCAATTTCTACTCCAGCATTTTCTTTCCTCGCACTTCCCGACTGTGGAATTCTCTTCCACATGATTGCTTCCCTGACTGCTACAATCTCCAGGAGTTTAAATGTAAGGTCAATAGACACCTCCTAACACACTAACTCGCATCATTCTTTCAAACACTCTTCCCATCTACCCAACCCTCAGCCTCGGTATCCTTACCCATCTATCACCCTCCTTCTGACATTTCCTGTATCTAACCACTCTTTCTCTTTACCTTCCCCTATATAAACCCATGCACAATAGTGGCTGTGGAATTCCTTGCTTGGGGTGAAATGATTAAAAAAAAAAAAAGAACTCAATAATAAACTAGAGTTTAAATTGTCATTGAATTACAAAAAACATAGAGGAATCAAATAATGTTATCATATCTGAAACAAGCGAGACTGATACATGAAAAATATCAGAATAAAAGAATTAAAAGGCAAATAGCAAACTATTAACAAAGAAAATACAAAAGAACAAGTTTATTCTTTGAGAAACCAACATCTCCGAAAAATTAGACATGGCGTTAATGAAGACACGCAGTATAAACAATGTATTAAAATGTAGAGATTAAAAGAAGAAATGCTCTGGTTTCAAAAAAACAGATTGAACCATATTTCAACGATGACCACAATAAGCTTAAGATGACCGCAGAAATAGAACATATGCCATATTCATCTAATCATTAACAATCCTTCAAAATAGATTAGGTCAAAATACCCGGATTAAAAGGAAAATTTAATGCCGAGTATCCTCTCCACAAAACACAACACACTTTTAAAGAAAAACAACACAAAAACGAAGGCTTTGTAGAAAAATAAAATGAACAACCTTATATTTCAGATATACACAATAAACAGACAGTTAATATTTTTCAGTGTCCTTTTACTGGGATAGCAACATACCTTCAATGTTCAAATGTTCAAAGAGCCGGTTTGTTTAAGCGGAATGTGATTTGTGAACTTAAGATAAGCCTGTTTCACTATGTGCGTGAACAATAGTAGTAACGTCCAGATATTGAGTTTTTTCTTTTGTGAAGAAATGTCAAAGGATGTCGCTAGGAAGAAAAATCAAATTGGGTGCCGCTGTGAAGAAAATGAAAGCGGATATAAATTGCTTTTATTTCTCTTTCTTTTGTTTGCCGATAAAAAAGAATAGGTGTTACTAAATTTAAGGTGAAAGAGAGAGTGGAATGTGATTAAAAAAAACCCATTGAAATAAATGATCAGACAAAAACTACTTAATATGCTTAATTTTGAGGAGCAATCTGAAGTGTTTTGTTGATGTTGTGGTTGTTTCGTTAGTGTCCGTTGTGTTCTCAGACTTTGCTGATTTGACTTGATTTGACTGCCACCGAAGGCGTGAATAAGTAGCTAAATCAGTCACGTGATTGGCTCCGAACTCAAACGGTTTTTGCTGCCAAAATCATTTGATGTGCATGTGCTTGATACTTTTTTGGCTTCATCCATTTGCTGTAAAATATAGGATATTGTATCCTATGAATATACACAACAATACAGTGGGATGCTTATCTTTCCTTTTCTAGTTGTAGTGGGAGTCCGTTCTAGTGAAGGGTAATTGTATACGGTTCCAGGTTAACGGAATTTGGCCTTGTGGTAGATATTATGAAATCAAGAAAAGCAATTTGACTGAAAAAATAACAGTTTTATATATACACATACCAATTAATGTTTTAACAATTACAGTAATACTTGAATATAAGTCCAACAGAGGTTAAAATGTTCATGGCAAATAATATGCTGAAAGCGAATCAATGCTTAGGAATGTGAGGAGCGTGTAAATGAGGTATGTCTTTGATGTAGTTGCTCCTTAGGTCAGTAAGTAGTTTTCAGACAGGGAATAATAATAATTATGCGACAATTTGCCAATCGCACCTAGTATATATACAGTACTGTGCAAAAGTATTAGGACAAGAACTATCTTATCTTTTATGGGGCATCAAAATAAAGTTTAAAATCACCCCTGTCCTAACACTTTTGCACACTACACTAGAACAAGGGTGATTTTCCTAAAAACCTCACTGAAATTCAAATACAGGGTGAAAAACCAACTAAATTGCTAATAAATATTGATTATTTAAAAGTAGGCGTAAAAGAAATGTATTAAAAAGAAGTCATATTTAATTTTTCCTATTTTCTATTAGACAAATTATTTTGAAACTACTCATTATTCTATTATCCTTGGATATGACTGACTTTTTTTCCAAATCCCCTCTCTCAAATTGATAAATCTAATGTTACTTCCCAAGACACACATTCGGAATAAATACAATCTGCTTGGCAGGAGATACTATTAAATACATTGAAGAAGCTTGTGATGTCAATGCCTGACAGAATGAAGGCTGTGATCAAAGCAAAAGGCTATTATACTAAATATTAAATTTATTTTGTAACAAGTATTTTTTCCTGTTAAAGCATTTGTTGAGGAAATCTAATCAAATTAATTTAATTAATTTTTTTTTATTTTCTGTCAATATGCCTCATAAAAGATAAAATAGTTCTTGTCCTAATACTTTTGCATAGTACTGTATGTGATCAAACAACTCTAAGAAATTGGTTATCTTTCTTTGTTCATTAATTGGGAACTGCCTTTCATGCTCTGAATCCATCGAATGCATCGATCTCATAGAGGAACTTTGTCGATGTACAGAGTAATCGGGTGCTCCTGCTATCCATCTAGGTGTCCTTGACAAAATCCAACGGAGAATCTGTAATATGATCGATCCCGACTTGACAGCTCGGATACAGTCACTTTCTCACCGGCGCAATGTGGCTTCCCTGTATCTCTTCTACAAATACATTTACGGCTTCTGCTCTGATGAACTTAGATTTGGGCTATATGATTATTACAAAAAAAAATTTTCTATACTATTACAATGTGGATATAAAATGGGAGATCAATTCTATATTACAATCAATATATAAACTGATCCCTCACTTAAATCTTTCTCTTACTATCCACCTGTACATTGAATACTGCTGCAATATCTGGTTGGGTGCTCCTGCTATCCATCTAGGTGTCCTTGACAAAATCCAACGGAGAATCTGTAATATGATCGATCCCGACTTGACAGCTCGGATACAGCCACTTTCTCACCGGCGCAATGTGGCTTCCCTGTATCTCTTCTACAAATACATTTACGGCTTCTGCTCTGATGAACTTAGATTTGGGCTATATGATTATTACAAAAAAAAATTTTCTATACTATTACAATGTGGATATAAAATGGGAGATCAATTCTATATTACAATCAATATATAAACTGATCCCTCACTTAAATCTTTCTCTTACCATCCACCTGTACATTGAATACTGCTGCAATATCTGGTTGGGTGCTCCTGCTATCCATCTAGGTGTCCTTGACAAAATCCAACGGAGAATCTGTAATATGATCGATCCCGACTTGACAGCTCGGATACAGTCACTTTCTCACCGGCGCAATGTGGCTTCCCTGTATCTCTTCTACAAATACTTTCACGTCTTCTGCTCCGATAAACTTATCTCACTGGTGACCCCTATATATGACTTTACTCGATCCACAAGATTAGCAACTAGCTCCCACCCTTTTACTTTGTTTCCCGCATTTCCCGCCTGTGGAATTCCCTTCCGTTTACTTGCTTTCCCGACAACTACAATCTTCAAAAATTCAAATATAAATTCATCTCCTATCTCACTAACTTGCATCCTCCCTCATGCTCCTTTCGCTGTCTATTCCACTCTCATCAGTATTCTCATCCCTCTCTTACCCACTTCCTGATACCCTTATAACCTGTCACTCTTTCTCATAATTTTCTTCCTATGCAACCCCCTGCTCAACAGTGGCAGTAAAATGCTTTGCTTGGGGCGATATGATTATAAAAAAATCTATCTATCTATCTATCTATCTACAGTCTGTTTTTATCTGTCTGTAGACATATTTAAGACATATTTAAATGTAAAGTTAATAGTCATCTCCTATCTCACTAACTTGCATCCTCTCTCATGCTCCTTCCTCCGTCCACTCCACTCTCATCAGTATTCTCATGCTTCTCTGAACCACTTCCTGACACTCCCTATAACCTGTAACTCTTTCTCATAACTTACCTCTTAGGTAACCCCTGCTTAACTGTGGCAGTAAAACGCCTTGCTTGGGGCGACACGATTGTAAAAAAAAATGTCTGGTGCGCACCAGAATACGGAACCATTTCAAACCACAGCAGGAGTACGACACGGAAGAAATGAATGCCAGTTCCAGTCTCTTTCATACTTTCTTAGATTATACTCTGCACATTTCCAGGGGACAGTAACAGTTTTTTAAATTCCAAACGAATCTACCAACAAAAGACAACGGTATTGTTTTCTCTTTCGAGGCCAATGTACTAATAACGAAGAGGGCTATACCGATGACGTAGTTACTCATAGTTGGAATAATAATGATCTTGAACAGAAAATTAAGAATCTATAACAAGTGTTCGAAGAAATAAGACTCATGATAAATCTTTCGAAAATAGAAACTTTGATCTGGAATTGAAATGAAAGAAGAAATGTCACCGACAATGAATCCATCATAAATATTCAGGAGGCGGAATTAGTAAATACTAAACATTTCAGATACCTCGGCATAATGATCAGTTATAACAAAACTATCTATCTATCTATCTATCTATCTATCTATCTATCTATCTATCCCAATTTATTTAATTCTTTCTTTCTTTCTTTCTTTCTATCTATCTATCTATCTATCTATCTATCTATCTATCTATCTATCTATCTATCCCATTTAATTTAATTTCTTTCTTTCTTTCTTTCTTTCTTTCTTTCTTTCTTTCTTTCTATCTATCTATCTATCTATCTATCTATCTATCTATCTACCTACCTACCTATCTATCTGCACCAATTTATTTAATTCTATCTATCTATCTATCTATCTATCTATCTATCTATCTATCTATCTCAGTCTATTCATATCTATCTATCTATCTATCTATCTATCTATCCCAATTTATTTACTTCTATCTATCTATCTATCTATCTATCTATCTATCTATCTATCTATCTATCTATCTCAGTCTATTCATATCTATCTATCTATCTATCTATCTATCTATCTATCTATCTATCTATCTCAGTCTATTCATATCTATCTATCTATCTATCTATCTATCTATCTATCTCAAAGAAAAAAGAAAACGATGCGAATAAATGAAATAATGGCGCCTATGTGCGTGTGTGTGTGGGGGTGGAGTGGTGTTATTGTCGAAGAAAATTGATAATTCTATCACATTTACGTACATCACTGTTAGTGACAGTTACATTCACGAAAACATCCCTTGAAGTCATTTTCCTGTCGGCAGCACTCTCTCTATCAAGTGGCTTCTTCTAAGAATGAGAAGAAACATTCCTTTGACGCAAAGACAGGATATTGCTTTGCAAATTGCATAGACGCCATGTTGCATTTCAGTTATGTTACAGTCTTTTTTAAATCGCGGAAATAATGGCCGACGAGCAATTCGTCGTCCATGCTTTTATCACCGAGAGTAGGGAAGGGGAGAAGGGCTATTTAGTCGTTTATTGGTGTTTTTCGCTTACTTGGCATATATAGTTAAAAATATTGATTATTTCATTCCAAGACTCAATCAGACTATTCAATATTCCTCTTACTTTTACCATAACAGCTCTACTGATGGAATCTGCAGCCTTCTTCAGGTGTCTAACCCACGAGGAAACAGACGAGTCTGTAAATATACATAGCAGGTAGAAATGTGGTGGTTAATGTGCCAGCCGGTTCGCCTATATGATGAATGGCCTCCTACAGGTACATGCTCACTTGTGGCTGATGAAGCCAAAGCAAAAACGGCATAATGTATGCAAATGATACACGTAGTAAATGAAAACGAGAAGAAAGGACTAATCACCATTTGTAAAGAAACAGAATTTATGTTTAGCAGCATGGAACAATACCACAGGTTGCAAAATACAAAACAGAGTAGATCAAAATCAAACAAGTACCCAAGTTTTAATGTCTAGCAGAGTTTTTTTTAACAGAAGAAGGAATATCTGACACCGAAATCCGAAGTAGCATGAAATAGCAAAATATTTGTTAGAAATAAAGTAAAGTGATGCATTGCTATGTAATGTCAGTTCTCTTATATGACAGTTTATGCCGGACAATTTCCTCGCATATGAAGAGAAAACAGAAAACGAGAAATAACTGAAATGTTTGCTCTACAGAAAGATGCTGAGAATAATACGAAAGAAGTGGTCGAATAACGAAGTGTTTGAATTACGAAGGCAATTTTAAGAAAATGAAAACAAAAAGTACACTCATAAATTTAATATTTAATCTAACTGTATGGAAAGCTGGCTTCTGGAGGAAGACACACTGGACGGCCACAGCTGCGGTATCGTGACATCATAAAACGCGATATGAAAGCTGTGGGCATTAACACGGAGTCATGGGAGAGCATAGCAGTCAACCGGACCAAATGGAGAGGAACTCTGGCCCAACAAATCAAATCAAAGGAGGAGCAACTGACACAAGTCGCCATGTAGAAGCGGGTTCGCAGAAAGCAAAATGACAGCTCCGAAAGGCCAGAAACAAAGCATAAATGTAGCCTCTGCAACAGTCTCTCTCGCATCGGTTTCTACAGTCAGAGACGCCGACGCGCCAGCCAAACAGACAACTAGGATGCTACCCATGGTCAACCCTGACCGACGGAGGCCTACCAGTGCAAGCTATTATAAAAAAAAGGTTGAAATGTTTTGGACGCATAATGAGGACAATCGGCCTGGAAACTTTAACACTCACGAAATATATCGAAGGCAAGAGGAACAGAGGAAATCTGCAAATAAATGAGCTTGTGTGAATGGTTGCCAGAATAGATTAGAAGTAGCAAAAATACAAACACTGCTAGGAGGTACAAAACAGGAGGTTGTGGGGAGGTACGATCACTTTGAATAGATATTGTACTGTAATGGATATCGGCTCGGAATAGGAAACTGAGGGACCGTTCAAATTCCAGTCGAGTTTGTTACATTCATTTATGCGCCAATATCTCCCTCCAGCTATGGATTAAATAACATGACAGACTGGGTTCTTTAGAAATGGTTAGCAACTAGTCAACCGCAGAAAGAATTGTCAACCTGCTTCCGAAAAATCTTCAAGCGCTCTTTTCCAACATGACTTGAGGCACCATTGAAGAGTAGCCTCATAAAGTTAACACGAGAATAGTGTCTTTTATTGATGTACAGTCTATAATAATTGACAAGAAATGTTTGGGAAGTGGAATTACCACTGCATAAAACGGTAATTTTAAATCTGAGTACCACGAGACATTTATCTTCATTGCGCAAAATGGCTTAAACGTTTTCTGTTGTTTCTTGAACCAGGAACATCAGATTGAACATTAGAATTCTTCTATTGTTTATTGAACCCACTGGGTTCTATAGTCTTGGCTGGTAACCAAGCTAGCGCAGAGGGTAATGGCAACCTACCGCGGGATAATATACTTCTCAGTCAGTCATGTCTCTTTTCGAGACATATCGCCCAAGCATGTATGGTACGTAACTAACTGCCTGCCAGCTGCATCATCGACTTATCGGCTACAGAACCAGTTTCCCCGCCTGGAATTTCTGGTGAAGAGAGTGTAGCTAGACACTCAGCGGAATTAAACCCAAAAGTTTTAAAAAGTAAATAAAAATTATTGTAGGAGCAACAACCACCTTGTACAATGATTTAAACTGGGTTTAACTGCCAGAATTGAATAAACACCAAGACAAATTTTATTTATGATTTTTTTAATAACTAAGATAAATTAACATTGATTATTTGATTAATTTCAGATAACAATACTGTAACATGCCACGAACCAAAGGAGCACAAGACCTATCCAAATTTCAGCGAGGACGTATCGTGGGCCAACATGAAGGTGGTCTTAGTCAAAGGAAAATATCTGAAAATCTTTTAATACCACTTTCCAGTGTTAATAGACTGATCGTACAATTCATCAGAGAGGTTGAGACAAAATGGGATCACTAAAATTCAATGGCCAAGTCAGTCCCCGGATATTAACCCTGTTGAACACTTTTGGGGCATATTAGATCGAAAACTCCACAAAAAGAACAGGAAGCCATCTTCTAAGCCCGAACTTTTAGGATTATTATGTGAAACATGGCAAGAATTCCCTCAAGATGATATTTATGAACTCATCGCTAGCATGCCTAGAAGGGTCCTTGCATTAAAAAAAGCAAAGGAGATGTCAACCAAGTATTAGTTATTAAATTTATGAACATTTATAATTACTTCATTTGTATAAATTACTTGTTTAATAAAATAATTATTTGTTTAATAAAATAAACGGTTTCTGTGAGCGTCTATTCAATTCTGTCATGTCTTTGCATATATACAACTACTGCAGTGATGACGCTGCATCTCTGGGTAAAAGCGATTATTAGACGGGTGTAAACAGACAGGGTAATTATGGAATAAACAATCACGTGTGGTTTGAGCTGGGCTTCGTTATATCAACTTGCACAAGACATGCTACTAATGAATGATCACCTCTCCGGCTTTCAACCCAAATATATGAAGCAAACAATTTCGGTGTTAAGCTACGAAGTTGTCCTACGATCACACCCGCTCATAGGACTCGTGATGATGAGGATGAGACTTCTATCTTGACACGTAAACTTTCAAGAGCTACTTTATCTTTTGGAGCTTTTCCAGGTTATAACGTTTGCGATACTGAGAGATTTAGGGACGTCTGTCTATTATATAGCGAGAATGAAGAGGATAAGCAGAGGAGTATGTTAAAACATACCGTGATAACAGAAAAATATCCACGGAAGTGACTCGTTACGTCTTCTCCAGTTAACGTTCAGTTAAGTGCCATACGTGAAACACGCTTGGGCGATTATGTCTTGAATAAGTCATGATTGACTGGGCAGAAGATTATCCTGCAGTAAGTTTCCATTGCTTTCTGCGGTAGACTGATTGCCAGCCAGTGCTATAGACCCCAATCTGCCCTGTTATTTAACCTACAACTAGAGGGAAAAGACGGATTAATACCTTTCCCAAGGGTATTTGCGCGTAAGCGAAAGCAATGAATTCAAATGGAATTTGAATTCGGCTCCCTGATTTCTCGTTCTGAAGCGATATCCACTGCACCACAGCGCACATCAGCTGACATGAATTGAAAATACAATATTGAATCTATTACTAGGTCAACTTGTAAGAAAGTTGCTTCGATAGTAAGGCAAAGTGTTGAGGTCATCATTTTGACGAAATCAAAATGGCAGCCGATGTTCAAAACGGCCTCAAGTTTATTGTTAAGTGGAGTAAAATATGGCTTGTTAATTTTAACGCCTTCAAAACTAAACGTATCTCTATTAAACACTAGCAGTATAGCCCGGCGTTACTCGGGTGTAATGAAAGCTTTAAAACTAATCCATGGTCCTGGAGCTCACACTCTTTCGACGTTGGCACGAAAGACTAAAAAGCAATAGTTGTTTCCAGTTAAAGCGAAACCGTAGACTGAAAAAAAATGAATAGATGCAAGTCAAATTTTGATTTCCTGGTATCGATAGTAAATAATATTTTTTCGTCGTAAACTAAATTTTGAAGGTTAAATAATTCCTCTGAGTAAATGGTATTATGGCTGAGACTAAGAAATACAATTATACCTACTTAGAGCCAAACCCGAAGCAAAAACTAAAATAAAAGGGCTGAAAAAACACAGACATACAGGCAGGTAAACACACACACACACGGAAACATCTTGCCTTTTATATATATATATATATATATATATATATATATATTATCGATTTTTTGCACTACTGTAAGAACTGCAACCTTGAAACTTCTGAATACCGTTTCTTATGTCTTTGTCTATGAGTGTATTAAATGTGATTAAAATCAGACCACCCCTTCTATAACCCGATTTTTTCGATTATCGATTTTCGATATTTATCGGGGGTACCTCGACACAAAACTTAGCTAAGAACACTCGCAGACACTTATAGTACAACTGTGTAAAATTTCAAGAAAATCGGTTCAGCCGTTTGGGAGTCTATAGGTAACGGACACACACACAGACAAGGTTCCATTTATACATAAGTTTAGGTCTGAGGGACCACCTCTGCTTTCCATCAGCATGGCTAATGCTAACCTTCAGGAAAGTGACTCGTTTCGACTTCTTGGGCTAACATTCTCAGCTGGCATGAAATAGAAAGATTATATTGAACCGATTGCAAGGTCTTCTTTTATGTGCCTTGTCCTTTCAGGACGTAGGCAATCATGGCCTTTCACATCTCACTATCCCTGGTTGCTCTTAGCACGCTTTCTCCTGTTACACCACGCAAACTCCATTCTGTCATCCACCTGCTCAGGCGCTTCAAATATGTTATCCGTTGCTTTCCCTTGTCTCTTTTTCCCCTCTATCTGGCCTGTTAGTATAAGGTTCTCCAAGCCTTCCTTCCTCATTGCATGTCACAGGAACTTTAGTTGTCTCTTCCTGATGCTCAGTATTAATTTCATTTTCGTTTCCGTCCTTTCCAACACCTCGTCATTGCTCACATGTTCGGTCCCTGATATCAACAGCATTCTTCTGTAGAACTCCATTTCGTTTGCTTCAAATTTTTCCTTCATCTTTGTTGATATTGTCCAGCACTCACTGCCATATTGAAGACATCACATAGCAATCCAGTAGTCTCTTCTTTGTTTCTAGTGAAAGTTTCCTGTCTCTTAATACTTTACTCAACTTTTGGAACGCATCATTTACCATGCGAATTCGCATTCGGAGCACTTTCCGTTTTCTGTTAGAACACTTCCCGGGTATTTAAATTTTTGTACCCGTTTGATTTTATTATCTCCCACCTTTATTTGGCATTTTGGGCACCTCATTTTGTTGATAGCTGTTAAAAAGTTGGTAAGGCTGATTAGTTTGACGAGTTTTATCTCCAGAATCTATCTTAAATATCTATAAGTATACCATTCGTTCATACTTAGAATATTGTTATCACATATGGCTTAGTACCTTTGCTATTTATTTAAAAGATCATTGATGAAATCTAAAGAAGAATTAGCAATATTATTGCTTCTTTACTGAAACTGAAAGAAAAGGATACATTTACTTAGTGTCAGAAACAGTCAATTGAAAGTTCTGATGCATATTATCAGGAAAGAAGCTCAGAAAATTTAACACTTAAAGGTTATACAGAAAACAAGATGGAGAAAAAACAAAGAAAATACAGGAAGTTGTCGAGAGCCATGTTCTCCCGCGACCTAAAGTTATCCGGCACATTCTTTCGTTTACCGACTGTAGATTTGCGATAGGATTTCGTGTTTTGTTGCAGTAGGTTTCACGTGTTTTGTTGCAGTAGGTTTCACGTGTTTTGTTGCAGTAGGTTTCACGTGTTTTGTTGCAGTAGGTTTCACGTATTTTGTTGCAGTAGGTTTCTCTGATAAAGATTAAACATGTGAGCCATTTTTTGTGTTTAGCGTGTTTTTAAGTTGCAGACTTTGACCCGAAGATTAAAAAGTACATATTTATTAGGAAAATTATAGAAGAACAATTATTTAATCGCATCTTCGTGTCCAAAAGCGCGCCAAAATAAAACAGGAAAAAAAGAAAAAAAATCGTTAATTGAATTATAAGCTCAGTTACTAAATTGCAGCACAGAAGAACAGAGTGTCACATTCCAGTAACAATAAATTTGATGTCTACTTTTACAACGAGTTTCTGTTTTCAATTCTACGACGCACATACGAAGCTTAAATCTTAATGGCTTCCCGTTATTCATATCTACTTCTGCATATTCATGGCATTCTGATGCTGACTATATAACACATCCACCTTTTTGGAGAAGATCTTTGAGTGTGTGTGTGGAGACGGGATCGAATCGGAACGAAAAATCGGTGAGGCTAGTTCAATATCCAGATGAATTCGTTGCATTCACTTACGCGCAAATACCCATGGGAAAGGTGTTAATCCGTTTCTTCCCTCTAGCTAGTGGTTAAATAGCAGGACAGATTAGGTTCTACTGCGGAATAATCTTCTGCCCAGTCAGTCATGTCTCTTTCGAAACATGTTCGTCTGAAGCGTGTATCACGTATAGCACTTAACTGACTGACTGAATATGATATTGGAAACAATTAAAACTTCTACTGAGCATAAAGTGGGGGATCGGTTTTTTGTTGTTATGAAGTAATAAACTAAATCCCACTAATTATACTTAATATAATAATGTAATATAATCTATCTCTTCTCTCTCCAGCCATGAGTTAAAAGGCAGGACGGTTTTTGTTCCATAGCTTTGGTTGGGTACCAGTCTACTGCAAAATTAATGGCAACCTACTGCGGGAAAACCTTCTGCCCAGTCAGTGTACCACGTATGACAGCTGATAGACTGATATTTTCTAAAATGATTACAACTATATATAGTTAAAACACCGGTTTCTGTACGATATTTGAAGTTAAGCAACGTCTTTCCTGCTCAGTACCGAGATAGGTGACCGTGTGGGAATACCAGGTACTGTAAGGTTGGATGTGCGCTTGATGTAATGGAGAATAATTTGGAATTGTTAATCGAAGAGCTGACATCTAATTCCAGTTGGGTTCATTAAATTCACTTATGCGCAAGTACACTTGAACTGGGTGTGAATTCACCTCTTATCATCCCAGCTCGTTAATTGGGTTAACTAGAAAGATTTGTATCCGCAAGCCATTATAGTTTTCAAATAAAGAAAAAGAAACTTACAATCGAAACATAATTTCTGGTTATAATAAATTTAAAAATGGTTGATAAGACGTGGAAAACTTATATAAAAAAAGTAAAGATAAAAAAAATTATCTGGTACTAAGAGAAGGAAAAAGAACTCGTCTTAACTTATAAAGAAGAAGCCGGAATATTTAGAAAAATCAAAGGAGAAATAATAATAATAATAATAATAATAATAATAATAATAATAATAATAAAATAATAATAAACCCCAGCTTAAGAGATATACAAAAAGTGCCTTGTTAAGTACAGACCACACACTAAGGAGAACTTTGTCTATGTAACGCTAGGGATGATAGGGGAGATAGAAAAAACATGAAATGGAGCCATAACAACACGCCACGACCTGCCTTAGGTCTTCCCGCAGACTTGGTAGGTAGTGCGACCATAGCAGAAATCGAAATATGATGAGAAATGACAACATAATAATAGTAATGACAATAAAAGAATAAAAACGAAAGCAGAAGATGCAATAGCCCAAATTTAGACCATTGGTAGGGAGGTTCGGCCAGGAAGGTTTTCCGCCTGAATCCATCTTACACGTATACAAACCAACCATCCGACCGAGCTTGGAATACTGTTGTCATATCTAGCCAGGCGCCCCTCCTGTTCGTCTCAGTGTTCTCGACAGGCTTCAAAGGAGAATCTATAATGTGATTGGTCCCGACCTGGCAGCTCGACTCCAGCTAGTTTCTCACCGGCGAGATGTGGCTTCCCTATGTTTCTTCTACAAATGGCTTCTTCTCTGACGAACTTAGGTCACTGGTGCTCCCTCCACAAGTATGTACTCGTGCAACCAGACTCGCAACATGGTCTCACCCTTATACAGTTAGATCAAGCAAACGCAGGCGACAATTCTACTCCATCAGCTTCTTTTCTCGCACTTTCCGACTGTGGAACTCCCTTCCGTATACTTACTTTCCTGACAGCTACAACCCCCAGGAATTTAAATGCAAGGTCAATTCCCATCTCTTATCCATTTGACTCCAGTCCTTTCTACATCACCCCGTGTATCTTGTTCTTTTCCTTTCTCTCTACTTTTGCAACTGTCTTCACACCTGTGTTCACATCCTTCTCTTGCCCTTTCACTTTCACCCTCTGTAGCTCGTTTAACTTTCTCGTCACTCTCCTCCTGCCTAAAACTTTAATTCTCTTATGTAGCCTCCTACACATCAGTGGCGGTACCACCTTGCTTGGGGTGAATTGATTAAAAAAACAATGAAAAGATAATCCTCTTTATGGTTAATTCTCTACTCGTAATAAACAAGTTTATGTAGACAAACCCCGAACTCATCATTGGTTACGTACCGCAGGCTTAAAAAGATGAACCAGAAGCTTTTATTCTTGATGCACAGAACCAATGCTTTCTAACTAGAAATTACCAAGCACACATACTGTTACGGTGAAACACATCTATTCCTCAGATAATGGACTCTCCCTCCTATATTAATAAGAGTTAGCAGGAAGTGAACACTAGAAGTACTTGGGAAGTTCTTAGGAGTTCTTAGAAGTTCTAGAGAGTTCTTTAGAGTTATATTGGAGTTTAGTAGAACTATTACTTAGTTCCAGTTTGGACATAGTTCGACTAAGGCAGTTTATATTAGTCGGCAGTTAGCTGAATACTAAGGAGTCAGCTTACAGCGCAAGATTACTAACTTCCTAACATATTAGGTGAGTTAAGTTGATTAACAACCGACATAGCACGATTATAAACTTCAGTGCAAAAACTACTCCACAACACATACTGAAAAATTGTGTTTACCCCAAATGCAGAATCATTTTTCACACTTCCCGCCTGTGGAACACACTTTTGATTATTTACTTTCTTGATAGTTACTGTTGTGGATTCCGGGTGAGGAACTGCAGAAGATAATGAACAACAAAAACAGATATGGAGATAGAAAAGTAGGTTTTATTGAATGTAATATACAAACTTGAACGCAGGTTAGTAAATCCAGGAATACTATTAGTAGAAATAAATATATACAAGTCTTGAACTAAAGTCGTTGGAAATAGTATGTCCGGGTATATTATTCTAGCTGAATAGTTTATTTCTAATTGCTTCATATCACTCTCTTCAGCTATCTTCTGTAAGAGGTCCTGCAGTTTCTTTCCGTATCTGTATCAACACTGTGTCGTCTGCGTATCTATGTTGTTCAGGTTGTGACCTCCGATGACAAATCCTGGCATAACATATAGGGTCCTCAAAATATTCTAACTGTACAAGTTAAACAAATCCAGTGAAAATACACATCCCTGTCTTACGTTTCTTTCTATTTTTGTATAACTGCTGAATTTGTTACCTGTCCGTATGCAGGCAGTTTGCTGCCAGCAGAGGTTTTTAATTATCCTAATGTCTTTCCCAAATATGTCGAGCCTGCTGAGCATCTCTACCAATTCTTTGTGGCGAATTTTGTCGAACGCTGTTGCATAGTCAATAAAGCACAGGTATAAGTCCTTCTTCATTTATATTGCCCTTTCAGAGCGCATCCTAATCATAAATATGGCGTTCCTTGTCCCAGTGTCTTTGACGAAACATACCACATACTATACCGGCTCCAAATAATATAACTATGCTTTCTGGTTTTTTTTCCAAGAATGAAACGTAATGGCGCACTCAGATTTGTCCGAAGAGTAGCAGTTATTGGTACGTAAATAGTCCCAGCCGTTATACAAATATCTTTTGATGGGTATGAATACATTTCTTCTTCCGCCAACGAACTTAAATCACTGGTGCCCTCTAGATGTGAATTTGCACGAGATACTAGATTGGCAACTAGGTCCCACCCGTTTACAGTGAAACCGATGAAATGTAACCGCAATTTCTACTCCAACAGCTTTTTTCCTCGCACTTCCCGCCCGTGGAATTCCCTACCGCATGCTTGCTTCCCCGACGGCTACAACCTCCATGAGTTTAAATGTAAGGTCAATAGACACTTTCTAACACACCCACTCTCTCCAACTCTTTTCCCTATGTACATCCTAAGTCGTCTATCACCCTCCTTCTGACATTTCCCATACCCAATCCCTCTATGTAAACCCCTACGCTATAGTGGCAGTGGAATGCTTTGCTTAGGGTGACACGAAAAAAAAAAAAGCATCACTAAGGTTTCTCAACATTTTTTATTTCATTTGTACAATAATTAAAACTCTGTGACGAACTTTAAATTGAAACAATTAGTTATGCAATTTAAAGAACTCTCGAGAAATAAGCATTTATTTCAAAGACATTACATTGTATATTTAATTATTCTTGTGTGAAACCTGTGTGTTTGACGTGCTTTGCCAATTTTTTGTTTTAAACTTTATATGTAATAAACAATTCCAAACATCCTGAACAAACTTTCTTTTTCAAATCATTACTTTTACTCTGGAGTGTTTTAATTATTTTAGAAGGGAAGAGAAGGATTTCATTTCCATTTTGCAAGGATATATTTAAACTATTCAAGTTTTGAAAGATGTCAATTACGTATTCCAACATCGAAATCCAAAACCAAAAAAATTGACCGAGAAACAGAAGCCACGTGCTTGGTGTCTTTAGCGTTTTAATAATGAAGATATTTTTAAATATAAAAATCATTCATAAATTAATTTTCTATTAACCTGTCAACATTTAAGATCGCCATTAGTAAGCCCGGACTCATTTGTCAAAATATCAAGGCGCCATTAGTACGCCCGAGCGCATCTCCCAACATTTCAGGGTGACATTAGTACGTCCAGGCACACTTGGCTACCATGCCAAGGTGCACCCGGTGAGAAACGCTGAACTAGTAGTTAACAGTTACGTGCAGTTCAAACTGAGATAGTTAGATTTGGTTGACAAACGATGGAGAAGGAAATGCTGAATTTAAAATCGGCTTGGGTGTAGAACCAGCGGCTTCTTTCTTATTTGGCGACCAGAAGAACAACAACTAGTGTGTTGAGGAAATGTAAACAGGGGGGGGGGTGTACAGCTAAAAATTCTGTGGTGGTTGGAGTACAACATTTTATTAGGGGTTTAAAAACAAATATTTTAAAAATCTAAATAAATATATACAAAAATATACAAAAGAAAGAGGGCAAGTACAAGGATCAGAAAAGTGCAGCGCAAAATTTTAGGCAAAAAAGAAACAACAAAAAATGGCTAGAGGGAAAAAACACATAAATATGTGCATAACAACTAAATGAACTACATCTCCAACAAGTATATATATTAGTTAATACCAATATATATATATATATATATATATATATATATATACAGTCATCCGCAGACAGATCTGTTTCGCTGTATCACAGCTCATGAGTACGGTTAGACTCCGATTGCTTTTAGCCCAGGATTGAAACCCAACCGAATTGGCGTCATTCCACCTCTAGGCTATGGGCGCTCGTCAGAAGAAGGCAGGCTTTTTAGCATGTATATTATCATTAAACACGCCCAATAGCCAGAGTGCTCTACTTCATTACTGAATGAACGATGCGTACATGGCAGAGTAGCTACTGTTTTTCAAAGTCTACCATTCTTCCAGAGTGCTCACTCAGGGTGTGAGAGCGTATATATATATATATATATATATATATATATATATATATATATATATATATATATATGTATATATATAAGTTAATACCAATATATATATATATAAATATATGAAATTATTTGTTTGAACATTATTTTTGATCGATACTCGTATTTAAGTAGATATTTTGTTTATAATCACAGAGTATTATATATTTATTTCTACCGGCCTCATTACTTTCGATTGATATTTGTTACAAAAATGTGTGTCATTCGGCTGGATTCGAACACACATTTCCGTAACAAAAATTTATTGTAAAAAATTAGGCCGGTAGACATATTAATACTGTTTGATTATAAACAAAATATCTACTTAAATACGAGTAATCGATTAAATGTAATGTTCAAACAAATCATTTCAAATTATTGGTTGTTTAAAGACCATTTCATTAATCTTAGTTAATTTCTGTAATATATATATATATATATATATATATATATATATATATATATATATATATATATATACGAGTAGTCAAAGACCATTAACCTCCACCAAGGCAATACCGACATTATTTCAGCGTTTGGCAATAAATGACTGTTAAAATAAGAAAGTAAACCTGCAATGATCTTGACATCTCAAAGAGTGAAAAGATATTAAAACATAAACTCGCCTCCCTTCAAATTAAATGCAAACTTAAAATGAAACAAGGGAAATAAATCAATATTTAAAATGAACTCTGCGAGGCAATTTAGTATTTTGCATTTGAAAGGTAAACATTAAATTTTATTAATAAAACCGGAAAAATAATTCTGATACTTTATTCCGTAATGGATCAAAACCAAAATCTAATTGTTCAGTGCCAGTCATGAGACTAATCATTCCTGATACTTTCACCAGAATTCGTCCAACGGGTTTTGAGATATCTTGACCTCGGACAAACAAACAAACAAACAAACAAGCAAACAAACAAAGGCGACCGAATACGATACCTCCACCTTAAAGTTTGTTTCATAGCTGATTGGTGTCACTTTCAGCATCACGATTCCAGGGGATATTAACAATTGACTGCTTTAGGACATGACTGTATTAGGACAAGAACTATTTTATCTTTTATGAGGCATCAAAATAAAGTTTAAAATCATCCCTGTCCTAACACTTTTGCACACTACCGGTAGTGTGCAAAAGTATTAAATCATGGGTGATTTTCCTAAAAACCTCACTGGAATGCAAATACAGGGTTAAAAGCCAAACCTTTGTAAGAATTATTTAACTAAGAAGAAAGAGGAAGGAAGGATTTGGAATTTGAATTGGCCCCCACAATGTCCTGATTTCAATCCTAATCGGCATCTATGGGATATTTGGGATAAAAAAAAAATTGATAAATCTAATCTTCGCAAGACACTTTGAAAACAAATACAAGATGCTTTGCAGGAGATACCATAAGAGACACTAAAGAAGCTTGTGATGTCAATAACTGACAGAATGAAGGCTGTGATCAAAGCAAAAGTCTATTATACTAAATATTAAATTTATTTTGTAACAAGTATTTTTTCTTGTTAAAGCATTTGTTGAGTAAATCAAATAAAATTACTTTAATTAAATTGTTTATTTTCTGTCAATATGCCTCATAAAAGATAAAATAGTTTTTGTTTTAGTACTATATATATAGTCATCCGCAGACAGATCTGTTTCGCTGTATCACAGCTCACCAGTACGGCCGAAAATGGCGTCAGTCGGCGATTCTACCTCTGGGCTATGGGCGCTCGGTATTGAAAGTGAAATAGATAGATAGATAGATAGATAGATAGATAGATAGATAGATAGATAGATATGAACAGACTAAGATAAATCAATAGATAGATAGAATGAAAAATGAATAACCTAGCTAGCTAGATAATGGCCAAACACTAGTTTTATGAACACACATGTCTGCCTGTGCGACTAGCCAACTCTTGTTGCTGACACGAACTCAAACAAAATGTGTTTGTTTCCAGAGAGCACACCTGTAGTTTATACTTCAGCTATACTTATCGGACCTGGGTTACGGTTTCTGAAAGATATCACATAGCCTGGTCAGTAGTTTGAATAACGCCAGTACGCTGAAACTCTTGGTCATGATGACTTCTGTCTTCTTACTCTCGCAAATTAGGTTGACGGCTTCAAAACAGTTTCATCTCGTCGATTTCACTAACAAGTGATGGATTGAACCGTATTATGGTTTTCCAAAATCGTTGAACCTACCCAGAACAAGAATTCATCGTCCTGACAAATGTTGAGAACCGAATAAGGATTTACTGATAGGAAAGCGAACCCTTTAACCACTTGACCATGCAGCCATATATATATATATCCTGAAGATTGTCTGTGTTTAAGCATGAAACAGACTGTCGCTACTTGTTGGTAACTACTTTTTTTATTTATATAAGTGTGTGCATGTATACCGGCGCCTCTATGCATATATATATATATATATATATATATATATATATATATATATATATGAGTGTGTGTGTGTGTTAGGTCTATAGGTCCGCGCACTCAAGAAAAGTTAATAAATATTAATCTAATTCACACACACACGCGCGCGCGCATACATACATGCATACATACATACATACATATATATAAACCAATAAAATGTAAAAGTAAATTCTACTTTACCGGCTTCTTTTCTCGCACTTCCCGCTTGTGGAATTCCTTTCCATTTACTTGCTTCTCCGACAGCTACAATCTCCAAGAATTTAAATGTAAAGTCAATAGTCATCTCCTATCTCACTAACCTGCATCCTCTCTCTCATGCTCCTTTCTTCATCCACTCCACTCTCATCAGTATTCTCATCCTTTCTTACCCACTTCCTGACACCTCCTATAACCTGTCACTCTTTCTTATAACTTTCCTCCTATGTAACCTCTTGCAAAACAGTGGCATTAAATGCCTTGCTTGAGGTGATATGATGTGTATATATATATATATATATATATATATATATATATATAAGTTAAAAAAGGATTAATTCAATGATATTGAATGACCATTTCGATATGAAGATCCCCACGGGGGATAACACTTCACCTCAGCAACCGAAAAATTCCTTCTGAATTTATCTGAATTAATATATATATATATATCAATCATCGTTTTCGCCAAGCAAGGCAGTTCCACTAACAAACAGGGACCAAGTTACCGGGGATTTCGAAGAAAGGACAAGGGAAAGATGGGAATGAAGAAAATAGAAGATGACAGTTGACAGCGAAACTTAAACCTTTGGAGATTGTACCTCTCAGGGAAACAATGTATGGAAAGGATTTCCACAGGCGATAAGTACGAGATACGAAGCTGGTAGAACATAAGTAGCTGTTAAATTTGAGTGCTTTGACGGTAAAAGTATCCGATTTAGTAGCATGGCTAAATTCATGTGATCGGGGCACCAGGGAAAGAAGCCGGCGGATCAGAAGCCGTGATAATATTTGTAGAAAAGGCCGAGGGACGCCACTCCGCGTCGGTAAGAAAGCGATTGAATTCGACCGGTCATACTGAGATCAATTACATTGCAGATCCTCCTTTGGATTTTGTCGAGAATCCCAGGATGAATAGCAGGAGCACCCGATCAGATATGGCAACAGTATTCAATGAAATGAAAGTACGCGAATAAAAGAGAAGAAATTTATCAGAAAGAAAACAAAAGAATGAATTTAAGAAAGAATGACAAGAAATAAGTTTAAAAAAAGAAGAAAATTGAGAGAAAATGACGTCAAAATACAAGGTAGTGAAGAAGAGTTGGAAGTCAAAGAGATATTAGATGGCAATTGACGTTGTACTTAAACCTTTAGAGATCGTCGCCATCATGGAAGCAATCATGGGGAAGTGAGTTCAACAGGCGGGAAGTACGAGGAAACAAACTGATAGAAAAGAAGTGACAGTTACATTTACCTATTTTGACGGTAAAAAGGTAGGACCTTATTTCTAATCTAGTTGTACGAGTAATTTCATGAGGGCGGGGTAACAGGGAACGAGGTTCTTCAGAGCAGTAGCGGTGAAAATACTTGATAGAGTAAGACAGACGGAAGCCATATCCCGTCGTTGAGAACGTAACTGAAGGTGAGCTACCAAATTGGGACCGATTACATTGCAGATCCTCCTTTGGATTTTGTCGAGAATCCCATGATGAATAGCAATTAGAGAGAGAGAGAGAGAGAGAGAGAGAGAGAGAGAGAGAGAGAGAGAGGTAAGAGGGCGGGTAACAGAGAACGAGGTTCTTCAGAGCAGAAGCGGTGAAAATACTTGATAGAGTAAGACAGACGGAAGCCATATCCGTCGTTGAGAAAGTAACTGAAGGTGAGCTACCAAATTGGGACCGATTACATTGCAGATCCTCCTTTGGATTTTGTCGAGAATCCCAGGATGAATAGCAATTAGAGAGAGAGAGAGAGAGAGAGAGAGAGAGAGAGGTAAGAGGGCGGGTAACAGAGAACGAGGTTCTTCAGAGCAGAAGCGGTGAAAATACTTGATAGAGTAAGACAGACGGAAGCCATATCCCGTCGTTGAGAATGTAACTGAAGGTGAGCTACCAAATTGGGACCGATTACATTGCAGATCCTCCTTTGGATTTTGTCGAGAATCCCAGGATGAATAGCAATTAGAGAGAGAGAGAAAGAGAGAGAGAGAGAGAGAGAGTGAGAGGTAAGAGGGCGGGGTAACAGAGAACGAGGTTCTTCAGATCAGAAGCGGTGAAAATACTTGATAGACTAAGACAGACGGAAGTCATATCCCGTCGTTGAGAAAGTAACTGAAGGTGAGCTACCAAATTGGGACCGATTACATTGCAGATCCTCCTTTGGATTTTGTCGAGAATCCCAGGATGAATAGCAATTAGAGTGAGAGAGAGAGAGAGAGAGAGAGAGAGAGAGAGAGAGAGTGAGAGGTAAGAGGGTGGGGTAACAGAGAACGAGGTTCTTCAGAGCAGTAGCGGTGTAAATACTTGATAGAGTAAGACAGACGGAAGTCATATCCCGTCGTTGAGAAGGTAACTGAAGGTGAGCTACCAAATTGGGACCGATTACATTGCAGATCCTCCTTTGGATTTTGTCGAGAATCCCAGGATGAATAGCAAAAGAGAGAGAGAGAGAGAGAGAGAGAGAGAGAGAGAGAGAGAGTGTGTTAGAAAATATACATATGATTGTACCCTCATGTGTATATTTATTCATTCACGTTAATACACCTCGGTCTTTACTGTTGAGCACGTTTTAAAGGTGTAATACCATTTTATACCTCCCAGAAAAATCATCTTACTCTGACGAGTGGAAGGATGAAACCTAGGTAGGTTTGTTGGCTCTTACTTAGATTTTTCTGTCTTTGTTGCTCTACTTTCGTACTGAGCGCTTTAGTGTTAGGGTTTTCGTCTTGGGTTTTTTTTTCTTTTCTACGAGTATTTGACTTGTTTGTTTCTTTTTTTACTTCTCCTCCTTTTCCCTCGGAGTTCGTTCCCGGTGGGTTTTTCAAGACAAACTTAAATATAGTATAACAATTACTAGTATTAGCATTATTATTTTTGTTACTATTATTATTATTATTATTATTGTTTTATATATATATATATATATATATATATATATATTACGGAATTACTGGCATTATCCCTACATATTTGAAGTTTTATTCGTTTAACATTAAAAAATAATAATGTTAAGCAAATAAAAATTCATATATATATATATATATAGTCCATTTGTAAACGAGTTATTACGCGACCTAGGTGTCTTCAGGCGATTTTCAATAACTGATTTTACCGTTACCGTCTTATTTTTTATGAACGCTCATGTGACGATGTTTTTTTTTTTTTTAACGCTATCGTGGCAGGGAATTTTTGAATGCGTAATTTTTTAAATTCCAGAAATTATAACCTTTTCATCCATGGTTGTATGAACCTAAGAGATATTTTTTAGTATGGTTACACTTAGTCATAATTTCCGTTTTTTCATTCAATAGTACGTTTTTGTTTCGGAATAACATAATCTCTAACTTTTCTTCCTGGCATAGTCTACATAGTTTGCCACCGTTGTAAGACTTGGCTTTTTTCACTATACTCCACGTTATGTCTAGATCTTATTCATATTTTGATTTAACTTTTACTTGCGGTGAGCTATATAAATAAGATCTTCATCAAAAATAATTTCTAAATCTTAGAACATTAATGAAATATGCCCAGAAATTAATTCCAATAGATATTTGGTAAATTTGATTTCACCTGAAAGAAAGTATATAAAATAGGGTGCAAGATGCGGATCGAACTCACTATAATGTGCTTTAAGAAATAGATTACTAACCCTTAGATAATATCGCGTACTAAATCTTAAAACAAATCTATATTAGTAGTTTTAGTACTATCAATTTTTTTTTTAATCATATCACCCCGAGCAAGGCAGTAACGCCACTGATGTGCAGGGGGCTACATAGGGGTGAAAAGATTGGAAAAGAGAAAGCCGGAAACCGCATCCTAAACAGGAAACAAGGGATGAGCCTCTTCACCTGTTCAATAGACGTGGTGGAGTGTGAACCGGGCGATAGTTTAGTCTATCTACTCCAATTTATGGTAGTTTCTTGTTATTTGCTAAACAAATTTCATTTCGTATTCTTGTTTTATCATTCCTGTCTCTATCAGCTCAACTGGATACACTTTCAGTATCTCCAGTTTTTCTCGTTAACCTTCACCGTCATCTGCCAGAACTTTCTAATCAAAGACAGTGGCCATCATTGGCATCCTCTGTTCCCTTATCCCTCATTTATTTCACCCTGTTGCTGACCCCTTCCACTTACTTCTCCTTCGTCGCCTGACAGTGTTCTCTAATCACAAACGCTTGTAACTCAGCCAACAAACAACTCCGTAATAACATCCATGTCTTCGACTGGTTCAGGGCAATACAGTGCGCATGCGTAAACCTCGTGGTTTGGTTCGCCATGTTTACAAGCGTTGCTGATTTAGAAAATCAAACTTTGTAAGAGACTATGGTGATGACAAGCGATTTTATGAAGAAGGCCGAGTCACATCATTGCTACATCTTTCAACCTCCGTTAAACAAAGAAATAGTCCGGACAATGTCTTATTACATTGCTACTCTTATCTTTCTGATTTCCTTTTGACTTCCTTTCCTTGGTTTTATATCAAATACGCTTCGTACTGCACAAGGCTATATAAAAGGATATGGAGATTGTGTAGCAACTGTATTCTTTCATAATCAGCATTAGTTTGAAATCTTTACTAGATTTAAGAATTAATTAAGCAAGATCTGAGCATGAATAGTCTTATTCATTTATGTGCCGTGTCACTCCAAGTCATGGTTCTCTACAACTTCCTATTCTTTGTAACACTCAGCAATGTTTACTTATTTACAATTTCACTTAATAACTTTTTCTGCCATTCATTTATACTAACTTGTTAGGTAAATTAGTCACCGTTTCCTTTCGCTTCCATTGCTTTCAATATTTCCTGTGAATGTCAAATTCGTTAAGCCTTCTTTCCTCACTATGAGTCCCAGACTATTTTACACTCTTTTTGATTTATTCTTTTTTAAAAACTTTCTCAATGTTCACATGTCACGTCTATAAAGTTCTTCCAAATAACCATATCTATCATTTCTGAAATCTTCACTTCATCTGTAATGAAATTGTCCAGCATGCAATAACATTTAAGGATAATTGTTATTAAATAGCAGTTCAACATCTTTTTTAATGTTTCTAAAAAATATTTCATGTCTCTTACTAATTTGTACAATTATTCGAAGGCATCTTTCACTGTTGAAATACTGCTTCAGATTTCAATGTCACATTTTTCGTCTGTTCTAAACCTTCCCAGATAGTTATATTTCTATTCTTCGTTTGTACTGATAAATCTATAAATATTAAATATTGGTTGTAAATATACATTCCTTTTGGATGAAGCTTCCAATGTTTCAGTAAAACGGATATAAGAATCTAAACTTATTTATAAATGGAACTTTGTCTCTGTGTGTGTGAAGAATATATATATATATATATATATATATATATATATATATATATTCTCTCTGTAATTATAAAAACCGTTATATATATATATATATATATATATATATATATATATATATATACTTACTCTCAGCGGGTAGATTATTTTATTTTTTATGCCTTAATGTAAGATACTCAATAGTAGGTACAACAATATATACGTTGTTGTCATTTTAGGCCTCATGTTAATATAAATATTTTGCCGTCATGTTTGACGCCAACGACCCAATTATATATATTGCGTGTATTTAGGCAGCATTTTTTCATTGATGCATTTTTCATTAAATAATATAGACAAATTTTGTCTATTGAATATTAATTTTTTCATCTTGTCTAATAACCTGAATAGCATTATCATTAAATGAAGAAAGAAAATCATAATATTGAAACATAAGTTTTTTACATGAAAACATCAAAGAAAAATTAAACTTCTTGAAGCTGTATACATGAAACGGTTGAACCTAACCTGAACAACATAAACAATGAAATCTCCACAAATATCTTCAAATGCCTATAATTAATAACAGAAGCCATTGATTTATTCCAATGGCTTCCCATACTTAATATTTCTTGTTTTTACTCTCGCATGGTCATGTGTGACGTCATGAGCTGTGGTGCGATATTCGCTTCCAGCGTCTTGTATGCTCGAGCTTTTGTTGCTTGGAAGTCTTCCACTTAAACAAAAAACAGATGGTCATTATTGTTTGTCCGTGAATTGTTATATTATAATGTAATTGAATTTTTTGAAAATGGCTTATGTAAGTCGAAAGCTTAGAGTGGATTATAAAAATATTATGTTTCAACATTGTGATTTTCTTTCTTTATTCAATGATAATGATGTTAAGCATATCAGACAATACGAAAAAAATTTACAAAGAAAGACAAACTTGTCTATATTATTTAATGAAACATGCATCAATTTATATATGCATCAATGTATATATATATATATATATATATATATATATATATATATGCATTATATATGGAAGTTTGTCTGTGTTTGTGTGTGTGTCTGTGTGTGTGAGTCCGTTACCTATAGACTCCGAAACGGCTGACTCGATTTTCCTGAAAATTTACACAGTTGTACTATAAGCGTCTGCGAGTGTTCTTAGCTAGGTTTTGTGTCGAGGTACCCCCAACAAATATCGAAAATCGATAATCGAAAAAATCGGGTTATAGAAGAAGTGGCCCGATTTTATTCAAATTTGATACACTCATACAAAAAGACTTAAGAAACGATATTCAGAAGTTTCAAGGTTGCAGTTCTTACAATAGTGTGAAAAATCGATAATATATATATATAAAAGACAAGTTGTTTGTGTTTGTGTCTGTTTATCTGACTGTATGTCTGTATTTTTTCAGCCCTTTTTTAGTTTTTACTTCGAGTTTGGCTCTAAGTAGGTATAATTGTAGTTCTTAGTCTCAGCCATGATACTATTTACTCAGAGGAATTATTTAGCCTTCAAAATTCAGTTTACGACGAAAAAACCTGTTTTAAATCGATATCAAGAAATGAAAATTTGACTTACATCCATTCATTTTTCTTTCAGTCTACGGTTTCGCTTTAACAGGAAACAACTATTGCTTTTTAGTCTTTCGTGCCAACGTCCAACGAGTCTGAGCTCCAGGACCATGGATTAGTTTTAAAGCTTTCATTACACCTGAGTAACGCTGGACTATACTGCTAGTCGTATATATTCCTCTTTTTGTTGTATACCTACCTGTATATAGGAATAGAATGTTCATATTCTCTTACATTAATGGACAATATGCGACAGAAATATGGTTGAATGGTAGTCAACTGCGTCTAAAATTAGTTTATCATGTCTTTTATTTGGGTGTTCGAAAGCTAATTATATATTTCGCCATTATGATTTAGAAGCTAACCAACCAGGACAGAAATATGGTTGAATGGTACGAAACTGAGTCTATATTAGTTTATCGTCTCTTTTGTTAGGTTGTTCGAAAAGTAATAACGTATTTTACCGTTATTAATTAAGAGTCAACCAACCATGCTAGAGCCAAGATTGAATAACAGGAATATACGCGTAGACTAAGTTAATTATTTCTTTCATTAGGGTCTTCGTACGATTATTACGCATTTTAATTACATGAATTCCTTCGGTCAACCCGGCAGTGTATATTAAATAAACCCCATTATCTAAAAATATATTATTATTATATAAAAATATGTTATTATTATATATTATTATGCATTTATGATATGATTCAGTGACTTTTTCGAACAAGGATTTTATAAATTTTGATTTTCTTTCATACTATATTAGTTGGTATTCTTTTTACAGGAAAATTTCACTGGAAACAAAGAAAAGAGTGCTGGATTGCTATGTGATGTCAGTTCTTCAATACGGCAGTGAATGCTGGACAATATCATCGAAAATGAGTACAAAACATGAAACAGCGGAAATGTGGTTCTACAGAAGGATGCTGTGGATATTGTGGACTGAGCATGCAAGCAACGATGAGGTGTTGGAAAGAATGACAACAAAAAGAAAATTAATACTGAGCATCAGGAAGAAACAACTGAAGTTCCTAGGACATGCAATAAGGAAGGAGAGCTTGGAGAACCTGATACTGACAGGCCACATAGAAGGAAAAAGAGACAGAGGAAGGCAGCGGATAACATATTTTCATGGCCTGATCAGGTCGATGGTGGAATGGGGTTGCGAGGTGTAACAGGAGCAAACATACTAAAGCCACAAGGGATAGGGAGATTTGGAGAACCATGATCGCCTACGTTCTGAAGGAACAGGGCACATAGAAGAAGAAGAAGAAGAAGAAGAAGAAGAAGAAGAAGAAGAAGAAGAAGAAGAAGAAGAAGAAGAAGAAGAAGAAAATGTGCGCGGTGGATATTGGCTCGGAATAAGAACTCGGAGATCCGAGTTCGAATCCCAGTTGAATAAGCTCCATTCCCTTACGCGCAAATACCTTTGGAAAAGGTATTAATCCGCTTATTCTTCTTCCACCTATGGGTTAAATAGCAGGATATATTGGGTTCTATAGCCTTGGTTAGCAACCAGTCTACCGCAGAAAGTAATGACAACTTACTGCAGGAAAATATTCTGCCCAGGCAGTCAAGTCTATTTCGAGACATGATCGCCTAAGCGTGTATCACGTATGGCATTTAACTGAAAGAGTTAACAATTAACTAGGCGAGAAAGTTGCGGGGATACATGATCGCTCAAGCGTATGGCACTTAACTGAACTGTTGGTTTCTTCTCAGTTTTTTTTCCTTTCCATTTCTTTTCTCACGTATTTTTCTTCCCTATTGATCTAATTATATTGACAATTCCTGATATCAACTTCGCCGACCGAAATTGAGTTACTTGAAAAAAGATTATGATGATAGTCCGAAATTATCGCTAAGCACATTTAGTTATCTAAGCTGACAAATTTCATTTTTAGTGCTGGTCGAGAAAGGAACATATTTAGATAATTCATGGACGTTTATTATCAGTTCTCGACCAAAGGGAAATAAAAAGCTACAAAATCGATGCATAGTTGATTAAACAAGCGCTTTGTTATAAAAGAGGGATCAGTTCTTGCATTTCACAGAGGCAAAAACGATGGAAGGCGGCTTGAGACGTTGGATCTGCGATTCCATGAATATCTAAAAACGGATCTGGAAGTTTCACTGTATAATGTTCGAACTGTTACCTCGTCATGCTATTAACAAGAGAAACTTGGTGGGTATTCTTCTTTTCTCAAAACTTATACAGAGCTTGCTTTTCTTTCGTTTTAAATAATATATACAGTACAATTACCGAGAATCATTCAAGGTAGAGAATAACCAAACAGAAGAGAGAAATAACCTGGTATGTCTACTGCTCTTCACATAACACAGAATTTAAATTCTACATTATATACAGCACAGCCTCCCAGAGCCACTCAAACTAGAGATTTAACAACAAGAGAGAAAGAAGCTAATAGGTCTACTTCTCTTCTCATAACACATCGAGAAATTAACTTTTAAATTCTAAAAGTACAATCTTCGAGGGCCACTAAAAACAGAGTGTCTAACAACTTATCGAATTTAGTAATTATGTCGGTGAGTAGTGAAGAATATATATATATATATATATATATATATATACTCTCTGTAATTATAAAAACCGTTATATATATATATATATATATATATATATATATATATATATCGGTTTTTATAATTACAGAGAGGATATATATATATATATATATATATATAGTTACTCTCAGCGGGTAGATTATTTTATTTCTTATGCCTTAATGTAAGATACTCAATAGTAGGTACATCAATATATACGTTGTTGTCATTTTAGGCCTCATGTTAATATAAATATTTTGTCGTCATGTTTGACGCCAACGACCCACTTATATATATTGCGTGTATTTAGGCAGCATTTTTTCATTGATGCATTTTTCATTAAATAATATAGACAAATTTTGTCTATTTAATATTAATTTTTTCATCTTGTCTAATAACCTGAATAGCATTATCATTAAATGAAGAAAGAAAATCATAATATTGAAACATAAGTTTTTTACATGAAAACATCAAAGAAAAATTAAACTTCTTGAAGCTATATACATGAAACGGTTGAACCTAACCTGAACAACATAAACAATGAAATCTCCACAAATATCTTCAAATGCCTATAATTAATAACAGAAGCCATTGACTTATTCCAATGGCTTCCCATACTTAATATTTCTTGTTTTTACTCTCGCATGGTCATGTGTGACGTCATGGGCTGTGGTGCGATATTCGCTTCCAGCGTCTTGTATGCCCGAGATTGTTGTTGCTTGGAAATCTTCCATGTAAACAAAAACGGACTGTCATTATTGTTTGTCCGTGAATTGTTATATTATAATATAATTGACATCTTTGAAAATGGCTTATGTAAGTCGAAAGCTTAGATTGGATTATAAAAAATTATGTTTCAATATTGTGATTTTCTTTCTTCATTTAATGATAATGCTGTTAAGCTTATCAGACAATATGAAAAAGATTGACATAGATAGACAAACTTGTCTGTATTATTTAATGAAACATGCATCAATATATATATATGCATCAATATATATATATGCATCAATATATATATATATATATATATATATATATATATATAAACTTATTTACAAATGGAACTTTGTGTTTGTGTGTGTCTGTGTGTGTGTGTGTCCGTTACCTATAGACTCCGAAATGGCTGAACCGTTTTTCTTGAAAATTTACACAGTTGTATTATAAGCGTCTGCAAGTGTTCTTAGCTAAGTTTTGTGTCGAGGTACTGCCAACAAATATCGAAAAAATCGGGTAATAGATGGAGTGCTCCGATTTTAATCAAATTTGATACACTCGTAGAAAAAGACATAAGAAACGATATTCAGAAGTTTCAAGGTTGCAGTTCTTACAATAGTGCAGAAAATCGATAATATATATATATATATATATAAAAGGCTAGATGTTTGTGTGTGTGTGTTTCTGTTTATCTGCCTGTATGTCTGTATTTTTTCAGCCCTTTTATTTTAGTTTTTGCTTCGGGTTTGGCTCTAAGTAGGTATAATTGTAGCTCTTAGTCTCAGCCATGATACCATTTACTCAGTGGACTTATTTAACCTTCAAAATTCAGTTTACGACGAAAAAACCTATTTTAAATCGATACCAAGAAATCAAAATTTGACTTACATCCATTCATTTTTCTTTCAGTCTACGGTTTCGCTTTAACTGGAAACAACTATTGCTTTTTAGTCTTTCGTGCCAACGTCCAAAGAGTCTGAGCTCCAGGACCATGGATTAGTTTTAAAGCTTTCATTACACCCGAGCAACGCCGGGCTATACTGCTAGTATATATATATATATATATATATATATATATATATATATATGTGTGTGTGTGTGTGTGTGTGTGTGTGTGTGTGTGTGTGTGTGTGTGTGTTAAAATTATGAATTAGTTAAAACTAAGGTAGCGTAATAGTTTTACCTTCCTAATTTCAGCCGATTACGGTGCCATGGTTTCGACCTTTATGTCATCGTCAGGCGTTATAGATTAAATGATTTCCTAAAGCTTTATTTTGAACACAAAAAATAAAAAAAAATAAACGCATGATGGGAAGTTTAGAATAAGAGTAGAAATTAGTCAAGAGTGGCGTAATTAAATCATACATATTTTTATCCGTTTGTATGAAGCAAACATTTCTAATGTATTATCCATGTGAACATTATTTCGGAACTTTTATTTAGTAACACTTTTTGTTCTGGAAACATACAATAGATGACTTTTCTTCTTGGCACAATCTGCAGACATCACCACCGCTGCAGAATCTGCCCTTCCAAATAAACTCTGACTCATATAAGGATTTTAGTCTTTTTTTTCTCTTAATTTCTACACATAGTTTAGTACAATTCCTAACTTAAATGATGATTTTTGGTTATGCCATCTTTTTTCTTTAGATTGCCTTCAGTAAACACAACGTATATTTTGCTTTCTTTCTGCAGTCTCTCTCTCACCGGCGCGACGTGGCTTCCCTGTGTCT
Source organism: Ascarosepion bandense (assembly GCA_037127315.1). NCBI lineage: Eukaryota > Metazoa > Mollusca > Cephalopoda > Sepiida > Sepiidae > Ascarosepion > Ascarosepion bandense. Next base: position 293,909 of record JBBBDQ010002647.1, on the reverse strand, counting down.
CTTCTATAAATACTTTCACGCCATCTGCTCCGATGAACTTAGATCACTGGTGCCCCCTAGGATCGAATGTGCACGAGATACTAGATTAGCAACTAGATCCCACCCTTTTACAGTGAAACCGATAAAATGCAACCGCAACTTCTACTCCAATAGTTTCTTTTCTCGCACTTCCCGACTGTGGAATTCCCTTCCACATGACTGCTTCCCCGACGGCTACAATATGTAAGGTCAATAGACACCTCCTAACAAACTAACTCGCTTCCATTCTTTCAAACACTCTTCCCACCCACCCAACTATCTATCACCCCCCTTCTGACATTTCCTATATCTAACCACCCTTTCTATTTACCTTCCCTTATGTAACCCCAAGCGCAATAGTGGCAGTGGAATGCCTTGCTTGGGGTGAAATGATTAAAAAAATATCGTGAAATTCTTTCTGGGCATTTACTTTGTGTCAAATGTCACTGCAGTTACATTTTTCATGAACGATATTTTGCTGCACGTTATCTTTCAAATTCATGGCGTTTTGTCTTTTTATGTAATTTTTACGATATAAAAGTATATATTAAATACTTTTATTAACATCTATTTCTTAATTCCAATTTCGTTATTAAAACAGTGACTCACGTAGTGTATATTGAATAATACTCATGGCTATTTGTATTACGGCGAATATATTTTTATAATCATATCGCCCCATGCAAAGGTATTTTACTGCCAGTGTTTTGAAGGGGGTTACATAGGAGGAAACTTATGAGAAAGAGTGGCAGGTTATAGGGAGTGTCAGGAAGTAGGAAGAGAAGGATAAGAATACTAATGGGAGTGGAGTGGACTGAGAAAGGAGCATGAAAGAGGATGCAGGTTAGTGAGATAAGAGATGACTATTGACTTTACATTTAAATTCTTGGAGATTAAACGGAAGCAATTAAACGGAAGGGAATTTCAAAGGCGGGAAGTGTGAGAAAAGAAGCTGATGGTGTAGAATTTGCGTTTACAATTTATTGGTTTCACAGTAAAAGGGTGGGACTTATTTGCTAATCTTGTTGCTTGAGTAAATTTATATATAGGGGGCACCAGTGAGCTAAGTTCATCGGAGCCGTGAAAGTATTTGTAGAAGAGACCCATGGAAGCCACATTGCGCCGGTGAGAAAGTGACTGCATCTGATCTGCCATGTAGAGATCGATCACATTAGAGATTCTCCGTTGGATTTTGTCAAGGACCCCTCAGGTGGATAGCAAGAACACCCGACCAGATATGGCAGCAGTATTCAATGAACGGGCAGATGATAGATTTATATATGTACAGGATGGTTTTAGGCTGGAAAAACATCCTGATCCTACACAGAGAGCCGACCTTCTTTCACTAGAATCGGTTGAAGCAGGATGACACCCAAAAAACAAATATTTAATTGTATTTCAAAAGAAAATGTTGATAGGTATTAAATTCAAGAAGAAATATGGGAAGTAATAAAAATTATTTCAAATCATGGCAAATTTTAAAAAGAGTCAGTCAGTTAGTTAAGTGCTATACGTGATACACGCTTGGGTGATCATGTCTCGAAAGAGACATGACTGACTGGGCAGAAGATTATCCCACAGTAGGTTGCCATTGCTTTCTGCGGTAGACTGGTTGCCGACCAAGGCTATAGAATCCAATCTGTCCTGTTATTTAACCCATAACTGGAAGGAATAGACGGATTAATACCTTTCCCATGGGTATTTGCGCGTAAGTGAATGCAATGAATTCGGCTGGAATTCGAAATCGGCTTCCCAATTTCTCGTTCCGAGCCGATATCCAATGCACCACAACGCACATCCTTTAAAAAGAGAATTTAAAAAAAGGACCGAAAGAATCCCGAATGTTGTAGAATGTCAAGAATCCCATTAAAAATGTAAAATAATAAAACAATAATGTTTTTACATACACTACCGGTCGGAGTTATTAGACTACCCCAGTTTTTTAAAAGAAATTATGTATTTCATACTATTTTTAGTGGATAATTCGAAATGAAAATATAATTGTTCTTTTGTTATTATTACTTTGCAAAATTTTACAAGACAAAACGCGACAATTTGCCCATCGCACCCAGTAGATTTGCTATACATATATAAATATATATATATAGTATAATCCGGATATAAGAGACCCTGGTATATGATAAACCCGGATATAAGATAGATTTTCTCTGGTCCCAAATGACAGAACGAGGGCTATAATGGCTCTCTACTATTTCTTATCCATTCTAGCTTTTAATAATTATTCTTTTTGTTCCCTGTCGGAATGAACTCTTCCAACCATTACATGTACATCCCCTCACAAGAGGTGAGAGTAGATAACCAGGAGATAGCGTAGATAGCCTGAGGAAGTAGCTTAAGCGCCCTGAACTCGGCCAAGAGTCGGCTACGAACCCTGCTACCGTAACGACCATTACGATTCCCAGTTCAAAGGTCGAATTATAGTATTACTCACCAACCTGTATTATCGTTCTACTAACAAAGTTCCAAGTGTTGTATTTTGCCGTGTTCAATATATATTCGTCATTTCCTATTTTGGATTGTTTTGTGTTATTCTTGCCGGACCTTTAACCGGGTCCACGACATCTGTTATCTATTTACTCAAGCTCTCTAGATAGTTTATACGTTATATTCCTCTAGCTCTCTTGATTTCAGTTTTTCCTTTGAGTATCAGATTTTCAAAGCCGTCTACCCTTATTATTTGCCCTAGAGATTTCACTGTTTCATCCTGATTCTACGTATAAGTGTGCTTTTTGTTTCCATTTTCTCTCAAATTTCGTAGTTGCATATTAAATTGATGGTATTCTGAAAACTCTTCTGAAGAAAACTACTTCGATTGCTTCAAATCTCTTCTTCATCTGTGAGGAGAAAAGAATTCCTTGCATTCACTTACACGCAAATACCCTTGGGAAAGGTATTCATCCGTCTATTTCTTCCAGTATTGGGTTAAATAACAGGACGGATTAGATTCTATAGCCTTGGCTGGCAACCAGTCTACCGCAGAAAGTAATGGCAACCTACTGCGGGATAACCTTCTGCCCAGTCAATCATGTCTCTTTCGAGACATGATCGCCCAAGCGTGTATCACGTATGGCACTTAACTGACTGAATGAACATAATAGTTGGAAAAAATTAAAGATTCTACTGGGCATAAAGTGGGGGATCGGTTATCTATTGTTATGAAGTAATAAACTGATCCCCTACTAATTACTACTTAATCATATAATACATCTCTTCTCCCTCTAGCTATTAGTCAAATAATAAGACAGATTGTGTTCTATAGCCTTGGTCGGCAACCAGTCTACCGCAGAAAGCAATGGCAACCTACTGCGGGATAACCTTCTGCCCAGTCAATCATGTCTCTTTCGAGACATGATCGCCCAAAGCGTGTATCATGTATGGCACTTACTGATTGACTGATGTAAAAAATCCACACAATATATTGTTCATATAAATGATAGGTATATTAAAACGATATGCTAACACCTTTTTCTTAAATCTAATTTTATGAAGAAGATAGAAACGAGTGTGGCTTGTTTCGAATAATACACAAGATTGTTTGAATTAACGACAAATATTTAAACAGAAATCACTGAAGAAAGGAGATAGCCATAAAAGAGTAGGGTGAACGGATTCTGATATTTAATTGCCAGTGACATTTTCAAGAGAAAATGTTGATAGATTTGGAATGTTAAACTTGCTGAAGAGATCAATAGAAAAGGAGTCTAAAGTCTATTTTGGTACCAGCTTAAAAACCGGCCAGAATCCAATGTCAAGCAAACCACTCAGTGGTTTGGAGACGACTCGGTGATTTTACCATTTATGACGAGTATAAAAACATGACCAAGAATATGTCTCGAAATATTTATAGAAGTATCTTTGAAAACATAATGTCACTTAAACAGCACGCTGCACCTAAAACCAATTCTATTGTGCTAGCTTTTTCCTCTTATATGTAGTCAAGCAGAATCGGGGGTGAAATATAACATAAAAAAAAGATAGTAAAAACCAAAAAAGAGAGAAAAGAAAAGAGAATAAAAAAAACATGGACGACGAACTAAACGAAGTTGGGAAGATGAGAGGTGTAGAAAAAAAGGAATAATAACAAACAGGCTAACATAAGTAGTTAGCAACATATCTCTCTCTGTTTCAAGCTGTGTTATGTCCAAAACGTAGGCAATCATGGCTCTCCACATCTTCTTGTCTTTACCTTTTTCAACAATCTTCTTCTTTGTACTGCGTCTCCTCAGGATGTAGGCGATCATAGCCCTCCTCGATACTTATTCATTTTCGAAATCCGCTTTGATTTTACGTTAATTCTTCTTCCATCCATTTCTTCATAATTGTCTCCCTCCTTTCATATTCGTTATACTTCTCCAGGACGTAGACGATCATAGTTGTCCACATCTTTCTATCTTTTGTTGGTCTTGTAGCGGAGGGGAGCTGGTTAATGTTTCTTTGGTTCGGCCTTGTGTCAGACTTCATCGAACTCCCTACAGCTAACAAGTTTTATGCAGAGTTATGATCATCATCAGAATTATCAGAAGATTTTTCATCATCAGAAGGTTGGTAGTCAGTTAGAATGTGTGGATTAGTGTAGAAGAGTGAAATAATAAAATATACATTTTGAATGTTAAAATAGAAATTTATTAAAAGGAGGAATAACATAAGTTGTAGATATTAATGTTCAATTAGAAACATAAAAGAAAGAAGTTAGTGTAGAGTTCGTACACTATGTTTGTAGTAGTAATTGTTGAAATAGATAAAGAGAAAGAGAACAAGGTGCAACCTGACCTTATCTCCGGGTCGACTTGAAGTAGGTTACATTTTAGTTCTTTCGTCTCTCGGCTCCCATCTCTCTCACTTGACTGATGCCGAGGTCATGTATATAGTCCTTTTGAATTTCATATTGGATCGCCAAGTCCTTCCAAGTCTTGCAAGTCGCTCCCATTGGTAAAAAATCATTTTAGCCCCTACTTGCGAAATCTGGTTTCGACTGTTTCGTTAAGCAGATGGTCAATCCTTTTTGTATTTGGGAAAACCAGGATTTCACACATCATTGTGAATTTTTGTAAAAGTAAAGAACAGAGTTGATTTAATTAATTTATTATCCGCTACAGTTTCACTAATATTTGCTTATTTGTCACGCCTTTTTGTCTCAGTTGAACTTGTTTTTCGATCCATTTGTTTCAGCTTTTCAAGTAGGTTAAATCGTTCTTTTTATGGATTATGTACATTCAGGGTGTGTGCGATTGTCGTTCTATTTTATTTTTCATTAATATTTGCTCCTCTATGACACTAGTGGTCCGGGGATTCTTTCAATGTATTTTTTATCATTCAAATTGCACCTACTATCAATGGGACGGTTCTTGTTTTCAATTTGCACATTTTTTCTATTTCAATTTCCAGGACTTTATATTTTGACAGTTTTTTGAATTCCTTGGTTGCTATGTTACAGTCCGTTGGACAAGCCATATCAATTAATAGGCAAGTTTTTCTTTCTGGTTTTTAGCAAAAATGTCCGGCCTATTTACTTCAATTTTTCTGTCCATGTAGATGGTGTAATCCGATAGAATGGTGACATCTTCCATTTCTGTAACTGGTGCTGGGTATTATTATTATATCATTTTTCATCATATTTCGATTTCTGCTTTGGTCTCACTACCAACCAAGTCTGCGGGGAGACCTAAGGCAGGTAGTGGCGTGTTGTTATGGCTCCATTTCATGTTTTTCTATCTTCCCTATCATCCCCAGCATTACATAGATAAAGTTTTCCTTAGTGTGTGGGCTGTACTTAATAAGACAATTTTTTGTATATCTCTTAAGCTGGGGTTTCCTGGGATTCTTTCAATGTGTTGTTTTGTTCCATTTTTTATCATTCCAAGTGCCCCTACTATCACTGGCACAACTCTTGTTTTCAATTTCCACATTTTTTCTATTTCAATTTCCAGGTCTTTATATTTTGACAGTTTTTCGAATTCCTTGATTGCTATGTTACAATCCGCTGGACAAGTCATATCAATTAATAGACAAGTTTTCTCCTTCTGGTTTTTAACAATAATGTCTGGCCTGTTTGCTTCAATTTTTCTGTCTGTGTAGATGGTGTAATCCCATAGAATGGTTACATCTTCTATTTCTGTAACCGGTGCTGGGTGATGTTCATACCATTGTTTGTTTACAGCTTTTCCATAATGTTTGCACATGCCCAATGTAAATATTGCCCAACTCTATCGTGGCGATTTTTATATTCATTTGGAGCAAGCACAGAACAGCCTGAGATTAGGTGGTCTATTGTTTCTTGGTGTTTATCACAAAACCTGCATTTTGGATCCTTATTATTATTATTATTATTATTAATAATAATAATAATAATAATAATAATAATAATAATAAATGTGTTTAGTTTTATATTTACACACACTCTATCTCTGATAGTGGGAGCTTTTTCCCATGAATAAATCATACCTAAAATTACAACAAACCCAGGTGTAGTGATGTCTTTATTGTTTAACTTCCAAGAAAAAGAGCTGGTGCAGTAGGAACATGCAATTTATTGTCTTGGTTGTCTCCATGAACAAAAATGACAATAGATCTAAGGGAAATGGTGTCTTACTTCCTCAATCTTTTAAGATTAAACACGGGTAATATTAGCATGCCCAGTGCGGAATGAACCAGAAATGAATATAGTAATATAATGTCATGAATATAACCACGAACAATAATCCCAAAAGGTCTAGTGTAATGATCTATTAACATTTTAAACTCCAGGCTAACATAAGCTTCTCCAGTGCAAAAGGAACGGTCATACCACTGCATTTTTCGCCTTGACTGTCAACATGAACCATAATTACAACAGAACTAGGAGGAATAGTGTCTTGCTTCTGTACATATTGAGAGGAGAGACGAGATTAACTCATCATCTCCGGTGTAAAATGAACATGCAATCCGTTGTATTATATTTCCATGTCACCAGTAATAATAATGACAAAAAACCTAGGATAATGGTGTCTTATCTCTTTAAATTCTGAGCTGATCGACGGTGTAACCTCAACATCCCTAGCGCAAAAAAAAAAAAACAACAAAAAACAAAACAGGCAAGCTGTCGCACTATTTTGATTTGAATGCCACCTTGAACCAAGATTACAACAAAATTTTTGGCAAAGTGTTCGAAGCCATCATCAACGCCGAGGTGGTTTAACATCTCATAGCCCACAGACCCTTCTCTGACAAACAGTATGGTTTCCGCTTCACCAGATCTACTGCTGATATGCTCACGACCATCAGTGAGTATATACACCAGGCTCTCGACAAGAACGGCAAAGCCCGAACTGTTGCCCTAGACATCTCCAAACTGTTTGACAGAGTCTGGCATGCTGTCCTCTGTTACGCAAGCTGCGAGGCTATGGTATAACTGGACAATTGTTTGAGCTTATTCAGTTATTCTTTTCAAATAGCACAATGAAGGTCGTATTGAACGGACATGCCTCCCAATACTATCATACGAACGCGGGTGTCCCTCAAGACCCTATTCTAGGTCCTATGCTTTTTCTTATCTACATTAACGATCTCCCAGATGTAATAAGATCTCAAGTAGACATATACGCTGACAACACTACGGTTTACTCTCGCATCGATCAAAAATCTGCCGAGGCTGACAAAGCAAATCTCGACGCAGAGCTTGAAAAGGATCTCCAATCCGTGGTGAACTGGGGTAAGAAATGGCTCGTGAATTTTAATGCTTCCAAAACAAAGCTGCTATCTATTAACCATCACAGACAATCGCTTCTACCCATCATTAGCATGGATCAGGCTAGTCCCCCTGAAAGCAAAACACTGCGCCTCCTCGGGTTAACTCTTTCAATAGACCTCAAGAAAGTCAGTTCTCTGTGTAGGACCAGGAAGTTTTTCCCGTCTGAAAGAATCCTGCACATATATAAATCTACCATCCACCCGTGCATTGAATACCGCTGCTATATCTGGTCGGGGGCTTCTGTTATTCACCTAGGTGTCCTTGACAAAATCCAACGGAGAATCTGTAATGTGATCGATCCCTACTTAGCACCTCAGATACAGTCACTTTCCCACCGGCGTAATGTGGCTTGCCTGTGTCTCTTCTACAAATACTTTCACGGCTTCTACTCCGATGAACTTAGCTCACTGGAGCTCCCTATATACGAATTTACTCGAGCCACAAGATTAGCAACTAGGTCACACCCTTTTACTGTGAAACCAATAAAATGTAAACGTAAATTCTACTCTGGCAGCTTCTTTTCTCGCGATTCTCCGCCGGTGGAATTCCCATCCATTTACTTACTTCCCCGACAGCTACAATCTCCAAAAATTTAAATGTAAAGTCAATAGTCCTCTTCTATATCACTAACCTGCATCCTCTCTCTCATGTTCCTTTCTTCGTCCACTCTACTCTCATCAGTATTCTCACCCTCCTCTTACCCACTTCCTGACACCCCCTATAACCTGTCACTCTTTCTCATAACTTTCCTCCTATGTAACCCCCTGCAAAACAGTGGCAATAAAATACCTTGCTTGGGTCGATATGATTATAGAAAAATATATATGGGAAATAGTGACTTGGCTCTTTAACTTCTGAGGCAAAAACTACTGGCAAGCTATTGCGCTATTCTACATTGAAAGTTACTATGACCTAAAATTTCAACAGAGCTTTGTGGAATTTCTGTGAGGACGGAGGGGAAAATCTCAACATAACCAGTGCAGAAGTAACCTGCAGTCAATTAGCTATATTCTGCAATGAATGTCGTCAAGGAGACACAATTATAACAGAGGGGGAAAGATGTCTTGACACTTTCATTACTGCGAGTAGCGACGGAATAAACGCATCATCCCCGCTGCGAAAAGAAATATCAATTCTTTGCACTCATTGCCTTGACTGTCATTTTTAACAACAACTAAAACAGACATCGGAGGAATAATGTCTTGCCACTTTAAAATCTGAAAATAAGGACGGGATAAACTTAACATTCTTGGTGCAAAACGAACCGACAAGCTAATGTTCTAGTTTGCTTTGAATATTACCATGAAACATAATTAAAAGAAACTTGAGAGACTAACGCTTCTTTAATCTCGAAAATAAAAGTTGGGGTGAACTCAACATAAAATTGTTGACCATGGTTTCATTTACTGTGAAAGAGTATCGGTTCTTTTTGAACCGGGGATGCTGAGGTTGCCCCGTCTTTCCTTGTAGAAGTTAAAGAGCCAAGACATCATTCCCCTTTACTCTCTTGTATGTGTGGTTTATGGTGCTATTCAAGGTATAAGTTACTTTAGCCCCCGGGATGTTGAATTAATCCCTTCCTTTCTTTTGGATGTTAAAGAGGAGACATTTTGAATGTTAAAGAGGAGACATTTTGGATGTTAAAGAGGAGACATTTTGGATGTTAAAGAGGAGACATCCTTCATCTTAGATTTGTTGTAATTGTATTTTTTGGTTATATTCAAGTCTGGTCAACTTTCCCTCTGTTTATTTTAAAAAAATTTTAATCATTTCACCCCAAGCAAGGTATTCCACTGCCACTATTGCGCAAGGGATTACATAAGGGAAGATGAAGAGAAAGAGTGGTTAGATATAGGAAATGTCAGAAGGAGGTTGATAGACGGGTAAGGATACCGAGGTTGAAGGTTGGGCAGATGGGAATCGTGTTTGAGAGAATGGATGCGAGTTAGTGTGTTAGGAGGTGTCTACTGATCTTATATTTAAACTCCTGGAGATTGTAGCCGTCGGGGAAGCAATCATGTGGAAGGGAATTCCACAGTCGGGAAGTGCGAGAAAAGAAGCTGTTGGAGTAGAAATTGCGGTTACATTTTATGGGTTTCACTGTAAAAGGGTGGGACGTAGTTGCTAATCTAGTATCTCGTGAAGGAAAGCTGATTTCAAGCTGTGAGTTCTATTGGTAGTAATTTCTCTCTTTCACTCGTTGTTCGCATATTTTTTACTCGATTGAGTTCGGAAGAGCAAGGAGTGATGACCTGTGATGATATTTTATATACATGGTGGACTAAGAGTAGCCCTACATTTGTTTGACGTTTTAAATCTAACTTCCCGAACTATTATGTCAGCAAGATAGAACACACTCCATTATTTTTTGACAGTAAGGTATTACCTTAACCAAACCTTTCCACACGTTGTTTCAAAGAAATGATAACAGCATATAGACATCACGTTTATATACATGGTGGACTAAGAGTAGCCCTACATTTGTTTGACGTTTTAAATCTAACTTCCCGAACTATTATGTCAGCAAGATAGAACACACCCCATTATTTTTTGACAGTAAGGTATTACCTTAACCAAACCTTTCCACACGTTGTTTCGAAAGAAATGGTAACAGCATATAGACATCACGTTTATATACATGGTGGACTAAGAGTAGCCCTACATTTGTTTGACGTTTTAAATCTAACTTCCCGAACTATTATGTCAGCAAGATAGAACACACCCCATTATTTTTTGACAGTAGGGTATTACCTTAACCAAACCTTTCCACACGTTGTTTCGAAAGAAATGATAACAGCATATAGACATCACGTTTATATACATGGTGGACTAAGAGTAGCCCTACATTTGTTTGACGTTTTAAATCTAACTTCCCGAACTATTATGTCAGCAAGATAGAACACACCCCATTATTTTTTGACAGTAAGGTATTACCTTAACCAAACCTTTCCACACGTTGTTTCGAAAGAAATGATAACAGCATATAGACATCACGTTTATATACATGGTGGACTAAGAGTAGCCCTACATTTGTTTGACGTTTTAAATCTAACTTCCCGAACTATTATGTCAGCAAGATAGAACACACCCCATTATTTTTTGACAGTAAGGTATTACCTTAACCAAACCTTTCCACACGTTGTTTCGAAAGAAATGATAACAGCATATAGACATCACGTTTATATACATGGTGGACTAAGAGTAGCCCTACATTTGTTTGACGTTTTAAATCTAACTTCCCGAACTATTATGTCAGCAAGATAGAACACACCCCATTATTTTTTGACAGTAAGGTATTACCTTAACCAAACCTTTCCACACGTTGTTTCGAAAGAAATGATAACAGTATATAGACATCACGTTTATACACATGGTGGACGAAGAGTAGCCCTACATTTGTTTGACGTTTTAAATCTAACTTCCCGAACTATTATGTCAGCAAGATAGAACACACCCCATTATTTTTTGACAGTAAGGTATTACCTTAACCAAACCTTTCCACACGTTGTTTCGAAAGAAATGGTAACAGCATATAGACATCACGTTTATATACATGGTGGACTAAGAGTAGCCCTACATTTGTTTGACGTTTTAAATCTAACTTCCCGAACTATTATGTCAGCAAGATAGAACACACCCCATTATTTTTTGACAGTAGGGTATTACCTTAACCAAACTTTTCCACACGTTGTTTCGAAAGAAATGATAACAGCATATAGACATCACGTTTATATACATGGTGGACTAAGAGTAGCCCTACATTTGTTTGACGTTTTAAATCTAACTTCCCGAACTATTATGTCAGCAAGATAGAACACACCCCATTATTTTTTGACAGTAAGGTATTACCTTAACCAAACCTTTCCACACGTTGTTTCGAAAGAAATGATAACAGCATATAAACATCACGTTTATATACATGGTGGACTAAGAGTAGCCCTACATTTGTTTGACGTTTTAAATCTAACTTCCCGAACTATTATGTCAGCAAGATAGAACACACCCCATTATTTTTTGACAGTAAGGTATTACCTTAACCAAACCTTTCCACACGTTGTTTCGAAAGAAATGATAACAGCATATAGACATCACGTTTATATACATGGTGGACTAAGAGTAGCCCTACATTTGTTTGACGTTTTAAATCTAACTTCCCGAACTATTATGTCAGCAAGATAGAACACACCCCATTATTTTTTGACAGTAAGGTATTACCTTAACCAAACCTTTCCACACGTTGTTTCGAAAGAAATGGGAACAGCATATAGACATCACGTTCATCTCATCTAAAACCAACGGATTTATTTTATAGAGGTTGTAGTAAAGAACAAGGTTTATGAAAGAAATCCCCATGCAGTGAAAAAATTAAAAAGGTGTACGTCTCAGGAGTATTCATTGAAATTGATGCATATCGGAATTTGTCTCATGCTGTGTGCCATGGTGTTCTAGAGACGTTAAAGGAATGTCACAATGTCGAAGGAGGACATTTTGAGCACTTAAGAGATTAAACTGTGCCAAAAATTGTTAGTAAAGTATTAAACAAATTGACATAAACAATTTTGAAGAAATGTGCTTGTAAAAAAATAAATATATATGTAATAAAATGTTTTAAAAAATGTAAAGTTTATACCTACTAAATGTAAACTTCTCTCCCTCACTCACACACACACACACACACACACACACACACACACACATATATATATATATATATATAATTTTCTATTTATTATAAATTATACTTTAGAACATGCTCAAATTACAATCTACTACAAAGTGTACATTTTATTTTGACATTGAAAAGACAATGTCTCATCAGGTAGTAAACGCCATTTTTTGAAAAGAAATGGAAAATTTTCTTTCTTATTTTGGTAAGGTTTTTGTGTACGAGGTAAAGTGGGTAGGGAAAATAAAAGACCAGAATGGAGAATTATAAAAGGGACAGGGAGGAAGTAAAAAACAAAAGGAGTAAAACAGGAGAGAAAGGAACTAAAAAGACACGATGAAAGACACAAAGAGAAAAGCGCCAGGTTTAAAATAGGAAGTAAAATATAGTCATATACAACCTTTGATTTGCGGGATGTGCGTTGTGGTGCATTGGATATCGGCTCGGAACGAGAAATCGGGAAGCCGAGTTCAAATCCCAGCCGAATTCATTGCATTCACTTACGCGCAAATACCGTTGGGAAAGGTATTAATCCGTCTATTCCTTCCAGTTATGGGAGAGATTGGGTTCTATAGCATTGGTCGGCAACCAGTCTACCGCAGAAAGCAATGGCAACCTACTGCGGGATAATCTTCTGCCCAGTCAGTCATGTCTCTTTCGAGACATGATTGCCCAAGCGTGTATCACGTATGGCACTTGACTGACAACCTTTGATGACACGGCGTCTTAGCTTAATAAAAAGGAAGAAGTAAGAAAATGCATAGAGGAGGAAGAAAGTGAGAGAAAATCGGCGAAGAAGAGGGAGGAGTGGGAAGCAGCATAATCGGCGGAGGGGTAGGGATTTTAACACTTGCTTGGAGTGGGTAGTAGATAAAAAAATTTGTTGTAGCGAAGTATAAAACAACAAACTTTTGGTCTTCTTTGAAAGGATGATGAAATCATGTACATCGACGAAGGAGTTACTTAAGTCTCGGAAAAAATATTAAACTTAATTAAAAATTAAAAATAGAGGAGATTTTTTTTTTTTGTTACTGTAGAATTTCAACCTGGGTTTTTTAAAAAACTTTAACTAGGTCACAATTTGACTTTTCAATATCGAAATAAAATATGCACTTTGTAGTAGATTGTAATTTGAACAGGTTCTAAAGTATAATTTATAACAAATATTCATAGCCATATTTCTATATTGAGCACTTTTTGAAATTAATGAATTGAACGTTTTTAATATTTTCTTTGTTTCGTATTCTTCGTTGTTAACATTTTCATTGTTCCTTATATATATATATATATATATATATATATAAGTCTCTGTGGGTGTGGGTGTGTGTGTGTGTGTGTATTAATTACTTAGTTTTTGGTCATAATAAAATTAGACCAGTGCACATTTGTATTAAAAACTGTTCAATACAATTATATTGTAGAAGTTTTGAATATTTTACATTTGAAAAGGAGCGTAATAACTCGTTTACAAATGTTATATATATATATATATATATATATTTGTTACTATTAATATTGTTATTATTATTGTTATTATATATATATATATATTTTATTTTGTTATTATTAATATTATTATTATTATTGTTATTATATATATATATTTTGTTACTATTAATATTATTATTATTGTTATTATATATATATGAGTTATTACGCTCTGATAGAAAATTAGTTTTATATATATATATATATATATATATATATATATATATATATATAAATTGTTACGAATGTAAACCAACAATAAATACCCACACCCTTCCCATATCACACACAAGCTAGCAACAGATACACACCCTTCTCCGATATCATACATAAGCCATATGTGCGTAGGCGAAAACAACTGGAGCAGAAGACAAAAGAAGCGAAGCGATTGGCTGAGGATAACCAATCAGCAAGCCGGAAAATTTTAGCGCCAAAATACGTAGACCACGAGGTGGACTGCAAAAATACTCTGTAGCCGGCTGAATTTCGACAGGTTAAGTCGGACTAATTGCGACTCTCAGAAATTAGACAATACCGTACATTCCCTGAGGCAGAAAACAAGTAACATTGTTCCAGTTGCCGAGAATGTAAGAAAGATAGTCTGTCGCAGAATATAGCCGTTGCACTCAAGGATCTCTGAAGAAAGAAGAAAGCCTGATACCAGAAAATATAATTCCGAACCGCCAGAGGAAAGGAAGACGAGAACCGAAGCTGTTCATTAAAGTAGCCGTTGCATTCAATGATCTCTGAAGTAGAAAGAAGAAAGCCTAGTGCCAGAAAATATTATTCCCAACTGTTAGAGAAAAGAAAACCAAGAGCGGAAGCTATTCCCTAAAGTATAAAAAAAAAGAAAGATAGAAGAGAAAAGAAGAGAGAGAGAGAGAAGAGAAAAGAAGAGACTATAAGATAAGTCATTACACCCCTCGCCGAATTTTAGCATTAGCCTACAATCACCACAAAAATATTACGTTCGTGCAAGCACTTTTACAAATGTCGAAATAGAATATAATCGTATGATATATGTTGCTTCGTTGGTTTGCTCCATTCACCGCTCATCGTCTTTTCTATTGATTAAGAACATTACCTTTTTATTCCCCCCTCCAATATTTGTTATCCACCCCCTTTTCTTTGTTCATTAAATTAAATTTCATTTTATGTTTGGTGTTTGTTATGGTCAGGTGCCTCTGCCGTTCTCCTCAGTATTCTTGACAGGCTCCAAAGGAGTGTCTGTAATGTGATAGGTACTGATCTGGCGGCTCGACTGCAGCTACTTCTCCATCGTCGAAAGGTGGCCTCCCTTTGTCTGTTCTATAAATACTTTCATGGCTTCTGCTCAGACGAACTTAAGTCACTGATGCCTCCTCAACAGGTGTTTACTCGTGCAACCAGACTGGCAACTGGGTCCCACCTATTCACAGTCAGGTTAGCCAAATGAAGACGACAATTCTACTCCTGCAGCTTCTTCTCTCGCACTTCCCGCCTGTGGAACTTGCTCCCGTATTCTTGCTTTCCTGACGGCTACAACCTCCAGAAATTTAAATGCAAAGTCAATACTCATCTACTAACCACTGGACTCTAGCTCTCTCCCCTCCCCTGTATAACCTTCCCTTTCTCTCCACCTATGTATCTGTCATCGCATCTGCTTTCTCAGCTTTCTATTGTTCCTTTCTAACTAGTTTGTATTCCTCACTCTTTTCTAATTAATCTTTTTACATTTATGTAGCCCCCTGCACATCAGTGGCGTTTCTGCCTTGCTCGGGGTGAAATGATTAAAAAAAAAAAAAATTCACGGTCAACGGTCGGTTAATGTGTTAATGAATGGGGATCCGGAAACATTTTATTTTTATAATCTTTGTCTATTCCGCCGATAAGCTTTCAATGTAAGGGAGAGAACCCTAGCACTTTAGTGAAATTTGTCATAGATCCCTACTTAGTATGGATCGGATATTCCATAGCGTCAAATCTTTTATCTTTGAACTTTAATATTTCACTAAAGTAACTAATGAGAATTAGAAAAACAAATAATGACATGTAGACATAACAACACACCGCTATCTGCCTTAGGTCTCCCCGTACACTTCTGAACGCTAGTTGCTTTGATTGTAAGCAATGCTCAATATTTCTCTCAAGATTTTCGCTTCTGTTCAAAGTTACTTCACTGAAACAGACATCGCTCAGCCAGCTAAAGGCTGAATGACTGCAGTTACGACAATATTTCTTTAAAGGAAAACAAGAGAAAAAAATGTTCCACGGAAAACGGAAATTACAAACATTAAAAATCAGCATCTCTCACAATTCGGAGTCCAACAATTGGAGTAGATAGACTAAACTATCGCCCGGTTCACACTCCACCCACGTCTATTGAACAGGTGTAAAGGCTCATCCCTTGTTCCCCTGTTTAGGATGTGGTTTCCGGTTTTCTCTTTTCCAATCTTTTCACTTTTCTTCTTTTTTTTTTTCAATTGGAGTAGATAGACTAAACTATCGCCCGGTTCACACTCCACCCACGTCTATTGAACAGGTATAGAGGCTCATCCCTTGTTCCCTGTTTAGGATGTGGTTTCTGGCTTTCTCTCTTCTAATCTTTTCACTCTTACGTAGCCCCCTGCACTTCAGTGGCGTTACCACCGCCTTGCTCGGGGTGATATCATTAAAAAAAAAACACTTCGTATGAAGTGGGACTATAAAAGAAACCGAAATAATAATAATAATAATAATAATAATAATAATAATAATATCAATAATTTGTCTTTTTGAATATCACTATGTATAAATTTACTCGAGCTGCTAGACGAGCAACTAGGTCCCACCCTTTTACAGTGAAACCGATAAAATGTAACCGCAATTTCTACTCTAATAGCTTCTTTTCTCGCACTTCTCTCCTACAGAATTCCCTTCCGTATACTTGGTTTCCTAATAGCTACAATCTCCAAGAATTTAAATGTAAGATCAATAGTCATTTCCTATCTGACTAACTCGCATCCTTTCTCTCAAGCTCTTTTCTCCATCCACTCCATCCTCATCATACCAGTATTCTCATCCTTCTATTACCTTCTTCCTGACACCCCCTATAACCTACCCCCTTTTCTCATCACTTTCCCCGTATGTAATCCCCTACGCAACAGTGGCAGTAAAACCGCCTTGCCTGGGGTGAAATGATAAAAAAAATACTTCAACAATCTTTCTTTAGTATCTATCTGTCTATCTACCCCAGCTTATATCTATCTGTCTATCTATCCCAGCTTATTCATATCTATCTATCTATCTATCTATCTATCTATCTATCTATCTATCTATCTATCTATCCCAGCTTATTCATATCTATCTATCTATCTATCTATCTATCTATCCCAGCTTATTCATATCTATCTATCTATCTATCTATCTATCTATCTATCTATCTATCTATCCCAGTTATTCATTATTCTATCTATCTATCTATCTATCTATCTATCTATCTATCTATCTATCTATCTATCTATGTCAGTAGGTTTGATTGATTGGTTTTCTATGGCTTCTGAACCCTTTGAAGGTTATTTTAATCCGAAAAATATTTTAAAGATTTTTCGGAAGGGTGAGATTATAATGGTTTAATGAAACAACCCTTACTAATTAATCCATAGAAGGGGTTTGAAGAGGTGAATTCATGCCTTTCTCAAGGGGATTTGCGCTTAAATGAATATAACGAACACAACGGGTATTGAAACTCTGCTCTCCGAATAACAATTATGGGTCATTATCCACTACACCTTCTACACATTCAACATCATAACTCCTGGTCTTCCCAAGCGGCCACCCATTTAAAGCGTAAACCGGACATAACCATCTGAAAATATGAGCTCGACATTGCTTTAAAAGATTTGTTTGTTTACCTTCTTGTCAACGCCTTTGTTAGTTCGAACCTAACGTGTAGGATCCGGCTGTTTGGTATTCGAATAATGATATGTCGAGTCATTTTAAGAGAAAAAATGCCGATAAATAAATATAAACAGATAGAAATGGAAGATAGACCTTTGACACAAACTGGCCGTTGAGTCATAGTTCGTAAATAGTGTCGTTTTGGTTTTCGACGCGACGGAGAGAAAAAAGAATCACCTCAGAATCGAGTAAATACTAAAAACCTATTCACATGCAAAATACTTCTGTTGCTTTGGCCTCTGCTTTCGATGCTGCGAGGCTTGGCATTGGTTCTGTTATCGACACATCGAAATGAGCAATTCGGAACACGCTTCAAAACTTTTAACGTATGATGTACTTCCAATAGAGAAAATGTGAATTTTTACTCTTCTGAATTTTATGTATTTTCATTTCTATCTATTATTGATTGTAACAACCAATGTTATATCTATCTATCTATCTATCTATCTATCTATCTATCTATCTATCTATCTTCTCTCTGTTCTGTTATCTATCTATCTATCTATCTATCTATCTATTCTCTCTGTTCTCTTATCTATCTATCTATCTATCTATCTATCTATCTATCTATCTATATCTCTTTCTCTTATATTCTATCTATCTATCTATCTTATCTATCTATCTATCTATCTATCTATCTATCTATCTATCTATCTATCTTCTCTGTTCTTTTATCTATCTATCTATCTATCTATCTATCTTCTCTCTGTTCTTTTATCTATCTATCTATCTATCTATCTATCTATCTATCTATCTATCTATCTATCTAGGAACGATGGTTTTTACAAATTTGTATTAATACCATGGACAGAACATGTGAGCAACGACGAGCTTTTGGAAAGAATGCAAGCACAAAGGAAGCTTATACGTGGCACCAGAAAGTGACAACTGACGTTTTTAAGATACGTAATGAGAAAGGAGGGCTTTGAGAATCTGATACTCATGGTATGGATATTGGGCAAGAGAGACAGAGGAAGCAGTTCATGATCTACTTGATGAGCTTGAGCAGGTTGATGGCGGAGTGGGGTCTGGGAGAGATGTCGCGACGAAAAATATTAAGAGCGACAAGCGATACAGGCATGTGTAAGTCCATCAAATCCTACGTCCTAAAATGAAGAAAAAAAATAATTTATGTTATTCATTATTTATCTGTCTATATCACACACACACACACTATCTATCTATCTATCTATCTATCTATCTATCTATCTATCTATCTATCTATCTATCTATCTATACATGTGTGTGTGTATGTGTGTATTTATTATTAATTATTAATTTAGAACATGTACAAACTACTACAAAACTAAACATTTTGTTTCGATATTGAAAGAACAATGCCTCATCAAGTAGTTAATTAATCTCGGACTTAACTACCTTATATACAAAAAATATAATAGACTACAAAAAAGTTGAAGTTGCGACACTATACCAAAATATAATTAGACTCCAAGAACAGCAGCTAATTACTACAGAACCAGATCTCCATGATCTACTTAAAGCAGAATCTATAAAAGACAGACACGGTAAAAAGATACATTCTTCTAAACTCATAAAGACTTCACTGAAGATTGCTGCAAAAGAATTACGCAACCACCCAGAAATAGTAACTAAGAAAGCTGGTAAAGCTAACATTTTTGGTGTTTTCAACAAGTCTTAATATAATTTAAAAATAAACAGTTACTTGATGATTACACTAAATTAAAAAAAAACAACTTGCTAATAACCCTAACACTCAGCTAAGAAAATAAATAAATAAATTAATCACAACTGACAATGTTGAGTAAGACAATCTAAAACTTACAAAATAATCAGAGACTATAAAACAGGATACATTTATGCTTCTATCAAAACACACAAGCCTAATGTTTCACTTTGCCCTATCATATCACAAATACCCACCCTTATATACCAACTAACTAAAGCACTTAATCAATTAATCACACCATAAATACCTAACAAATACAACATTATATCATCTCTTGAACTTATACAAATATTAAAAACGGAAAAACTAATAACGAAACCACAGCATCACTTGAAGTTGAAAATCTGTTCACTAACGTTCCTATTAAGGAAAGCACTGATATTATTATAAAAAATTTATACAATAATAATACTCTGCCCTCACTGAAAATTAAGCCTAAAATACTAAAAGAAACTACTTTTAACCTGTACCACCGAAGTCCCATTCTATAATCACAGAAAAAATATATATGTGCAACGGTACGGTGTTTCAGTTCTGGGTCCAACCTTCAGCAAATTCTACTTGGCCAACCGAGAAAATAATATATATATTACACCACTAAAAACCCTCTATCTACGTACGATATGTTGATGATATTCTTATATTAGTTAAAAATATGGAAGAAATAATAGAACTCTAAAACAAATAAAAAAAAAACTCTGTCTTCAAATTCACATACGAAATTAACAAACAAAATCCCTTTCATTGACATTTTAATAGAAACAAACAATAACATATTTACTACATCTCCATGTAAAAAACCAACAAGCAAAAACTCTTGCATTCTCAACTATAAGAATGAATACCCTAACTACGACAAAATAGCACTTATACACAATTTAATTAACCGAGCACAAATCAACTACTCAACAAAAAGATTTTTTTTACTCTGAACTAAAAAATATTAAGCAGACTCTCATTAATAATGACTTCCCAAACCACATTGTAGATGAACAAATAAGACGATATTTCAAAGACCTCAATGCACATAAAACAGAATATGGTACTTTTACAAAAGACCCCAAACATTAAATAATCTCGTTAGATAGAGACTTTTCACATAGATATCATACATGGTTCCAAACAGGAGAGAAATAAATTGAACATGAATAGTCTAGATTAGACTTCACAAAATACAAGAATGGGAGGTTTTTTTTTGAGTGGGAGAGAATTATGCTCATATGGGAAATTGAGTGCAGAATTCTTTTTTAAAAATAGTTTGAAGATTATCAATTTCATTTTTGTTTTTCAGTTAAAAAGAATATATTATTGACGTATCGGACA
This sequence comes from Ascarosepion bandense, assembly GCA_037127315.1. NCBI lineage: Eukaryota > Metazoa > Mollusca > Cephalopoda > Sepiida > Sepiidae > Ascarosepion > Ascarosepion bandense. Next base: position 273,041 of record JBBBDQ010002647.1, on the reverse strand, counting down.
TATATTTTCGGTTTTGTAACCTTTTTAAAAACCATGTTTTCAACATTGAACTTATAAAGGTTAGAGAAGCTCCGATCAAGATAATTTCCTATACCTACACATTTAGTTTGCATGTAAATATTGCCGTCAGTCAGTTAAGTGCCAGACGTGAAACACGCTTGGGCGATCATGTCTCGAAAGAGACATGACTGACTGGGCAGGAGATTATCTCGCAGTAGGTTGCCATTGCTTTCTGCAGTAGAATGGTTGCTAGCCAAGGCTATTGAACCCAATCTGTCTTATTATTTAGCCCATAACTGGAGGAAAGAGATGGATTAATACCTTTCCCAACGGTATTTGCGCGTAAGTGAATGCAATGAATTCAACAGGAATTTGTACTCGGCTCTCCGGTTTCTCGTTCCGAGGCGATATCCACTGCACCGCAACGCACATCCGCTTAATTTTATTGGTCAATATTTCTCACGTGAGCGTGCGAGAATCTTTCTTTTCAACCGTTTTTCTTCAAAGAACTTCACAATTTGAAACAGCCGCTCGTTAATAACGGCTACCAAATTATCTACTCGACTACTATATCAAACTTTTTCTTTGTAACGTTACTAACTACGAACCCAATAACAAAAACAATAACATTAATATTTTCTACAAAAACTAATGCACCGTAATTATGGATAGGAAGAATCTTCAAAAAAAGAATATTAAATTATTTATTACAAAATATTTAAAACGGCCAATCTCATCGTCAACAATAATGATTCCCCAGCAAAATCTAAACTGCAATGAAACAATGTCGTTTACGAATTTATGTCCTTTAAAGAACTGTGTTCCTCAACAATCCAAATTGGTAAACAATTACATTTGCCACACCACTACAAAATTGATGAGAAGATTGACATTACACCTTTCCAACAACAGTCCCATCCAATCTCGTTTAAACACACATTGACAACTTCCAGGACCCATCTGTGATACTTGTTGACAATCGATACATAATTACTATCATCAACTCTTTGTTACTCCTTCTAAACCCTGCTCTGCCATCCATTTGCCCAAGCCGATAAATCTAGAATATAAATGTATAGAAACTAGCATGGCCACAAAATGAGGTTCAAATTTATATATTGATTATAATAACAAATTGATCCCCACTTTATATCCACTTTATAATTTATTTGTTTATCGAGTTCTGATGAGTTCTAAATCTACCTTTTCTCAATACTAATTAGTTATGTATAACTCTTCTTCTATGAGCCATGTCCCTTCAGGACGTAGGCGATCATGGCCTACCACATCTCCCTATTCCTATCAGCAGCTCTTAAAATACTTTCTCTTGTTATTCTTCCCAAACCCTGTTCTGTCATCCATTTGCCCAAGCCGATCAATCTAGAATATAAATTTATAGAAACTAGCATGGCCACAAAGTGAGGGACCAATTTATATATTGATCATAATAAAAAAATTGTCCCCCACTTTATATCCACTTCATAATTTCTTATCTGTTTATCAAATTCTGATTAGGTCTGAATCTACCTTTTCTCAATAATAATTAGTTATTTATGACTCTTCTTCTTCTATGAGCCGTGCCCCTTCAGGACGTAGGCGATCATGGTCTTCCACATGTCCCTAGAATCTTGTAGCTCTTAACATCCTTTCTCTTGTTACCCATCCGAAAACTAACCCTGCCATCCATTGTTATATATCGCCGTACGACGACAAAACAACAAACACGCATATATAAAAATATAAGGTTATATTTTTATTAATGACGACGAACTGTGTGGAATAGAGAACGGGAGGGTGAGGGGCACATAGAATGGCTGACGGGAGTGTAGTCTGCCTGTGTTGTCTCTCTCTGCTTCCACCGGCCGCTCTCTGCTACTGGCGAATCCGTGTGTTGAGGTCTTTATATAGTCCTCTAGAACCGGGACTTTCCTTCCGGTTTTTTGCCTCGCCCACGCACGCCCACTTAATTCTAAGAGGCACCTGATCTGTTTGCCTCTGTAGCCATTTCCGCCGCTGTCGGAAATAAGGTCAAAATGACATCCGTTCCGGCTTCGACAGGATGTATTTCACAAACACCTGTCTTGTCGCTTCGCCGCCCCCTTCACGGATGGAAAACACCATCGCTTGCATCACTTCCTCGGGTGGGGCCAGATTGTTATATTACACCATTTGCTCAAACCAATAACTCTAGAGTGTAAATGTATTGAAACTACCGTGGGTACAAAGTAAGTGACCCGTTTTTATAATGATTATAAATTATAATTGACATCCCACTTTAGATCTGCACTATAATTTTTTATTTGTTCATTAAAGAATCCACTTCTTCCCAATACTGATTAGCTACACAGGCTTGCCTTTTAGATTTATTCCGTCTTCGATGCACCGTGTCCAGTTAGGACGTAGGCGATCATGGCCTCCCACATTTTTCTGTTCCTTAAAACCCTTTCTCTTGTTACCTCTATCAAACCCCGCTCCGCGATCTACTTGCTCAAACTAATCAAATATGCTTCGCTCTTCTTTACCCTGATTTTCTTTCCCTTTATCCGTATGGTGTGTATCAGATTCTCCAAACCCTCCTTTCTCATTATGTGTCCCAGGATCATCATCTGTCTCTTCTTGAGGTTAAATATGAGTTTTCTTCTTGTTTGCATCCTTTCCAACATGTCGTCGTTGCTCTTGTCACTCTCAATATTTTTCTTGATATCTCTCCTAAATCCTGATCTGCTATCCATTTCCTCAGGTTTATACGGTATGTCTCGCACTGCTTAACCTTGTTTCTCTTTCCTTCTCTCTGAAGCTTCTCCTTCATCCTTGATGAGTTTGTCCCATGTTCACTTCCATACAGAAGAACAGTAGATATCACATAGCAATACAGCACCCTTTTTTTTTTTATTTGTTTGTTGTGGCAAAATTTCTTTTTGACTTTGGAAGCAGAGTTTATGTTCTCATTTGTCACCATGTTTATTTTAGTCCTTTTTTTGTTTTCTTTTTGAGTTTGCAACAGGCATTTCTCATTTTTAGTGCTCACCAGTGCAAATGAGAATAGAAGAGCAACATGTAGTTTCATTGTCTGGTCAGTGAAAAACTGAGATAACATGTTATATTACTTCTTCATATACCCTGTCCCTTCAGAATGTAGGTCATCCTGGACTTCCTCTAGGCTCTCACTTGTCATTCAATATTTTTCTTGATATCTTTCCCAAATCATTTGTTTAGGTCTATCGAGTATGTCTTGCACTGCTTTCCCTTGTTTCTCTTTCCTTCTATCTGTCCTGTGAATATTAAATTCTCCAGGCCCTCTTTCCTCATTATATGTCCCAGGAACTTCATTTGTCTCTTCTTGATGTTAAGTATGAGTTTTTTTTCTTGTTTCCATCCTCTCCAACACCTCATTGTTGCTCACATGCTCAGTCCATGGTATCCTCAGAATCCTTCTGTAAAACCATATTTCTGCTACCTCAAGCTTCTCCTTCATCCTTGATGAGATTGTCCCATGTTCACTTCTATACAGAAGAACAGTAGATATCACATAGCAATACAGCACTCTTTTTTGTTTCGTTTCGAATAAGATTTTCCTGTTTCTTAGTAAATGGGTCTTTGGCCATGCCAATGTGTCTTTGGATCTCGATGTTGCATTTTCCATTCTCTTTCTTTCTGTCCATCCTGTGAGTATCAGATTCCCCAAACCCACCTTCCTCATTACATGCGCCAGGAACCTCATCTATCTCTTCCTGATGTTAAGTATGAGTTTTCTTTTCGTTTGCATCCTCTCCAACACGTCGTCTTTGCTCACGTGCTCGCTCCATGATATCCTCAGCATCCTTCTGTAGAACTACATTTATGCTGCCTCATGCCTGTAGAATGACAGACAGCATTTAGCATTCCACCACTAATTTCTTTGTTCCCGATGAGATTTTTCTGTCTCTCGTACTCGTGCTAGCTTTTGAAATGTGTTTCAGTCCGATTCTGGCAAAAGAATTTTCTAGCATGACACAATTTAGCAGAAGTGTTATGTCAGTGGAAAACGTAATACGGAGAAGGCATAATGAGGTTTGAGAGTTTGTTTGAGTTTTGTTTAACGGCATATCAACCTCTGTGGGTTATTTAATGCCAAAAAGGTCGGGTTTTAAGGTATTGTTAAGGCTTGGTTATATTGAGAAAGTTGATTTAGTCAGATTTTGATGACAATTTTTTTATTTTATTTTAGAAAACTGAAGATGTCTTGTAGTTATGTATTCAAAAATGTATTGCTGGTAATAATTTTTTTCCTTCAAAAATATATATTTTTCTATAAAAGTCTAATTTTATACTTTCATAGTGTTTTGACCCCAGTTTGGGGGTTAACTATTTGCCCATAGATGGGACCATAACAGGTGCTACCATTTCGAGTCAAGTTGAACCTGAGAACAACAGCAATTAAGAGCTGGTTCCATGCTCCTCACAACCTCTTAATCAGAGGCCTTGATGCCGGGTGCAGGTTACCGTCATACCCAGGACCGCGGTTTGAGAGCTCAGCTGCGAGTTTTACTTTATCTATCGGACACATCATGTTACATACTTTTGCTGGAAAACAACGAGGAACATGTATATATAAAAATATAATCTTATATTTTTATTCTTCAAAAGTGAAGCTTGTGTGGAGCAGGAGGGCAGCTCCAGAGAGTTCGTGCAAATGAAGGAGTTGTCGGGAGTCGGAAGCCAGCGGGAGATTTTTTTTGTCTTCAGCCAAAATTCTAGACTTTATATAGTCTTAAAACTTCCATGCAATTTTTTGGGTTGTCGCTTTATTGACCTTATCTACGGTCGGATGTGTCTGTTAATCACACCCATCCGGACCCGTTGCCTTTCAAGCCGGTTGTCACTTTTGTTGACCTTATCTACGACCGCATGTATATGCCAGTTATATTCGCCGGTGAAGTTAATATATTTCAATCATATTTATTAAGACAGGAGTAACTGATGACTCCAGGAAGGTCGTTGATGGAGAAATAAAATAAGGGCGAGGATAGATTCCTGTGGTAGACATGCATTCATCTGGTAGCATCAGGAAGATTTGTCGTTCAAATCGTCTTTCATTAGATGATATAAGAAGGATTTCATCAAATCTAAAATTTGGCCGAACACACCTTTGAAGAAGACCAGTATGCTAAACACTTTTTAGATAAAGATAGAGCTGGAGATTCACAGTTTTTATCCAAAGATGATTAAATGGATTTTAATTAAAATAAATGGGGACGTTTTCTCAATAATATGACGTATAAGATTATCTTAAACTAATAGTTATTCCTCTCATCAGTACTGATGGAAGTTTCCTACTAGCTTTATGTTTGAAGGTGTGTGGAATATCAACGTCTTGATTATGTCACCATTTTCTCTTTGAGTTAATTGTGTCATCCATTTACCCAAATATCTTCTTTCTACTGTTGTTGAAATTTATTAATTAATGTGCTTTATGTTATTTTGTGCAGTACTTTGTGATTGTGTAGCGTCAGTTCACAAGTTTCGAAGAAGTATAGTACTCGCTATAACCAACATCTTTGGTTCGCTTGAAGCTGTTCCGAGAATGTGGTTTGCATACAGTTGACAGCTTGGATATTTCTGAACAGGTTTGAAACCATAAATGATATCTATATGGAAAGTCTCTAACAAGGCTATTTAAGAACCTAATTCGTTTTCTGGTTCATCTTTCGGATTTGTAGAAACTTGTGGTTTGGGGCAAAACTACCACTGGCGAAAACTATTCTATTTTCAATTTCTTTCTCTCCTATACTAAATTTGTCATAATATATCTATACACCGATTTATTTAAAGTTTTTAGTATTTACTGATATGTCTTACGATCTTATCACCTCATCCCTTTTAGGAGTTGACCTGTGGGCAGACCAATTCCCTTCGAACGATAAGATAAATCGCAGAAACTTCTTCACCACTTCTATTTTTTAAGTTGCCTGTGTTGCCCATTTCAAAAATTAATTTTAATATTTTTTATTTTATTTTTCTTGAATAATGTGTTTTTTCAAGGTATTTTTCGTATGAATTAAAATTACGTTTACTGGCAATATCCTAAATTTGAAGTGTATTTGCCTCTTCTGTAGGTCTGTCTGTATTCATGGCGTGTTAAAATTTTCGGCAATATCTTCATAATATTTTCTTTTACCCTTTTTTTCCCATTTATTTGTTTGTTCTTCGAAAAATATAAAAATATTCACTAACTCTGTGTCTAGTCTGTCCTACGATCTTACCACACCCATCTCTCTTAGAAGTTAACCTGTGGGCAGACCAATTCCTCTCGAACGATAAATAAAATCGCAGAACCTTCTTCACTTCTATTTTTAGGTAGCTTGTGCTGCCCAGTAAAAAAGTAATTTTAATATTCATTTTATATTTCTTGAATAATGTGTTCATTGAGGGTACTTTTCGTCTGAATTAAAATACGTTTACTAGCAATATCCTAAATTTGAAGTGTATTTGCCTCATGAAGTGTATTTGCCTTTGAAGTGTATTTATCCATCGTGTATTATAATTCTCACCCATGTCTTCATATTATTTTTGAGAAATCCAATATGTTATAAATTTGGCTATGAGGACATATAAAGTATAATATTTAATATTTGTTAACTTTTTCCGTTTCTACCCGTTAAGAAAAAAACAGAAAAAAGATAAATTCAGGTTTGTACGTTTGTTTGTTTGATTTTTTTGTCACGGGTGGTTAGCAACACTGTAGGACGCACAGTGTAGCCTATAAAAGGCGGGTGAACTCTTGCAGAGTCAACGGCCAGCTAACTAGAGTTGGCGTCTCCATAAAACGACGGGGAGAAGGCAAAGGGAAACCATCCCACTATTCTTCCCGAGTATATTCAAGAACTTTCACAACGATATGACAAAAGTAAACGGCGTGAAGGGAGTTAAGCATAAAGACACTGACTTCTTGCCCAGTAAGGAACGACTTGCTCTACAAGTGTCACCGGAGCGTTATGCTACCTCTGTTAGCATTAACAGCGTAAAGGGGACAACTTTCCTCAGAATTTATCTCTCGCTCGGAATGGAAGGACATGAGCGACAAGTGTCACCGAACCGTTATCCTACCTCTGTTAGCATTAACGGCGTAAAGGGGACAAATTTCCTCAGAATTTATCTCACGCTCGGAATGGAAGGACATGAGCGACAAGTGTCACCGAACCGTTATCCTACCTCTGTTAGCATTAACGGCGTAAAGGGGACAAATTTCCTCAGAATTTATCTCTCGCTTGGAATGGAAGGACATGAGCGACAAGTGTCACCGAACCGTTATCCTACCTCTGTTAGCATTAACGGCGTAAAGGGGACAAATTTCCTCAGAATTTATCTCTCGCTTGGAATGGAAGGACATGAGCGACAAGTGTCACCGAACCGTTATCCTACCTCTGTTAGCATTAACGGCGTAAAGGGGACAAATTTCCTCAGAATTTATCTCTCGCTCGGAATGGAAGGACATGAGCGATAAGTGTCACCGAACCGTTATCCTACCTCTGTTAGCATTAACGGCGTAAAGGGGACAAATTTCCTCAGAATTTATCTCTCGCTTGGAATGGAAGGACATGAGCGACAAGTGTCACCGAACCGTTATCCTACCTCTGTTAGCATTAACGGCGTAAAGGGGACAAATTTCCTCAGAATTTATCTCTCGCTCGGAATGGAAGGACATGAGCGACAAGTGTCACCGAACCGTTATCCTACCTCTGTTAGCATTAACGGCGTAAAGGGGACAAATTTCCTCAGAATTTATCTCTCGCTTGGAATGGAAGGACATGAGCGACAAGTGTCACCGAACCGTTATCCTACCTCTGTTAGCATTAACGGCGTAAAGGGGACAAATTTCCTCAGAATTTATCTCTCGCTCGGAATGGAAGGACATGAGCGACAAGTGTCACCGAACCGTTATCCTACCTCTGTTAGCATTAACGGCGTAAAGGGGACAAATTTCCTCAGAATTTATCTCTCGCTCGGAATGGAAGGACATGAGCGACAAGTGTCACTGAACCGTTATCCTACCTCTGTTAGCATTAACGGCGTAAAGGGGACAAATTTCCTCATAATTTATCTCTCGCTCGGAATGGAAGAACCTGATTGACAGGTGTCACCGGACCGTTATCCTGTGACTGTTCGCAACAAACAGAAAATAACTCTTGGATCGTGGAATGTTAGAACCTTGAACAAATGTGGACAGCTGGAAAATGTGATGCAGGAGATGTCTACATTGAATATAAACATTTTAAGCATATGTGAAAGTAGGTGGCCAAACAACGGAGACTTCATCAGTGACGACCACAGAATTATATACGCAGGAGGTGAATATAATGAAAAAGGAGTCGGTGTTATACTAGATAAATACACAAGAAAATACGTCATGGGATGCTGCCAGATATCTGAGAGAATTCTAGAAGTTAAAATGAAAGGAAAGCCTCTCAATAAATTGGTAATATTGGGATACGCACAAACAACACAAAGCACAGAAGAAGAAATCGAGTCCTACTCGATGCTAGATTACGCCAAGGTACAGTGCAAATCACGAGAAATCAGAATTATCATGGGAGATCGGAATGCCAATGTTGGCCAAGGAATAGAAGGGTTAGAGCAATAGCCGTGGAGAGAAATGGATCCAATTGTGCACAGCGAATGACCAGATAAAAACCTGATTCCAAAAAGCACCCAAGAAGGCTATGGACATGGAGGAGTCCAGGAGGAAAAACTAAAGACCAAATTGACAAGGCGGATGTGCGTTGTGGCGCAGTGGATATCGGAACGAGAAATCGGAGAGCCGAGTTCGAATTCCAGTTGAATTCATTGCATTCACTTACGCGCAAATACCTTTGGGAAAGGTATTAATCCGTCTATCCCTTCCAGTTATAGGTTAAATAGCAGGACAGATTGGGTTCTATAGTCTTGGTCGGCAAGCAGTCTACCGCAGAAAGCAATGGCAACCTACTGCGGGATAATCTTCTGCCCAGTAAGTCATGTCTCATTCGAGACATGATCGCCCAAGCGTGTTTCACGTATGGCACTTAACTGACTGACTATTAACAAGAGATGCAGAAACGCAGTCATTCACTGCAAATCCTACGCAAGTGCGGACTGCGGAAGTGACCACCTGACAGTCGTATGAAAACTAAGGATAAAACTAAAGATATAGAAAAAAAACTAACACAGCCCTAAGACTGCAGTAAAACAGACTCATGAATGACGGAAAGCGTGAAAACGACGTACGAAGAACAAATTGGAAATAAAAGCTCAAAATGGGACGCACTCAAAGCGGCTCTAGTGAGAACGGCGAACGATATCGTTCCTAAGGAAAATCACGCCAGAAGAAAAACAGAGTGGATCACCAAAGAGATTCTTGTTCTGATGCAAAAGAGACAGAAAACGATGCCAAAATATATGAGGCTACACAAGAAAATACGGAGCAAATGTAGACAGGCTAAAGAAAGATGGCTCAACGACAAATATATATAAAAATGGAGTTGTCTCGATGTTTACTTCTCTTTGTTTAATTCTACTTTGTCAATAACTTATATGTTCACTCTTTGATAATGGCTTATGTAAGCCGAAAGCTCAGACCGGATAAAAAATCAACAATTACTGCAATTTCTTAATATATATATATATATATATATATATTAATGCAGGTTTCGTTAAATAATATAGACAAGTTTTGTCTGTTTATTTTATGCAGGATCCTTTCGTATAGTCTGATAAGCTTGATGGAAATATCGTTAAAAGACAACAGGAAATCGCAGTAATTGTTGATTTTTTTTATCCGGTCTGACTTAATATATATATATATATAAATATATATATAAATTACTAATAAAAAAATCAACAATTACTGCGATTTCCTGTTGTCTTTTAACGATATTACCATCAAGCTTATCAGACTATACGAAAGGATCCTGCATAAAATAAACAGACAAAACTTGTCTATATTATTTAACGAAACCTGCATTAATATATATATATATGTGTGTGTGTGTGTGTTATGCACATAAGCTATGTCTCTGATATTGAGACTTTAAACCCAAAAATGTAGCACACCTCATAAGTATATAAATATATATATATATGTGTGTGTGTTGTGCGTTTTGTTATTAAATGACTGCATATTTTCAAATTCCACTGTTGATATCGATTTTCAGAATATTATAAATAGAGAATTCAAGATCGAAGTTTTTGTTATTGATCACCTGACTTTCTAATTGCCACGTTTAATAGCAAATGATTAATTTATTAAATTAGATTGTCCGTTGCGAATTCAAATAATTAAATACATAAAGCTTCATATATTATTATTTCAAAATCTGTAATTTGTACATAAAAACGTGAAAGAATATGCAGTTCTGGGAGCTTTCATTCAAGGTAGTCACTGTCTATAGTTTGGCATAAGCTTGTTAACAGGTACAATACCCCGAGCGTTGAGTTACTTCCTGCATATATAAACTGAAGAAAGTCCTTATTCTTCAGCGACTGTCATCAAATATCTATCGGCTGCCATTGTTATCGTATATGGACAATAGGGAGAGAATTGAATTAATTGAATGAAAAACTAGTCCCTCCGCATTATTTGATCAATGCTTATTGAACGAGTCTGAACTAACATCGATAAAAAATATCTTGTAAAAGAAAATAATTATTAAAATCTAACGGGAATTCATCAAATAAGGCTGTGAGAAGAGAAAGAAAGAAACAAAAAAAACCTGATTTCTTCGTTAACTTAGAAATCTCCCGTGAATAACGCGAGATAACGTGAAATAAAGATATTTTCTATTTGCTACGAGCGAAAACGTTACATTTATTTCCTGATACGATATTGCCGCCAACCAAAATTATCTTGAGAAATAACTAAGTTTTCCCGGAATAAGATTTCCTTTCTTTCAATTTTGATTATACGTCTACTTTATTTTTTTTAACTACTTCTAATTCATGTACGTGTAATAGTTAATAATATTAATAGTAGCAATAAGAATTATATAATAATAATAAAAAACAATATACCAAAAAAGAAAAAAATTGCTTACTAATTGATATGACTTGTCCAGCAAATAGAAACATAGCAAACTAAGAAATTTGAAAAACTATCAAAGTATGAAGACCTGGAAATTGAAATAGAAAAAATATGGAAATTGAGAACAAGAACATTACCAGCGATAGTAGGTGTGCTTGGAATGATAAAAAATGGAACACAACAACAGATTGAAAGAATCCCCGAAAACCCCAGCTTAAGAGATATACAAAAAAGCACACACACTAAGAAAGAGTTTGTCCATGTTGTGGTGTTATAGGATATAGAAAAAGCAAATGAAATATAGCAATAACAACACATCACTACTTGACTTAGGTATTTCCGCAGAATTAATAGGTAGTGTGACCATAGCAGTGTAGGGGCTTCGGCTATATTTCTCAAATTGGCCTTGTGCCAAACACAACCAAAGTCCCAACAATATCATCAGAAGGTTGAAGGAATAAAAGCGTTTCATTTTTATGTTAAAGTAGAATTTTATTAACAGAATAGAATAACATCAATTTGTTCAAAGTGAAAATGTTGTACATAGTTAAATGAGTCCAGAATTTTAGTTGTAAGTAGCAGATGTGTTTATGTAGAATTAACAGGGTTACTAATAAAGTCTGTGTTCCTTTTCTTTTTTTATGGCCGGCAGACTTGAAAAGGAAGGTAAAACAATAAAGGAAAATTGTACTTATCGGATATTTTTTTTGGAGTCAATTGAAGTATCTTGTTGTTGTTATTGTCTTCTTCATTGTTGACTGCGAGAATGGTGAAGATGAAGAAGAGGTAAAGGAAAACCGCACACGAGAAGGAGAAGGAAAACGAGAACGAGAACGAATTTGTGTCGAGACCTTATGTCCGGGTCAGTGGCTTGAAGTTTCGTTTGTCACATCTTTGCGATGTATTAATCTCGTTTCAGTTTGAGAAATTCGACTTTCTTTCTCTTTTTACAGCTAAAGACCTTTTCAAATCGGCTTGTTAATTTCTCTCCCAGTTTTGCAGATCGCTTCATTTCATTGGTTAGAAAATCAATTTAACCTCGGATCGCGAAATTTGGCTTCGTATTTTCTTTCAGTACGGAGTCAATCATTTTTTTTATTGGTGAAAATTAAGATTTCACACTGGATTGTGATTTTGGGCTTGGTCTGGTGTTTCCAAAATGTTTTGTGTCATTCTGATTCGATTTTGTGGGTGTGCATATGTACTGTTTTTGTTTTTGTTATTTTTGGAATGATATGGGATTTGTATCCTATAGCAGTAGTCGAATTATGATGAAAATGGCATAATAACAATAAGCAGAATATGACATCTGAAAACGGCATGATTACCTGTTGTTATTGGGACTTTGGTGATGTTGTAATAAAAAGCAATCAAATATGTAGATTAAACTGCTGGTAGCCTTTAAGTATGAGAATTGCATAATGCACCACATTTAGACCATAGGACTTCAAGTCTATTCACTTCGTCGATTAAAAATATGCATATCCCAAGAAGAAGTTCCAACAAATACTGAATGCTGAAATCATCCAAACATCGGAGAGCCTGTATGCTTCACTTCCTCACGGTGTCCTTAACCCTGACTCGAACTTGTTTTGCTGGTGTGTGGATCACCGATGACTCAATGCATCAACAACGACTTAGCTCTGTTCAGGATTTCTCCCCAGGACTGCAAGTTATGACAATCTACAGAAGACGTGAGATGTGTTCATAGGTATGACGTGAACATTTCTTACACCATGTGTAGAATTATCTCCATATAATTGCGTTTTCTTATTGCATAATATCTGAACTGTTTTCATGTCCTGACTGTTGTCTCTTGAAGCCCTGAGTTAAAATTTGGCTGCATTTCATACTACACAAATCAAAGGTAAAACAATATTCGTAATAAATGCCCCGATTCTACAACAGGTAATTATTGTTTTTGAGTTTTAATTAATTGAAGGTGTTACTGTGGTGAATACGAAATAAAAATAACACACTCTTCTTCACTATTTTCAGATTCGTGAGCCTGTGCAAAAAACGTATTTTGATCAATAAAAAAAAGATTGGTTCCGTGGTGAAGAAAAGATCAAGGAAAAGTTTAGCGAGCCTACGTGAAAATGTATTCAGACCAATAGACAAAGGGAGTGACCACAAACTGAGAAAAGTAACAAGCTGATGCCAAATCGCTTTCTGATATATATATATAAACAGATAACGTTGAATGAAGCCAGATAAACGGGAGAAGAGAAATAACAGAGAGAGAGAGAGAGAGAGAGAGAGAGAGTGTGTGTGTGTGTGTGTGTGTCATGCATCTGAATAACATTGATGTCAAAGTACACTCTGATACATTATCACCTTCTAATGAGAGCAGGAGTATTGTAAAGAGTATTGTAAACTCATAAGCTAAGTACTTTGAATATTCCTTTTTATCTATGTTGAAGACAACCGTATAACTTTTATGTAAAAAACGAACACTCTCAATTTTCATTTTGGAAATTTTCTTTGTGTCAGATTATTTAATATAAATATTTCCTCTTCTTGACTATTCATCGAATCTACGAATTTTTAATATTTGATTACTTGTCCTGAAACAAGCTACTTGCAACATCAAATGTCTAAATTTGTAAATAAATCCCTTTTCTTGTGTCGTTAAAATATACATGTGTGTTTTCTCATCATTATCCCTACGTTACTTTATTACCAAATTGTGTAGGAGTATGAAGATATGCTGCAGAAATCACCCCCTTTCAATCCTTTGCATATTGTCAGTTTCTAGAAAATCGGTCTCTCGTACCTATAGACAGCGGTAGAGAATTGTTTCAAACCTAAACTGTTTTTGTCACTTTGTAATATAACAATCTGGTCCCACCCGAGGAAGCTGATGCAAGCGGGGGCGTTTCCGGTCGTTGAAAGGAACGGATGTTTGTTTGACCTTATTTCCGGCAGTAGCGGAAATGGCTACAAGAGGCAAACAGAACAGGTGTCTCTGAGAATTACGTGGGCGTGCGTGGGCGATGCAAAAATCGGAAGTCCCGGTTTGGAGATTATAAAAAGACCTCGGCGCACGGATTTCACCAGACGAAGACGAGACGAGACGAGACAGCCAGACCAGAGTAGCAGTAGAGAGAGAGAGACACAACAGATACGACGACACTCCCCCGTCAACCCCTTAGAAGCGCGCTCTCTCACTCTCTGTTCCCTAGGCTACACGGTTCATCGTCATTAATAAAAATATAACTTATATTTTTATATATATGCGTGTTTGTTGTATATTGCTATATAACAACTTTAAAAACAGCTTTTGAACATCATTTTTCAAGCGCTATTTTCTATTGGCTTCTGATTGGTTGATTAATATAGGAACCAACTATTCAAGTACAGCCTGGTGTCATGTCTCTGAATTTTTGTGCTTTGATATCCAGTTAAGATTGACACAATATCGTTTGGCGTTTTTCCGGTACTGTAGACTCTTGGTCTTGTTCCTGAGCAATGAAGTTGTGACTGAGAATATGTCCTGTGATCGAATGTCTATCTGTGCAAAAGTGGGAATAATGTTTTGATTATCTTTCATATGTTTTATATCAGTTAGGAACTGTGGTATATAGTAGGGGTCGGCAATTTACGGCATGCGTGTCACACGTGGCACGCCAAGCAATTTTTAATGGCCCGATTTGTTGGACTAAAGAAGTCTGTGGAAGACAAAAATTTACAAAAACTTCCCGCTATTCTCAACTGTTGGTTCCTTCTAAAAATCTTTCATCTGTTTGAAGAAAATTCTTCTGTCGCCTTTTAATTCAAATTATTCCTGTGGGCAATTTTTTTCTCACATGAAAGCAGTGTTAAGTCCATAACGAAGTTGCGTAACGCCTGAACATTTAAAAAAAAGTATGTTGCCGATATTGAGCAATTGGCTGAGACCATGCAAGAGCAAGGCACGCATTAATAATAAAAAACTTAAAAATAACTTTAAAACAGTTTATTTCTATTCATGTGGTTTACATATTCTATATATTACATTGTAAAATATATTGTAGAACAGGTATTGGTTTGTATAAAAATACATATGATGTTTGCACACTGAATAATTATAAAACCTTAATTCGGTACATAGCAAAAGATTGACGATCCCTAATATATAGAACAGGTAAAGAGTTCCTTGATGTGTGTACTCGTCAGAGTGTGAATGCAAAGTGCATGTTAGGTGTTTGTGGTCGGTATAGATGGTACGGGTTCGAATCTTGAGAATTTGCTTGTAGTATTTAATTAAAAGATAGATTGCTAAAACTTCTTTTCTAAACGTGCTTTTTTTTAAAACATCGTTTCACTCTAAGCAAGGCAGTAACGCCACTGATGCGCAGGAGGCTACATTAAAGTAAAAGTTAAGACAAAGCGGAAGTGAAGAGGAAGACGAACCAGTTACAGAGGGCGTCAGAGAAAGGGCAAAAGAAGGATGGGAACAGAGGTGGGAATACAGTTGCGAAAGTAGAGAGAAGGGAAGAGAGCAAGATATACAGGGTGATGTAGAAAGAACTGGAGTCAGGTGGATAAGAGATGGGTATTGACATTGCATTTAAATTCCTGGAGGCTGTAGCACGGTGAAGGCCGAGTAAGCAGGAAAGCACCAAGGACATAAGCGAGGTTCAAGTCGGAATTTCTTAGCTGAGATGTAAGCATAAATGACAGATTTAAACCAGAATGAGACACCAGAGGCGCATTCTTAAGCAGCGAGACTGAAAACTTTGTTCCAAGGGACATCGCAAAGAAAATTACGGAACAAATTCCAGTTTGCTCTTTGATAACAGTAATATATTTTGTTGGTAGGAGATTCCTGGATCAAGAGAGGGTAGAAAGAAAATTTATAGACACCATAGCATGATCAGAGTTGTCAAGATGTCATGGCAAGATTGAAGGACAGAAGTAAGGAAGAGATATAGAAGAGAATTGTGTCCGTTTTCGTTACTGCGGAAACACGTGAGTATATCAACCACTTGCGAGATAAACTGAGTAATTAAGACGTTTAGCGTTTAGACTCCAGCAAGTTCAGTGACAGAGTTTTCCAGGCGGTTGGAATGATGGGCATTAAAGTTACCAAACACAAATATATATTAGCAAATGGCTGAAGATATATAGCCTTGTCTATATTTTATGAAATACTATCTAGCATGCAGCAGCAGAAGAAGAGAGCTTACTTAGCTTAGCAGAGAGAGACGGAGACACATGTAGGAATGGACAGGAGATTCAAGAAAGATCTCCCTATCCAGAAGGAGATGTTCACTAATATAAAAACCCAAACCATGCATGTGGACATTGGCGTTCTTCCTAAAGAGAGGAAAGTATCAAAAATCGAGAAATCAGAGGTGAGAACTGTAGGGTTATGGTTAGCTTCGCAGAAAACTAGGATGTCAGGAGTTCTTTCTTAGAGGAACGATTCCATTCTGCAAAAGTTGATACGGATACCACGGACGTTAAAGAAAGATGTTTAAGGGTTTAGGTGTTTTTGTTTGGTTGGTTTAATTTTATAGCCTTGATAGTGTATTGTCATGATTTAAACAATTCATAATTATTTATAATTATATCATAAATTATATTATAATTATATTATATTATTATCAACCGTTAACCAAGCTAAAGCACACACGCACACACACACACAGATAAATAAGTTAGGTAGATTTAATTACAATACTACACATAGCCTTTACACACAAAAAAACACATTTTCTCCCCACCCCCGGGCCGTATTAGCAGAGGTGCCCATAACAAAGCACGCACCAGGACAGAACACACACACACACACACACACACACACACACACACACACACACACACACACACACACACACACACACACACACATAAAAGGAGATTCAATTACAGCTCACACAACGAGCAAACACCACCAGATAAATCAAACAGATAAGATAACAGCCATGTAACTGATACCCTTTGACCCGGTCAAAGTCACATCAACTCCTAGATCCTACGAACTGATTCCATCAGACCAACAAAAAAACCCATCTTGAATACACACACACACACACACACACACACACACACACACGCGCGCGCGCGCGCGCGCTCTTTCTTTCTCTCACTCACTCACTCACACACACACACACACACACACACACATACACACACCATTAGACCATATAAAAAACCCAACTAGATACACACTCGCGCACACGCGCACACGCACACGTACATACACGCAGTGGATAAAGCCAGCCATTCATAGATGGATAACTAAAAGCACGGACAGTTTGAAGTTTTCTCTGCCATTCTGATGATGAGATTATAGTCTCGAAATATTATAATAAACAGGTCATACAAACACCTCCCGATCTTCCTTTATTTCATTCAACGCATTGTGACAGCCTTCAAGACATAACACATACAACTATATTACGCAATGCTTCAAGCAAATTACAAAACTTTACTATATATAATTATATTTATCTCTCATTTAATACTACCACCCTACACATTTACAGTTCAATTATCTGCTTCAGGACATTTATAAGTCCCTACCACCTGATTAAATACATTTATACAGTTCTACATAATGTCTCAGATTTCCCATACAATTATATCACTCGATCAGCAAACACATACAGTTGTAGGACCTGTGTCAGATTTCTAATTCAATTCCACCACCATAGTGGGCAACTGTGTAGTTGTAGCCCCTGTGTCAGGTCTCCTATACAATTCTACCACCCGAGCCAGCACACTCATACTGTTTTAGTCCCTGTATCGTATCTCTCATGCAATTCTGCCCTGTGTGCAAGGAGACTCATGCAGTTCTATTTTCTGAATCAGATTAAACTTCAGAACCCGGATACAGTTATAATTTCTGTGTTTAATCTGTAAACAGTTTTACCGAGCGAGTCAGGACACACGTACAGTTCTACCAAAAGAAAAAGGACACTCATAATTCTACGAATTATATGGCGGCTATAAAATGAAGACCTTTACATTAAGTTGTAAACAAGTTAAACATCACCCCTAACAACTGCTGTACACCACTTACTTTACATCGAACAGGCTACCACTAATATATATATACACACACACACACATCGAACAGGCTACCTTACATCGAACAGGCTACCTTACATCGAACAGGCTACCACTAATATATGCTACTAACAATATTAGGACAAGAACTATTTTATCTTTTATGAGGCATCAAAATAAAGTTTAAAATCACCCCTGTCCTAACACTTCTGTACACTCCCGGTATTGCGCAAAAGTATTAGGACAGGCGTGATTTTCCTAAAGACCTCATTGAAATTCAAATACAGGGTAAAAAGCCAAGTAAATGCTAATAAATGTTGATTATTTAAAACTAGGTGCAAAATAAATGTATTTAAAATAACTTATACTTAATTTTTCCTATTTTCCATTAACAATTTATTTTAAAACTACTCTATTGAACAACTATGGGATGTATTTGTACTGTATTTGTCATATTAACACATAAATTCATATAAAATAATAAATTAGTATTCAGTATTCTATTAACACTACAACATACATCGCTTCCAACATCTGATACACTAAATGGTAGCGTCACTGTAAATTCCAATGTAAACTTCATAATTATTTATGTTATTTCTGGGAGAGATGTTAGCTTGGGAGATCACTTGGGTTGACTTTATCTTCCACAGGACAAACGTTGATGAACCTGCAATTGCATTAGGGTAATATACCAGTTTTAATATTAGTTCTATCTAAATTCTTTAAAATATATCTATTGTGGGAATTAATGGTATTATCTCTATTATGTGTATAAGAATAATGAATTTTATTAGCATTTCTATGAAAGATTCTGTATAGGGGGTGGTTGGTATGAAAATGTTTGCTTACCAATTTCAGAAATTATTAAACAATATTTATTTCAGATAGTCTACAGATGAAGGGGTTAAACCATATAACTTTTGTTTTTCAACACCTTCTACTTGTTTTAGATGACTCAGATTTAACAACGAGTTTTACACATAATAATTTGTCATTAAAGCCGTTTCCTGCAGGGCATAATTATATAACATTTTGTTTTCATTGAAGATCTTAAAATCGAAAGACAACCAGTTAGTTCTGCTATTAAGATCACTGGGCATTTGTTTTATAATGGTATTTGGTTTGTTGGAATTGACGCTAATATAGCTAAGGATA
This sequence comes from Ascarosepion bandense, assembly GCA_037127315.1. Lineage (NCBI taxonomy): Eukaryota > Metazoa > Mollusca > Cephalopoda > Sepiida > Sepiidae > Ascarosepion > Ascarosepion bandense. The sequence goes on along the minus strand of JBBBDQ010002647.1, from coordinate 253,849 downwards.
TTATTTTCTTTAAGGTAAGGTTTGTAGGAATTGTCAATTAGATTAAGAGTAATGTCTAAATAATTCAAAATTTTTAGGTTACAAAAAACTTCAATTATAAATCATAGTAATTTAAAGGCCCTACAAACTTTCTTATGAATCATAGAAATTAAATGTCTATTGCAATTAAGGATGAACATAAATTTATTATCACAGGATAAGCCAATTTGTTAGAGGTCTAGAATTTTAATTAACGTATCTATGATATAAATACCTACAGGATCATCAAATTGGGCTGAGTTATATACCTACATAGGAACATCAAATTTATCATATGTACCTTTGGTCCAGGTGAAATGGTCAAAGCTTACAATCGATTTTGTAGCTGTTATAATATTAAAATATTAAAATATCCTAAGCAAAATTTGCTTTTGAACTTAATAAAATTATTTTACAAGCAAATGCCGCAGTAAATTCAATTCAAACTACCTAATAATTAATCTAAAATTAAAATGCCTTAAAATGTTTAATTTCTTCTTATTGTCGTATAACTAAATTATATTATATAATAACTTCCATTTTTAAATCTATACTCTTTCTAGCTGTAACATTTTAATTTTATCTTATGTTTAACCAGTTTGTTGTGGCCATCCGATATAAGAAAAGTTCAATTATTATTTATGTAATAAATATTAGCTCTGTAAATAAATAAAATTAATTTGAGCCCTCTGGTTAGATCAGTGTTAATATTTAATATTAATTGGATTATTTGGGGCTTACCACGAAGCCGTTTTTTCGGATTTATGACACACACACACACACACACACACACACACACACATATATATATATATATATATATTTGGAAATGAGTTATTTCTGCGACTTAGGTTTCTACCTCTCGGTGTCTTTAGGCGATTTACAATAACTGATTTTACCGTTTGTCAAACGCTTAAATAGGAATTTAAAAAAAAGTAACTGAAACAACTTCTAATTTAAAAAATATTTTCGGTTGTTTGAAAATTCCAATTCTAAAGTTCCTGTTTGACCGTTTGAAAATAACCCATTTCCAAATAAAAAAAATATTCAAAAGCTCTACCATGTAATTGTCTTGAACAATTTTTAATATGCTTTTCAAAAACGTTTTGCTGGTATTTTTTTTTTCAGATATGTTTTGCTAGGAATATTTAAAAAAAATAGTATTGATAGTATTTTGAAAAATGTATTTCTAATTATTTTACAAAAATATAGATACTTGTCATTTTTACTAAAATATCTTTTTCTCTTCTTTCATTGTGTTTTGATCCCAGTTTTGGAGGTTAGCTACTTGCCCACAGCTGTAACCCTAAAATGGTGCTACCCGTGTTACCTGGGAGCAATAGAGGTTCCAAGCTCCTCAAAACCCTTTGATTAAAGGTCTTGCCGCTAGATGTAGTTTATCGTCAAACTCAGGACGACGTATTGAAGAATTATAACCCATAAAGAAAGAGTAAGCGAGAGAAACTGTGGAGCAGATTTGGAACATTTAGGACCTCATTCTTTTCTTTTGTAAGGAAAATAATATTGAGAATTACTTTGGCGAATATTTATAACATCCATAAGGACTTATGAATTGGCAGGCTTGTTGAGGGTTGTGAAGGTCTACGAGGGAAAGTACAAACTTTGAAATGTTCTCTCTGGTAAAGCTTTGAAGTTTATGTTAAAAGTCAGTTACGTTCATTTCTACTGGAGTGTTACACAAACCACGTGATTACTGATACGAATTCCGAAAGCCTAATGTCAAGGCAGCAAGTACATTGGGACATTACGGCCGAGTTCGGAAGCAGTCTTATTGCTGTCGAAAGATGATTTAAACCCACTAAAGAATAGCATTAACCCCTGGAAAGACAAGATAAGGATTGGCACAGAATGTTTATAATAAGAAATTATTAAATAATATGAATAATATTAGCAATAAAAGCATACTACCCAGAAAAAATGCAAAAGACATTAATAAAAACAGTTATCTGCAATTTTTGCAAGTTCTGGGGTACTGACGTAACTTGTTATTACATCATCTCTATTGAAAGCCATTCTGTACGGCACAAAGAACTTCACAAAATAACAGTGCATGCTTATGCCTCCATCGCTGTTTCCGTACAATCACTGAAGTTAAGCAACGCCGAGCCAGGTCAGTAACTAGATGCGTGACTGCTTGTGAATACACGGCGCTTGAACGTGCAGGTGGTGTAATAAATAATGATTCAGAATTGTTAATCCGGAGCCGAATTCTTACTGCGGTAGGGTACGTTTTATCCACTCACGCACAAATACCCTTGGGAAACGTATGAATCTACCTCTTCTCCCCTAGCTGTAGGTTAAATAGTAAGATTTGTATCATTAAACCATTAAACAGAACAAGAAAAAGGCGCATTAGTTTGGCGAAAGATAGCCTCCAAAAACTAAGCACAATTTTAAGGAGCACTTAAAATTTAGTTAGGAACAACGAAAAGAGTATTTAACTATTATGTAATATCAATGCTCTTATATGTCACTGAATGTTAGACCATTACAGCACAGATAAAGAAGAAACGTGAGGCCATGTGGTTCTACAGAAGGATGCTGAGAATGACATGGATTTAATATTTGAGCAAAGACGAAGTTTTAGAGAAAATTAAAACTAAAAGAAAACTCATACTTGACTAAAAGCTAAAATTTGTAGGATAAATATTGAAAAAAGAGGACTTGTAAAATATGACACTCACAGGACATATGGAGGAAAGAGCCTATCTCACAAGCTTGTTTAAATAGATGGTAGAAAAGGAAGTCGTGGAGTGCAACGATCATCAACGTTCTGAATGTACACGGCACATAGCAGAAAAAATGACGAAAATACAGCATTGGTATTGCATATATAGCCATACGGAGGCAGATCTGTTTCGCAGCACATCAGCAGGGTTATACGTCCGATTGCTTTTAACCCAGGATTGAAACCCGACCGCATTGGCGTCAGTAGGCGATTCTACCTCTGAGCTCTGGACGCTCAGTATAAGGAGGCAGACTTTTAGCGTGTGATGTATCATACGCCAGTAGCTAGAGTGATCTAATTTATTACTGAATGAGCGATGCGTACCATAATCATTTCTGCTATGTAGTTGGGGGTATATATATATATATATATATATATATATATATATATATATATATATATAGCAGAAATGATTATGGACTTCATATTTACGACACAGTTGCAGACATTATGATCTGGACTGCGGTCGAATAAAGAAAAACATCGTTAATTGCTCTTCCTGTTTACAGACCCTGTCTCTTTTTAATACCGAAATTATTTCCAAATAGATTTCTCAAAATCTCATTATATATTTGTGGCCTTTATAATCATCCTTACGAATGTGTCGATTTTTATGATGTAATCAATGTCTTAGAGACATTTCTGCTATGTAGCTGGGGAGAAAATAAATCCAACGGAGTCGACGAGTTTCGATTTTGTAATATCAATTCAGGAAAAAAAAATCGAAAAAATAAAAATAAAAATAATACAAAATAATATTGGCGTTTCGTTTTATATCCTGGTGTAACGAAGGGAGGGGTGACGGTCGAACAAAGCATCAAATATGGCTGGATCTAGTGCTTTATAAAAGAACAAAAAATAAATTCTGGCACCCAAAAACTCAACTAAGGAAACAATATTCTAGAAATGGCAACAGGTTTTTCTTTTCATTTCCTCTCCAACCAGATCTAATAAAAAAGAAAACACGAATATGGTATTTTAGCTTTCTGAAAATAAATTAGGAAAAAAAAAAGACATAGTTATAAGAAGTAATCTTCTTTGCACACACACACACACATGCATGCAAGTCCGTACACACACGCACACATGCACACACACACATGCACACACACATATATATAGTACTGTGCAAAAGTATTAGGACAGAAACTAATTTATATTTTATGAGACATATTGACAGAAAATAAACAATTTAATTAAAGTAATTTTATTTGATTTAATCGACAAATGCTTTAACAAGAAAAAAATACTCGTGACAAAATAAATTTAATGTTCACTATAATAGCCTTTTGCTTTGATCACAGCCTTCATTCTGTTGGGCATTGACATCACAAGCTTCTTCAATTTTTCTAATGGTATCTCCTGCCAAGTAGCTTGTATTTGTTCCCAAAGTGTCTCTTGCAAAGTAATATTAGATTTATCAATTTGAAAGAGGGGGAATAAGAAAAAGGTCAGTCATATCCAAGGATAATAAAATAATGAGTAGTTTCAAAATAACTTGTTCAATAGAAAACAGGAAAAATTAGACATAATTTCTTTTTAATACATTTCTTTTACACCTAGTTTTAAATGCCCCGATAAAAAATCTGGTGTTGATGACTAGGCGAACCACGCGGCTGAGCTTGAAAAGGGCCTCCAGTCTGTGGTGGATTGGGGTAGGAAATGGCTCGTAAGATTCAATTCTTCCAAAACGAAGCTGCTGTCAATTAACCACCACAGGAAACCGCACCTCCCTCCTATTAGTATGGAACAGGCTTGCCTCCCAGAGAGTAAAACACTACGCCTGCTTGGCCTGTCACTCTCAGCGGACCTCAAGTGGAATGACTACGTCGAATCCATTGCTAGATCCGCTGCTATGAAAGTCGGCTCTCTGTGCAGGGCCCGGAAATTCTTTCCGTCTGAATATATCCTGCATTTATACAAATCTACCATCCACCCATGTTTTGAATACTATTGCCACATCTGGTTGGGTGCCCCTGCTATTCTCCTCGGGGTTCTTGACAAAATACAGCGAAGAATCTGTAATGTGATTGTTACCGACTTAGCTGACCGCCTGCAGTCACTTTCTCACCGGCGTGACGTGGCTTCCCTGTGCCTCTTCTATAAATACTTTCATGGCTTCTACTCTGATGAACTTAAATCACTGGTGCCCCTTATGTGTGAGTTTGCACGAGATACTAGTTTGGCAACTAGGTCCCACCCTTTTACAGTGAAATCGATGAAATGTAACCGCAATTTCTACTCCAACAGCTTCTTTTCTCGCACTTCCCGCCTGTGGAATTCCCTTCCGCATGCTTGCTTCCCCGACGGCTACAACCTCCAGGAGTTTAAATGTAGGGTCAATAGACACCTCCTAACACACTAACTCACGCCCATTCTCTCTAACTCTCTATGTACATCTTAACCCGTCTATCAACCTCTTTCTGACATTTCCTATACCCAATCAGCCAATGTAACTCCCTGCGCTATAGTGGCAGTGCAATGCCTTGCTTGGGGTGATATGATTAAAAAAAAAAAAGAAAATTACTTGGCTTTTCACCCTGTATTTGAATTTCAGTGAGGTTTTTAGGAAAATCATCCCTGTCCTAATACTTGTTCACACTACTGATAGTGTGCAAAAGTGTTAGGACAGGGGTGATTTTAAAATTTATTAATTTTTCTTGTCCTAATACTTTTGCACAGTATTGTAGATAGATAGATAGATAGATAGATAGATAGATAGATAGATAGATAGATAGATAGATAGATAGATGCAAAAACATGGTGAGTAGGTGCTGGGCTGGAGGAAACATATAGCCGGGGTTCAAATTCCTTTCAAGTTCGTTTCATCGAAAAATTGGTCCAGTACATATATATATATATATATATATATATATATATATATATATATATATATATTAAAACAGTGCTCAATATAAAAATAGAGCAAATAATATTTATTATTAATTATTACTTTAGATAATGTGCAAACAACAACTACTACGAAATTGAATATTGCTGTCATATTTGGTTGGGTGCCCCCTGCTCTTCACGTCCGGGTTCTTGACAAAATCCAACGGAAAATCTGCAATGTAATCAATCCTGACCTGGCAGCTCAGCTCCAGTTACTTTCTCACCGACGTAATGCGGCTTTCCTCTGTCTCTTCTACAAATACTTTCACGGTTTCTGCTTCGACGAGCTTAGCTCGTTTGTGACCCCCCCTACATGAATTTACTCGAGCTACTAGACTAGTTACTAGTTTCCACTCTTTTACAGTGGAACTAAAAAATGTAACTGCAACTTCTACTTCCTCAGTTTCTTTTTTCGCACATTCCGTCTGTCGAATTCCCTTCCGTATACTTGCTTCCCTGACAGCTACATTCTCCAAGAATTTAAATGTAAGTTCAACTGCCACTTCGTACTTCCTTGACTCGCTTCCTTTCCCTCAATGTTCTTTTTCCCATCCAATATACTCTCACCTACTCTCTTCACACCAGTGTTCTTATTCTTCTTTAAACCATTTCTTGACACCCCCATAACTTGTCCTTCTTTCTCATCACTCTCCTCTTATATACCCCAGTGTGCACCAGTGGTAGTACTTCCTTGCCTGGGGTTGAATGATTATAAAAAAAAATTCTAGATTTGTCGGCTTTTAGGTATAATTTATTTGGTTTGCCTATCATTTTTAAGTATCTTTTTTAGTCATTTGTATAATTTTTAGTTTTTCCTGTTCCTAGTTTATTAATTTGCTTATTTTTCTAACATAAACTAGTATTTACCGCCTGAAGGAGGCAAAGTGTACAACAACTGAAATGTCGTACAAATGGCAACCAAGACGAAGGCAATAGTCGGAATAATGTAAATAATGTTTATTTATTATGTTTATTAGAACCTAATATACCTAAAGAATCTATAGTAATAAAAAATAAATTATGCTGAGTTGGGAATGTGGCACGAATGTATGTCAGTAGACGACCAAATGAAATCTTGCGGCGAAATCACTGGTAAACTTTCACTTAATAAGTTGACACTGGATATATAGTTTGAAAACACATAATCACCGTTTATTGGGAAAAAAATTTCAGATTATAGTTATTTAGTTCCAAAACGGTCAGACTGGTTGCGTCTTGTTCACTAATTAAATATTTTCAGGTTTCTTAGACGAGCCATCAAAACGCGAGGAAGCACACCACAAGAACGCAAGAACATTTCTGACTGGAAATCTACTGTTCGCAGGGTAATCGGGTTCTTCTCCCTGGAGCAGGTCTTGTTAACCAAAGAAAGGCCTACTTTCAAAGTAGACATGTCATAAAATAACCAGCAGACGATAACTAAAATGATTATGGTTTTTTTTTCATTTAAAGCCAAATCATACGCTGACTTGAAAAAGTAATTCAATTTTTCCACGGAAAAAAGCATTCTATGGCAGGTTGTACGTAAGGATAGAATCGAATTTCTATGTTGTATTTTGTTATTAGTTTTGGGGGTCATTTGACAGCTCATGAACAATCCAAGCAACAGTAAATTGGCCATAGACGAGATTGAGCACACACACACACACACACACACACACACACACACACACACACACACACACACACACACACAGGAACGCATATATGTACACAGAGGCGCAGACATAGGCACACAGACACAGACACAAACACACACACACACACACACACATATATATATATATATATATATATATATAACCGTAAATAATATGGACTGCGCAACTATTAAAATAGTCCAGTATATTTGTATCAGCATTTATAACGGAGTTTCCGACATAATGTTCACAAAGACGGTATTCCACTCAGGACGATTGTTAGCAGCCTAGACTCTGTGTGACACTCCATGACGCTTCCTTGTGGATATAACTGGCCCACTAATAATAAAGTCACCATCATATGTCCGAAAATCCGCTCATTTCTTAGAACAAATCAACGTTGATCCCATCCAATGCAACCAGATGGTGAGCCTAGATGTGGTGAGTCAGTTCACCAAGCAAGCCACGGTGGAGGCACTATCGGTAGTTAAGAATAGACTGTCCAGAGACTAATTTTAGGAGATTGTTCCAGTAACTCACTAGATAACCTGATGGAAATGCTGAATATCTTCACACAAACAATACATTTTGGAATGGGACCAGACAGATATTGGCAGGATGAAGGCTTAGCAATGGGCTCGTCATTATCTCATTACATTGGCTAAAATATACATTGAATACTTTGAAGAGATGATATTAGAATCCACAGCACTAAACCCAACTATATGGCTAAAGTACGTCGACGACACCTTCAAAAAATGGCCACATCAGGAAGAGGTCTAGGCGCAACTGGATCATATAAGCCCAATAAGATCATCGATACAGTTCACTATGGAAAAAGAGAATGACAACAAATAGCATTCCTGGATGTACTAATATCTCGTGGCTTCAAGACTTCCGTATATTGCAAGCTTCAACTCTCATCACTCATATAATGTAAAAAAAGAGGTCGTCCTTTAACTGCAACATCGAGAAAAAGTCATAAGCGGTGATTTCGAGACATATGAATAGGAAACGGTCGGTTTTAGCAGTGTTCTACAACGTAACGGCTACCCGGGGTACATGACAACAGTTCTAGCAAACATAGAAGGGAGGGTGTATGAGGATAACAACTCTCAGAAAATAGCCTCAGTCTTAGAAGAGAACATAATTAAAGACTGTGTGTACGCCATTCCAAGTAGCTGTGGAAAGAAAAATAAAAAAAAACAGGCCGCCCTCGGCACACTCCACCCACGTCTATTGAACAGGTGAAGAGGCTCATCCCTTGTTTCCTGTTTAGGATGTGGTTTCCGGCTTTCTCTTTTCCAATCTTTTCAGTCCTATGTAGCCCCCTGCACATCAGTGGCGTTACCGCCTTGCTCGGGGTGATACGATTAAAAAAAAAGTCTACAAGAACACCGCAAGGCCGTAACACGAGGGCAGATAGAAAAATCAGGCGTAACTGACAACACACGTCTCTCTCTCTCTCTCTCTCTCTATATATATATATATATATATATATTATAATAGTGTCGCTCCTACCAAGGCATTTTACTGCCACTGTTGAGCAGAGGGTTACATAGGAGGTAAGTTATGAGAAAGAGTGTCTGGTTACAGGGTGTGTCAGGAAGAGAATAGGAGAAAGATGAGAATACTGATGAGAGTGGAGTGGACGAAGAGAGGAGCACAAGAGAGAGAGAGAGAGTGTGAGGACGCAAGTTAGTGAGATATGAGATGACTATTGACTTTATATTTGAATTCTTGGAGATTGTAGCCATCGGGAAAACAAGTAAACGGAAGTGAATTCCACAGGCGGGAATTGTGAGAGAAGAAGCTGCTGGAGTAGAATTTGCATTTACAATTTATCGGTTTCACAGTAAAAGTGTGGGACCTAGTTGATAATCTTGTGGCTCGAGTAAATTCGTATATAGGGGGCATCAGTGAGCTAATTTCATTGGAGTAGAAACCATGAAAGTATTTGTAGAAGTGACACAGGAAAGCCACATTGCACCGGTGAGAAAGTGACTGTATCCGAGCTGCCAAGTCAGGATCGATCACATTACAGATTCTCCGTTGTTTTTGTCAAGGACCCCTAAGTGGATAGCAGGTGCCCCCGACCAAATATGGCAGCAGTATTCAATGCATGGGTGGATGGTCGAGTTGTAAATGTGCGGGATTGTTTCAGACGGGAATAACTTCCTGGCCCTGCATAGAAAACCGACCTTCTTAGCAGCGGATTTAGCTATGGACTCTATATAATCGTTCCACTTTAGATCTGATGTAAGAGTTAATCCGAGGAGGCGCAGTGTTTTAATTTCAGGAAGACTAGACTAATCCATGCTAATGGGGTGGTAGGAGCGATTGTCTGTGATGGTTAATAGATAGCAGCTTCGTTTTGGAGGCATTGAAATTCACGTGCCATTTCTTACCTCAGTCCACCACGGAATGGAGGTCCTTTACAAGCTCGGCAGCGAGGTTTGCTTTGTCGGCGTCCACAGACTTTTGATCAAGGCGACAGTAAAGCGTAGTGTACTCAGCGTATATGTCTACTTGGAATTTTATTACATCTGAGAGATTATTCATGTAGATAAGGAAAAGGTTGGACCTAGAATAGAGCCTTGAGGGACAGCTGCTTTCGTCTGGTAATTTTGGGAGGCATGTCCGTTCAATATTACCTTCATTGTGCGATCTGATAGGAATGACTGGATTAGGTCAAACAATTGTCCAGTTATACCGTAGCCCAGTAGCTTACTTAGGAGGCCAGCATGCCTGACTCTGTCAAACGCTTTGGAGATATCTAGGACATCAGTTCGGGTTTCTCCGTTCTTGTCAAGAACCTGGTGTACATATACAGTGATGGTCGTGGGCATATCAGCAGTAGATCTGGAGAAGCGGAAACCACACTATTTGTCAGAGAAGAGTATGTGGGCTGTGAGATGTACGACCTCGGCATTGATGATGGCTTCAAACAGTTTGCCAAAGATCGTTAGGAGGCTGATTGGGCGATATTTAGCGGTGTCCGAGGGTTCTCCGGTATTTGTATATATAGGAACAACAGAGAAGGATTTCCAGCAGGCAGGAAAGCAAGCATAGAAAAGAGAAAGAGAGGAGTGAGGGTGATAAGATCATTTACATAGAATGAAAAAATAACATTAAATATCCTGTCTTAACTTAGCTTTTCTTTGTTAACAATGCTTAATTTATTTATAATGAACGTTTTCTTTTCAAACCTGCTTGCCGTAAAAAATTATTCAGCAGAAATCCATTAGTTTACCGCTTCTTGTTTCGTGAAAATACGACTGTATTCGAAAGATATATGTATATGTATTTATTATACTCACATATGATTCCAATAACCACACACACACACACACACACACACACACACACATATATATATATATATATATATATATATATAGTGTTTAATTTTGATAACGTTTAATGCCAAGTTTAATCCCTTCAAAAAAGAAGTAAAGGAAAAAAAATTAAGAAAGTAATCTTCTATCTGTATTAGAAGTCTTTATACCGAAAAATTAACCTTATTTATTGAATAACCCTCGTATATATATATATATATATATATATATATATATATATATATAATGCCAAGCACAATGTTCAAACAAATAAATTATATATATATATATATAATGCTAATACTATATATTATTATGCTTTACTAATTATGCTCTCGTTATCCGATTGAGATCTTTAGAGATAAAAACTTTAAAAACAGTTGGTGTTTCTGCGATCTACGCGTTACTCCTTAGGCATGAATTCTGTTGGCTACTGGAGTGTGTATACAACGCGTATATATATAACACATTAACATCTCTTCCTCTCCTTGTCGTTCGCCGATAGTTTAGAGGTAAGCTCTCATACTGATGTTCAAAAAGTCGAGTTTCGATTCCGGCTGGGAGTAATCGTATGTTTAGCCACACAGATGTGCTGTAATATAGCGAAACAAGTTATGACTATATATGTATACATGAAATAAATCAAAACTTTATCAGCTGATTGAAGGTATATTTTGGCGTAGAAAAGGGACAGACAATATGTGTCTATTTAATTCTTACGATTAGAAGTTGAGTGTTAAGTGTTGTTCGAGCCCTCGAATGATACTCCTATGGACATCTTCATCTAAAGAGCATATTTAAGGACATGACTCTAGTTCTTAGATTAAAAGAAGACCCTAACCCACAACTGCCCCCCCCCCGTTATTTAACCCCTCTCAAATCGGAAAATTGATATAACTGATCAGTCACCCAGTTATTTGAAGTATTTATTAATTCAAGAGTCAGAATTTTAACGATAGATTCAGGGCATGTTCTATGAAGTTTTATTACAATTCGAGACCATGTTTTTTTGCTTAGCTTAAATATATTGAAATTGTTGTAAATATATCGTCAATGACATTACTGAGCTAAACAGTCAAATGCCACCGACCATTAATTTGTTGCATTGACATTAACTTTCAATATAAAGAATTAATGTTAGTGCAAAAATTGATAATTTCGAATGTGGATTTTCAGAGAGACAGGCCCTTTTCAACTTGGCATAAAACAATTTTTATGGATTTGTATAAAAACCGGAAATTATAGTTCGGCCGATGACTAATCGAAAAATAGACAAAACTGTCTTTAGGATAAAAAAAAATATTGTTTTGTTCTTCAACTTAAAAAAAAATCAATTTACTCCAAGCAAAGCGAGACCCTCACTGGTTCAGCGATAGAAAATAATTGGGTGCAGTGGGTAGTGAAGAAAAAATAAAAGATGAACGAGATTCATGAAAATAGAAGATGGGAATTGACGTTGCACTTAAATGTTTGGAGATTATCGCTATCAGGGAATAACGTAAATGAAAAGTACAATAAAAGGAACTGTTGGTGCAGAAGAGGCGGTTACATTTAACTATTTCAGTGGGAAAATGGTAGAACCCAGATGACAAACCAGTAGCATACTTAAATTCATGAGATAGTGTCACAAAGGACAACATCCCGTCAGATTAGTTCCCATGAATATGCTCTGTAATACAATAAAGACCGTTATATATATATATATATATATATATATATATATATATATATATTATTGTCATCCGCAGACAGATCCGTCTCGCTGTATCACAGCTCATCAGTACGGTTAGACTCCGATTGCTACACAACCCAGGCTCAAAACCCGACCGATTTGGCGTCAATCGGCGACTCTACCCCTGGGCCACGGGGCGTTCGGTGGAAGAAGGCCGTCTTTTTAGCGCTCAAATTCATTTTTACTGAATGAGCGATGCGGAAACAATGTCTCATCAGGTAGTGGGAAGGAAGATGGAAAATTCTTTTCCTTATATTGGTAAATTTTTTGTGAGAGTTAATAGGGGTAGAGAAAATGAGAAATCAGAATTAGGAGTTGTAAATTAGAATTTGACAAAAAGAGGAAAATGGGGGAGAAGGAGACAGGTGGTTAATGGACATGCTGAAAAGTTTAGAGACATATTTAACAGCAAAAGATAAAGTATGACCAGGCTTTAGGATTTAACAAAGGATATATATATATATATATATATATATATATATGCCTCCTGTCACACCAAAAGGTTTAGACTTTTTCATTATGTTTTAATATAAGATACACAATAGAAAAAAAAATATATATATCAATATGTTGCTGGCATTTTAGCGGGTGTATAGATATAAATATTTTGCAGTCATCATTTACGTCACGGGACTACTCGTATTTGTAGAAAAGACAGAGTGAAGACACGTCTTGCCGGTGAGAAAGTGAGTGAAGTTCAGTTGCCTAGTTAGCATCGATGTTATGTGCGACAAGAACTGATTCCTGTGTTTGCGTTTTTTTCCCCCTCGGATTATCATATTTCCAGCAAATCTGGTGTTGAAGTAAGTTCATGATATCGAGGGAAATCGAGTTGATTTGTTTGAAAAGGTTACACCTTTGTCTGGATGTAAGATCTTTTCTCAACGCTGCAATGAGCTTGGATGATGACCTGCATAAAAGAAATCCCTCTTGCTTTGAGCTATCATTGTCAGGGAGAGTTACAAATCAGGTGCCAAGTACTATAAATTTAATCAGGATAGACGTCAAACCCAATCCAACTTTCCGCGTAAAAATTGATTTCTATTCGTCATGAATATCGTTAAAGCTACTCGCTTGGGTCACATTTTTCCGTCTTCAATATGTTACTTCTCTTTCAGAAACAAAATTGAATATCGGAGCACATGTGAATCATTTCCCTCTGAAAAAATAAATTAATGAATTAAGACAAATGCTATAAAGGCTGGTTGAAAAATAACGAATAGTAATGTTTACTAGCATTTCCCGAAAAAAATTCAGGTTCTTCTGTTTAAATTGTCCAATGACTCATAATTATTAAATTAAGCACCTTGCAAGTTCCACGACTATAAAATAATCATTAAAATCTCCCTAATTACTGAGTTAAATAATTGAGCGTACCAATTTGAAAAACTCTTTCCATTATAATAAAGACCGTTGTATATATATATATATATATATATATATATATAACGGTCTTTATTATTGTCCATTCGTTTAAAGAAGCCACAGACCGCCAGCGGATATTTATATATATATATATATATATATATATATATATATATATATATATATAATCGAAAATCTAAGTGAGCCAATACCCTACCACGGTTTCGCTTAACAGCTCGGCAAATTTTCCCTGACGAGCTGTTAAGCGAAACCGTGGTAGGTTATTGGCTCACTTAGATTTTCGATTTTGTTTGTTCTACTTTCGCGTTGGGTGGTTTGTGCACTCTGCTTTCGTATTGAGCTCTTTATTGCTAAGGTTTTCGTCCTGGGGTTTTTTTCTTTCTCACGAATGCTTGACTTTTGTTCAGGTATTTAGTTTGTTTCTTTTTTTCTTCCCCTTCTTATCCCTGCGGGTTAGTTCCCGGTGGCGTTCAAGACCATCTCCGTTGTAGTTTAATTATTGATAATATTGACAGAATTAGTTCTGTTATTACTGGTATTATAACTATAATTAATATATATATATATATATATATATATATATATATATATATGGTGTATGGGTAAGTAATAAAAGACTATCACAATGCGTTTATTATAATGAAAGAAGTTGAAGATGGTGTTAGATATTACTCACGTACACAGACACACACCAGAACACACGAGAACCAATACCGGAGGAGAAAATGTAGAAATAACACGCCTTCAATTAAAGCAGATAGACATAACATCAGGTCATAAAACGGCGCCTACTACCATTCTGACAGAAATGCGAAAATGCCAAGCGCAGCCATAGGCCAACGCTCACATATTAAACCATAAATTAAAGCAGACAGATATATCATCAAATCGTAAAATGACGTCCGCTATCACTAACAAAAATGTAAAAAAGCCAAATCCTACTATCGCACACTTGTATAAACCATAAATACACACACAGACACACACACACACACACACACTTATATGCACTAACACACATACAGGTACAGACAGATAGACAGACACACACACACATACACACACACACATACTAACCACAATTAACGACAGCAGTAGCAGTAAAAGAGAACCATTCGTTTAAAGGCACAGCCCGCCAGCGGACGTAAAATCAAGCTCTTCTATCATTTTGAAGATGGGAGTCTGATCTCGAAATATTAATGAATAATAAATAAGTAATACCGAACACCTTCTTTATTTTCCAATTATACTAAACACATTGTGATAGTCTTCAGATACCTACCCATACACCTTATATACATAATGCTTCAAACAAATGACAAAAGTCTCCTATCTATCTATCTATCTATCTATCTATCTATCTATCTATCTATCTATCTATCTGGTGTTATGTATATCCCTGACAGTAATGATCCCCTGACATCAAGAATTTCTGAAAACGTTATTAGAGCTTTTAAAATGCTGGGCTTCAAAATCGAAATTTCATCTCATCTCAGGATCGTTAATTTGTTAGATATTAGCTTTAACCTATCCAAAAATACATTTAAATCGTATAAAAAAGTAATCAATCCTCTATCTATATTAATGTTAACTCTAATCATCCTAAATCTATCATAAAACAAATACCCAAAACAGTCAAAATTAGAATTAATAAATTATCTTCTAATAAGGAAATATTCGATGAGAATAAACTAATATACAATGAAGTCCTAAAGAAGAGTGCTTTTAAAGATAAAATATTATACGAAGAAAAATTGAAAGACAATACTAGAAACAAAAGTAAGGTTATAAAAAGAAGAATAATATGGTTCAACCCTCCTTTCTGCAAGTTGTTCAATGTAAACATAGATAAATACTTTTTATATGTAGTTAGCAAAAACTTCCACCAACAGTAAAGTAAACTGTTCAATAGAAAAACTCTTAAAATTAGTTATTCTACTACAAAAACATGCAAAACATAGTCAATTAACATAATATCAAATTACTTAGAGACTTCGGTAGACAAGTCTTCCTGTAATTGCATCAATAAGACAAATTGTCCCGTTGATAGCAGGTGTAATCCCGAAAAAGCGATCTATGAAGCCACTATTTGTCCAGTGGAGGATCCCAACAATAAAAAGGTTTATATAGGGATATCTGCAGGTAGTTGGAAGCAGAGACTATACAACCACAGACAATCTTTCTCCAACACCTCCTTGTAAAATCAAACTGCCCTATCTAAGCAATATTGGAATATTAAAGATGGAGGATTTACCCCACTGGTTAGATGGAGTGTTGTGAAATACGCCAATACTCCCAACAGTTTTAGAGATAGATGCAACTTATGCCTGTAGGAGAAATTAATGATTATAAAATATAATAATCCTAAGGAACTACTAAATCAGCGGAACGAATTAATATTTAAATGCAGACACAAAAATAGATTTAAAATAGTATAGATAAATCCCGATTGTGATTTGAATTAATCTAAATTATATAAATTTACATAAATTTAATTTAAAACAAAGTTGTTTACTTTGAAAAATTCTGGAATGTGCTGTTAATATTTTTTTATAGCGAAGATTGTTTTGTTTTTGTAATTTTTAAATTTTTAATAATGATTTTTGAAATTTTTTGTAATTTTGTGTTTTTTTTATTTTTATAATTATTATATTTATAGGTATTTTTTATGTTTATTTTTCTCGTTTTTATAGAATGAGTATTATTTTTATTACTATCATTATTACTGTTATTAAAGTTTGATAGAAATTTTGTTTGATAAACACACACACACACACACCCACATACACACACACATATTTTATTACGAATTTCTATTTTCTATTATTAAATTTTTTATAACTATTTCTTTATTATTGTCTATTATGAGTATTATTATGAATATTTAAAGGGTTTTTCTTTATATTTTAATTTTTTATTTAGTTTTTCTTACAAGGAATTATTATTTTAACTTTCTTTTAAATAAATTACTACAAGTGGTTATATTGTAATTTATATTAGGATGAATGATTTATGATTAATTTTTCATCGCTAATATACCCTAGAATCGGTATATTTTAACTTAAGAGGACATCCCATATCGCGTTTCTAAGAATGAATATTAATGTAACAGACTTTGGTTTTATATATGAAATTTATTTTAAGTTATTTATTTTAAATTCTTTTCTATATTGTTCTCATTTTATTTCTTTCTTTTTATTTTTCCCCTGCCTCCTTTTATGTTTATCTTTCTAACGTTTCATATTTTAATGATTTAATTATTTTAACAAAATTTTAAAAAAATTAATAGGATATTTTGGGATTCTAGTAAGAGTAGTTATTTTTTCAAAATGTATTGAAATTATGTTGCACAATTTAGTTTTGTACCGTAGATATATTCCATGATATTTTAAATTTAATTTCAATGTTAAATTTGACTTGTATGTTAATATCATACTACAGCTAAATTTTCCACGTCAGGTTAATATTAGTTTACAGTTATAGCTTATTATATTTGCATTTTTATTTTATTTTCATTTTGATATTTATTTGTTTATAATGATTATATTTATAAGTATTTTTGTAATTTCTTTTGTCTTCTTATGTGATAGAATGAATATTATTATTATTAGTAGCAGTAGTATTTTCATTATATTTATCATTACATCTCAGAGAAATTTTGTTTGATAAATACATGTATATAAATGCATGTATATGTAAATACACACATATATATGTGTGTGTATGTGTATATATATATGTATACATATATTTGTTATCTCTTTATTGTTTTATTTGTTGTTGTTATTATTATTTTTTTTTAGATTATTATTATCTATTATTAGTATTGCTAGTATTTTAGATAATCTTTAAGATTGTATTTTAATAAATTATATTTTCTGATTGGGAGTTATTATTTTAACTATAGTTAGAATAGATTACTACTAGTGGTTATAATGAAATTTATGTTTGGATATATGATTTATTTTTTACCATAAATTTTCCCTATAGTCGGTATATCTTAATTTAAGGGTAAAAATCAGTTGTAACGTTTCTAAGAATAAATTATATACGTCGGTTTCGATCTAGCGTTTTTTATATATTTTTAATTATTTGAAAATCCGTTCTATCGTGATTTGTACTTTTTCTTTCTTTCTTTTTCTGTTTACCCACTTCTGTTAAGTTTATCAAAAGTTTCCTGTTTCTATATTTATATGTTTAATTTTAGTATTTTCAATTATTTTAACAATATTCTTAAATCAGTATTAGCTTTTAAATTAATAGTAATAGTAGTCATTTTTAAAATTTTTATTAAAATTATGATTTAAATTTTTTTTTGTACCGTAAATATATCCCGGTATATAGTTAAATTTTTCCAGTTTTTTTTTAAGAAAACAGTTAGGGGGTTTGAAACGCTATTATGAGAAATGGTGTCAACATTTATTTCTCGTGATAAGGTATTTCCTTTTATTGTATCTCTTTGTCCTTTCTTTTTCTCTGCTTTCCATTCTGCTTTTTTCTGTTTCCCCTTTTCCTTTTTTCTTTTTCAACTTTTTCCTTTTTTTTGCATTAATCAGTTGTCTATCTTTTCTTTATCCTCGCTTTCCTCTTTCTTTGGGTTATTTTTCGAATGTGCGAGAAATTTTCGTAAATAACCGTTACAAATGTCTGTTTTAATCTTGACATGTGAGAGTCTATGTAAAATTAAATAAAAGAAAAGGAATTTTTTGGAGATGATATTTTGATTACCTACTGTTGTAACATTTGGGTCTGTCGAGCCGCGATAATAACATCAAAACGCGGTGGAATATGTATTATCCATTGTAATAATCAAAAATCTTTTATAAATTATATTACTCTGTTAAATTATATAAATGAATTTAACAATGCGTTCTCTTGAGTTCGTCTCCATTGGAATTTACCTGGATTACATAGCAAGTGAAATATGTTATATATATATATATATATATATATATATATATATATATATATATATATAGTTGTGTTTGTGTGTACGCGAATATGTGTTAGAAGCATTCATCAGAATTTCGACATGACATTGCAACAAATACCGATTAAAAATAAAATATTCTTAAGAGAAATCGATCTATAGACAATCAAGTTTGGAGTGCTCAGAATTTTTATGATTGATGAAGAAGACAAAAAACCCAAAATTCCAGCATTTTTTTTATTACCGACATTCATATATTGTTTCGCAAAAGGATTATTTACATGAACAGGTACAAGAAAAACAGATTTCTATTTCTGAAAGGCTTTAATCTCGAAAAACAAGATTAAAAAAAATCTATTTTTAAAAAATGGTTTGATAATAGGGTTAGTCTTTGTGTTTCTATTTAAGTTTATAAAAAATGACACAAGGTTCCTGAGGGCACATGGGGGCTCCTTATTTCAAAGAACATTCACTTATATTCATCATACTACATAAGGCATTTCGACGTGATTTAATGGGTAGTAAGATTACCTTGCTAAACCAATTACAACTGAATAGTGGGTTCAATCGTCACTGAGTGCCTTGCACCAAATCTAAACTACACTAAAAATTTCTTTGGAGGCATTTCCAAGTTTTGTAATGGTTAGCAATATTGCCTTGCTAAATCAATTAAAACTAATTAGTGAGTTTGATTATCACTGGGTGCCGCACCATTTCGGTTTTATGCCACGTCTAAGTTACATTTAGAATATCACTGCCCTTTTCCTTCCGTATCGTTGTCATCTATAGACCCGCAAAACACTTATAGACATCTCTGACTTTGTCAATATATTCAAGTTCCTACGCTTACCTTATCTTCATTAATGATCTCCCCGATGAAATAAGACCCCAAGTAGGCATATACGCTGACGACACTACAGTTTACTCTCGCCTCGATCAAAAATCTGCAGAGGCTAACAAAGCAAACCTCGTTGCCGAGCTTGAAAAGGAACTCCAATTCATCGTGGAATGGCGTAAGAAATGGTTCGTGAATTTTAACGCTTCCAAAACGAAACTGCTATCTATTAACCATCACAGACAATTGTTCCTATCCCCCATTAGGATGGATCAGGC
Organism: Ascarosepion bandense; assembly: GCA_037127315.1. Lineage (NCBI taxonomy): Eukaryota > Metazoa > Mollusca > Cephalopoda > Sepiida > Sepiidae > Ascarosepion > Ascarosepion bandense. The sequence continues at coordinate 234,051 of JBBBDQ010002647.1, read as the reverse complement.
TAGTCTCCCTGAAAGTAAAACACTACCCGTGGAATTCCCTTCCGCTTACTTGATTTCCCGACAGCTACAATTTTCAAGAATTCAAATGTAAAGTCAGGAGTCATCCCCTGTCTTACTAACTTGCATACTCTCTCTCTCTCATGCTCCTTTCTTCGTCCACTCCACTCTCATCATTATTCTAATCCCTCTCTTACCCTCTTCCTGGCACACCCTGTAACCTGTCACTTTTTCTCATAACATTCCTCCTATGTAACCCCATGCACAACAGTGCCAGTAAAATGCCTTGCTTGGGTCTCTTCTTTTCTCTATCTGGCCTGTTAGTATCAGGTTCTACAAACTTTCTTGTCCCAGGAACTTCAGCTGTCTCTTCCTGGTGCTCTGTATTAATTTCCTTTTTGTTTCCTTCATTTCCAAGACCTCATCATTGCTCACATGCTCTGTCCAGCATATCCGCAGCATCCTTCTGTAGAACCACATTTCAGTTGCTTCTAGTTTTTCCTTCATCTTTAATGATATTGTCCAGCATTCACTGCCATATTGAAAAACTGACAACACTTAGCAATCCAGTACTCTCTTTGTTTCTAGAAAAATTTTCCTGTTTCTTAATACTTTACTCAACTTCTGGTATGTTTCCTTCACCATGCCAATTCGCCTTCGAATCTCTGTGTCGCACTTTCCGTCTTCTGTTATAATACTTCCCAGGTATGTAAATTTTTGTACCTGCTTGATTTTAGTATCCCCGATTTGTATTTGGCATATTGGGCTGCCCTTTTTACTGATGACCATATATTCGGATTTTTATGTAGTTCATTTTTAGTCCTTTCTTATCACTCTCTTCAGCTACTTTCTGTAGGAGGTCTTGTAGTTTCCTTTCTGTGTCTGCTATCAGCACAGTATCCTCTGCGTACCTTTGGTTGTTTAAATTGTGACCTGCGATGACGAATTCTGGTATAACATCGAGGGTCCTCAAACTATTCTCGCTGTACAAGTTGAAAAGATCCGGTGAAAAGACACATCCTTGTCTTACGCCCCTTTCTATCTTTGTATATCTGCTGAATTCGTTACCTGTCGTATACAAGTGGTTTGCTGCCAGTAAAGATTCTTGATTACTCTTAAGTCTTTCCCAAATATGTCAAGGCTGCCGAGCATCTCCATCAATTCTTTGTGGCGTATTTTATCAAACGCCTTCGCATAATCAATAAAGCACAGGTGTAAGTCCTTCTTCGTTTGTATTGACCTTTCAGAGAGCATCCTAATCATAAATATGGTGTTCCTTATTTCAGTGTCTTTGACGAAACCTCACTGTTCTTGTCCTATCTCTGGCCTGAGTCTGCTTCTCGCTCTATTCATCAGGATTCGGACGATCAGTTTTGTTAAACTACGCTAAAAATATGTCTCATTAAATTGATGGTTCTATGGAGTTTGCACTCGTTTGCTTCTGGCTTCTTAGGCGGCGCTATGAAGATCGACTTGCTGAGGTCATCTAGTATTATACCACTATTATAAATTTAATTTATTATTTCTGTAATTTTCTCTTTGTCAAATTCTTCCAGGGCTATTAGCAGCTCTATGACTATGCCGTCTGGTCCAGTAAGGCTGTATTGTTATTTTAAAGTCGGGTATTAGCTTATTTTTGGTAGTTGCACATATTTAAATGCTAGAAATTCTAATTTGTAATGCTTGTTAATTTTTATGTTGTGGTATTAATTTTACTGCGGAAGAGAGGAGTAATTTACATTAATGATGATTGCGGACTAATACGGTAATAGTACTTTTGAGGTGAGATTTATAATAATAGCAGTTGTGGTAGCAAATAGTAATTGTACAGCAGTAGTAGTGATTAGTAATAGTGGTGAAATGATAATAATAATAAATGCAATTATTATGATGGTAGTTTGAACCCGAGAATAATTGATAGGATTATGGTATCAGCGGTTCCTTTTTTTTACCCGTTTGGTATAAACTGTGATACCATAAAAAATAGTAACTTTCAATTTCCTTTATACAGTTTTCCATTTGATCTCTTTACGTTCCAAAGTTGTAATGCCAGCAGATTATCTGCGATGGTGTCGCCAAATTGTTCGTAGTCGACCTGTGTGGCACTATGGTTTTTACGTTGTTCTGTATGAGTTCTGTTGCTATGTGGTATACTTAAGTTTAAATCTGCCGTCGCCAAGTTATTGTGGCGACTCGTGTTCGAAATCTTCGTCGCAAATTTGTTGTGGCGATGTACGTGTACATGAGTCTGAGTTTTCGTCGCCAACTTGTTATGGCGACTTGTGTACGAACATTCGTCGCGAATTTGTTGTGCGACTTGTGTACGTGAGTTTGAATCTTCGTCGCCAATTTGTTGTGGCGACTCGGGGGATGAGTGAGTTCGAGTCTTCGTCGCTAATTTGCTGTGGATTCCGAGTGAGGAACCGCACAAAATAAGGAACACCAAAACAGATATGGGGATAGAAAAGTATGTCATATTGAACGTAAAGATACAAACTGGAACGCAGGTTAGTACATCCAGGAATAGTATTAGTAAGAAAATAAATATATACAAGTCTTGAAGTGATATTATTCTAGCTGATTGGAGCTCAGAGCTAGTCTGGGTAACTTCGGTATCTCTCGGAACTCTCCGATAACTGTATGTGATTCTACGATTATTATCCACTGACAACTGCAACGGTATTTAGTCACCTTCCAACTTCGGCAGAAACACGACTGGGTTAGTGCTCTCTGCTCAAAAGCAGAGAGCGTTCTCCACCCGAAGGCAGAAAGTTGACAGTGTCAATAGTAGCAGAGGCAAATTCCAACTGCAACGGTATTTACCCACCTTCCCACTTAAGGTGTGATGTGACACAAGGTCTTTTTATTGTGGGTCTTCCCGGCCATATATAGCCAGGCCAAAAATATCTGTGTATCTTTCCCCAGTCGTGATTCTACCTTTCGGCGGAACCATGACTGGGTTAGTGCTCTCCACTTGAAGGCAGAGAGCTGACAATGTCAATAGTAGCAGAGGCAAATGCCGACTGCAGCGGTATTTACCAACCATCCCACGCAAGGTTAGATGTGACACAAGGTCATTTTATAGTGGGTCTTCCCAGCCATATAGCCGGGCCAAAAAATGTCTGTCTATTTTTACCGAGTCGTGATTCTACCCTTCGGCGGAACCACGACTGGGTTTGTTGTCTCTGCTCGGAAGCAGAGAGCGCTCTCCACCCGAAGGCAGAGTGCTGACAGTGTCATAGTAGCAGAGGCAAATGCCGACTGAAGCTCCTGTTCTTTCTATGGCAGGAGTATATGTACACTCAGTCGAGTCTATTGTCTTATACAAAAGGGGGAGATCCCACAACAGAAAGCTTATTTCTTCTTTTATAATTATAAGTTTTCTAAAGAACCTGAACCTTATGAATTCAAAAGCATAAAAACCGCTTTAGTAATTGAAAGATTATCTAGTTTTGAAAATTATTTATTCGAAATAATCAATAACATCTCTCTTATCAAACGAAAGGATAATTTTCAGAGATACCTTGACTATGTCATTTTGAACATAAAACATCAGACAATATGTTTGTTAAGTCTGATGTTATGTCTATAAGATTACAGCTAAGGATTATATCAAGTTAATAAGGATTATAAGGATTATATCAAGTTAATTAAAGAATAAGTAAACATTATAAAAAGCAAATAAAAACTCAATTTAGGCAATAAAATGAAAACAACAAGCAAATCTATTACTGAAAAACACAAAATTAGTAATAAAGTTAGTAAACTTTGTACTAAAGACGATTACATAACTTTAAAAGATCATAAACCTAATTTTGAAACCAATCTTTCTATCAGAATCATCAACCACACCAGGTCAGGAATTGGTAAAATCAGTAAAATTATTCTGTAAGAGATTAATATACAAATCAAACAGAACCTTTGATTACTACAGTTGACCAATACAATTGATTTAACTATAACAGAAAATATAGAATAGAAAAGTCATTTAGTATACACCACCATTTCACCAAATATCACTAATTTAGAGCAGAAGTTCCTTAATTTAATTCAATTAATTAATTTAATTAAGAAACATTTCCCAAGTCATAAAAAAGTAGTTAAAAAAAGAAGGAAAAAGAAGAAAAGAAGAACATGTTTTTATGCAAATCGCGTTCTGGTCTAATTCATTATTGTGCCTAAATAATTTACATCAAGATAAAAATTGTCGTGAAGAGAAATAACAAGTGACACATGCACACAAAATGAAGCAAAATGGATGGCACTTTTAATATTTATATTTTTTGACTATATTTGCTTGTGTTATCATTGATTGATTTGTTATGTCATATATGTAAATGATTGTAAAGTGACGTGGTTGTATAGTGAAAAGTTTGGTCGTGGAAAAAGCCGCATTTAAAATGTCCACAAAAGAACCTTTTGAGAAATGATATGAAGGGAATGATATATATTCTTGCTCAATGTGGAATTTCAATTGGAAGTATATTCGCATTGTTGTTGCAAGTTTTGAAAAAAATGGATGTTAGTAAGTGTGAAGTAAGCAAGTGGCAAGCTAGATTTTGTTTTGATGACGGAGGTCAACTGATTCAACCTCAGAGGTGTAACGGATTACAATAACACGCGTCGGGCGTGTTGTCTATTAAATTGATGTCAGTTTAGCAGTTTGTAGACAGCAGTAGAGCTCAGATCACAGAAAGGCGAGCAGCCGTCTGGCTGTTGCCCGCAATGCGTGTGTGCTAACCATCCGATCCGAAGTACCAACTCCATTCTACGCCAAAATCACCGAAGAAGCGAATAAAAAAATGTGTCGTATACTTTTGTTCCATATTTGTGTTGCTGCCCGTCATTTTATCGGCGAGAGAATAGCGTCATTTTAATAGTAGAAAGAAAGTCTCTTTGGGTTCAGTCTATGTTCCGTCTTTTATGAGTGAAGAAGATGCTCAAATTTTGGTCTGAGTTTTGTTCTCCCGTTGAATTCGTTGCAATTTATTTTCGTCGACGAAGCAGCAGTTTATTCGCGTCAATTCTGATTCAAGTTTATTTTCGTCGAAGTGCGTACATAACAATATAATGCTTTTATAAATCATTGTAATAAAAAATATAATATTAACGTCTATTCAGTATTAAGCACTTTTTAAACATGTAAATGCAACGAACAGTATGTTTTTTATCTATTTGTTCTTTCATTTCAATAGGTAGATAGATATGAACATACTGAGATAGATAGATAGATAGATAGATAGATAGATAGATAGATAGATAGATAGATAGAGAGAGAGATAGATATGAACAAACAGATCGATAGATAGATAGATAGATAGATAGATAATATTAGTTTCAATAGGTAGATAGATATGAACATACTGAGATAGATAGATAGATAGATAGATAGATAGATAGATAGATAGAGGAGAGATAGATATGAACAAACAGATCGATAGATAGATAGATAGATAGATAGATAAGATAGATTAGATTTCAATAGGTTTAAGGAGTAGATATGAACATACTGAGATAGATAGATAGATAGATAGATAGATAATATTAGTTTCAATAGGTAGATAGATATGAACATACTGAGATAGATAGATAGATAGATAGATAGATAGATAGATAGATAGATAGAGAGAGAGATAGATATGAACAAACAGATCGATAGATAGATAGATAGATAGATAGATAGATAATATTAGTTTCAATAGGTAGATAGATATGAACATACTGAGATAGCTAGATAGATAGATAGATAGATAGATAGATAGATAGATAGATAGATATGAACAAACAGATAGATAGATAGATAGATAGATAATATTAGTTTCAATGGGTAGATAGATATGAACATACTTAGATAGATAGATAGATAGATAGATAGATAGATAATGGACAGACATAGATAGATAGATAGATAGATAGATAATGGACATAGATAGATAGATAGATAGATAGATAGATAGATAGATAGATAGATAGATAGATAATGGACAGACATAGATAGATAGATAGATAGATAGATAGATAATGGACAGACATAGATAGATAGATAGATAGATAGATAGATAGATAGATAGATAGATAGATAGATAGATGACATTAGTTGTAAAGTGGCCTAGTCGGATGAATCACCTAACCTAAATGTGTCTACAACTGGCTGGAGAAAAACATTTTTAAATGACTTTCACGAAAGTACCACAAGATGTCGGGCGTTTCCCTTAAAAAACGAATATCTTCCACAATGTTGCCACCATTAAAAGCTGCTATTTATGGCCCACCTGTCACGGCGGTAGGCTGTCCTGCCTCCTGCAGACAAGCCGTCCACTTCCACGGACATTTCACAGCGTCGGATAACATGTCCGCCGCTGTAAGAACGAGACGTTTTGATCTATTTACGATGTTTATAGACATTTTATTTTCAGTAAAGTCAATAGATCAAAGGTTGTCCTGAATTTAGCAGCACATATGGGCCAACTTACAAACACTTGTCTCATAACAAGTATACGGGTAAGCATCAGGAGAGCGTTTGCTTTATATATATGTAGTAAACGGACACACATCATAGTCAAGTTATTTATAAATATATTGATTGATAAAAGAGTGCATACATGTGTCATATCAATTTCCTGTTACTGTTAATGTTATTTTTGGCACCTCACTATTTGAGTAAGATAGCCAGTTTATTAAACGGTGGGAATGATTTTAAGCGGTCAGCAGATTCAAGAGACTTAATAAAGAAAAAAAATTCACTTCGGCATGATTCAAACCTGCACCCCGCTTTAAAGAAAAACCACAATCACACCGTGCATATTCTAGACCACTCGCCCACATAGAACTTCACAGGGCAAAGAGGTTCAACTACGGAAGGCCAAAAATACTGTCTATCATTGTCGGGCCGAGAGATAGAGAGGAATCCAGAAGAGGCTCTGCCTAATAGCAGTTTGGAGAAAACTAACGAGAGCAGGGACAACGGGGAACTTTCACCCGAGCATATGCACTCGGAAATACCCCACGTAAAAATTGACCAAGTGTCACATTCAGAGAGAGAGAGAGAGAGGGGGGGAGGGGGAGAGAGAGAGAGAGGTATTAGGAATGCTGATCTTCGCTTCGGAAAGGTAATTCCATTTCTTAATGTTGTCAAAATGTCATGATGGCATCACCCATTACAACGGACTGAACTCTCTTCCTTCAACTACATATACTTCCCCTCACAGCGGATCAGCAGAGAGCGATAGGCAGAGATAGCCAAGACTGCTACCGTATTAACATTGCGAGTCCCAATTCTAGCATTACTTCCTCACCCGTACTTCTCGTTTTACTAACAGAGTTCCACGTATTTGTATTTTGATGTGTTTAATATATATATCATTATTTCCTATTTTGGTTGGTGTTTATATATTATTTCTTACTCGAACTCTTAACCGGGTCGACGGCACAAAAAACTTCTACAGAAAGTAGATAAAGAAAGTGAATAGGAATTACAAAACGTAAACTTCAAGAAACCTGAATGCATGGTCATCAGTAAAAATAGGTGCCCAAAATGCCAACTACAAGTCGGGGATACTGAAACCCAGCAGATGCAGAAATTTAAATACCTGGGAAGCGTTCTGACAGAGGACGGAAAATGCAACACAGATCCGGCATATTGGTGTCGCCAGGGATGCATCCCAGAGGCTGAATAGAGTACTGAGAGACAGGAAGATTTTACTGGAAACAAAGAAAAAAGTACTGGATTGTTATGTGATTTCTGTACCCATTCATAGTAGCAAATGCTGAACAATCTCCACAAAGATGAAGAAGAAATTTGAAGCATAAGAAATGTGGTTCTACAGAAGAATACTGATGATGCCATAGACCGAAGATGTGAGCAATGACTAGGTTTCGGAGAGGATGAAAATGAAAAGAAAATTTATACACAGCATCAGGAAAAGAAAGTTGAGGTTTCTGGGACATAATATAGAAGAAGGGCTTGAAGAATCTAATGTCTGTAGGACGGATAGAGAGGAAGGGAGACAGAGAAAATCATAAGACATACTTAATGGATTTAAGCAAGTGAATGGCAAAACGAGGTTTGGGAGAAATAATCCGAAGAAAAAATATTAAGAGTGACAAGGGATAAAAGCAAGTGGATGTCTATGATCGACTACGTCCTGAAAGAACACGACACATTACGAAAAATAATGCTTATTCATAGATATACACTACCGGCCATAATTATTATGCCCCCTGTGTTTTAAAAGAAATGATGTATTTCATAATTTTTTTAGGATTTATTGCCAAGTCTATAATTATAGATGTAAATAGAATGGTTCTTCTGTTAATACTGCACAATAACATGTGCATCAAATGAATTTATAAACATTTAATAATTACCTATATTATAATTACCTATAATTTAATAATTACCTATATTGCAGTTTCATCAATGAAAGAATGAAGAAAATTTAAGGTGATTCAGACGAGTTTATCTTTGCTTCCTTTCCTGATAAAATTTTGCAAAGTAATAATAATAACAAAAGAACCATTTTATTTTCATTTAGAATTATCCACTTGGCAATAAATACTAAAAATAGTATGAAATACATCATTTCTTTTAAAAAAACTGAGGTGGCCTAATAATTATGGCCGGTAGTGTATGTGTATATATATATATATATATATAGTAAATCTATAAAGTGCGATGAGTAAATTGTCGCTATATGTCTTGTAAATATTTGCAAAGTAATAATAACAAAAGAACCATTCTATTTTCATTTAGAATTATCCACTTGGCAATAAATACTAAAAATAGTATGAAATACTTCATTTCTTTTAAAAAAAACTGAGGTGGCCTAATAATTATGGCCGGTAGTGTACTTTTGATTGAAAATACAGTTAGAGGGGAGGCAAAAGTAATAGTAAAGGAACTGATAGAAGTGGTGAAAGATAGCGAAACCATTATTGGGTACTATTACCCAGATTCAAATAGTCCTAGAAAATATTTTTTGTGTTTATATCTCCAAGTCGATATCTTTCAGAAAGTTGACAGATATTAACTGTGCAGATGACCTAGCTATCACTACAGATACCATTACTAATGGTACAGTTCTCCCACATCATCTAGAAAATGTAGCCAACAATTTTAGACTCTATGTCAATGCCACTAAATTTGAATTCATGAGCTTCAACCAGCAAGTCTAAAAAAAAACTGTCAAAAACCTTTTCTCTTTACAATCAATGCAGACATCATTACTAATACAACAGTTCTACATCATTTGGAATATTCTGCTAACAATGTTGGACTCTATGTCAAAGCCACTAAATCTAATTGTATGAGCTTCAACCAGCAAGTCTCAATAAAAACTGTCAAAGATATTTTCTCTTTATGATCAATGCAGACATCATTACCAATACCACAACATCATTGAAAAATACTGCTAACAATGTTGGACTGTATGTCAATGTCATTGAATCCGAATTTCTTTCGGCTTAAAAAAATAATTTTCAATACAAACTTTTTTCAAGTAAATCAAAAAACATTTTACATATCGAAGAAATTAAATAAATTCTTTTGAAATGGATGTGAAAATTTGCATAGCTAAAGCCTGGACCACCTTGAATAAAACGGATTACATTGTATATGTGTTCGACCTGTCATCCTTAAACGCGGAGTCTTTTGAAGCAATATAGTCGGTGTTAATATATGGTGTCACAACCTGAATATTAAGTCCAAGCTTGATGGAACGCAGTCGAATGCCGAGAGCTATACATAAGATCTCTTGGAGACAACCACAGCTCTAAGGACCCTTAATATTTGTACAATTTTACGCAAACGCAGGTCACTACCGGCGAGCAAAACAAGAACTGCTCTGGATACCTATCCATAGTTAGAGGACGAGCTGTTCGTTCAACAACTACCTACATTGACCAGTTATGTTAAGACAGAGAATATCACCCTAATCTCCAAAGTAGCTTTATCGAATAAAGAGGTTTCTCTATTCTTTACTGTAAAGGATTAAGTTTCTGGTTACTTTTAAAAGTTTTTTCAACTATTTATTTTAACATCTCCGAAAAAACTCTGAAATTTTAGTTACTATTTATTCAATTGGTTTACTTTTTTCTTTCTTTTGTTTTCTTTAATACGAGTGGATAGATTAGCTTATCATCTGATTCTCAATCCACTCAGATCTTTTGAATATGTTTATCCCTTGTTTCTGATTAGGATTATGTTTCCGGTTCTTTTTAAATTCTACATCAACAATATTTTGAACCTCTACGCCTAAAACTATAAAATTTTATTTCCTATATATTTTTACTCAATAGAAGTAGATAGGGTCACCTACTGTCTTGTCCACCCTTCTCTTCGATGATTTGAACTGGATTATGTGTTTATCCCTTGTTTCATTTTAGGATTGGGTTTCTTTCTCTTTTCCTCTCACTAATCCCTTGCATTTTAGTGATATTGTCACCTTGCTTGGGGTGAATTGACTAAATCAAGTATAACACTGGATACAATAAAAACCTGAGACAGTCCGGAGAGTGTTAAGTGACATACGTGATATACGCTTGGGCAATCATGCATTCTTCGAGACATGACTGATTAGGAAGAAGATTATCTCACATTAGGTTGCTATTTCTTTCTGCGGTAGACTGGTTGTCAACCAAGGCTATAAAACTGTTCTGGCCTGTAGGAAAGAAAAGGGTAGGGTGAATCAGTGTATTGGAATAACAGAACATATATGCAAAATGTTGATTCCGGGTGAGGAACAGTACAAAATAACGAACAACAAACCAGATATTTGAGATGAAAAATATGTTATATTAAACGTAAAGATACAAAGTGGAACGCAGGTTAGTAATCCAGGGATATATATATATATATATATATATATGAAGTGGAGCCGTGTTGAAATAGTATATCCGTGTAATACTATTCTGGCTGAGCGGAGCGCAGGGCTACAATGACTACTGGTGCGGTATTCTCTGTGCAACTTCGATATCTCTCGGTAACTTACGGACCTCTTACGGTAAACTCACTGTTCTCTCAATATGGCAGAAGTATATGTATACTCAAGTCGAGTCCATTATCATAGGAAAAGGGTGAGATCCCACAACACAAAATAAGTGTTATTAATCAGAAGATAGAAGTGTCCGTCCGAATTGTCAAATTACACTGCGTCTCGACTGCCTCCCAGGAAGTCTTGCCGGTTAGTGTTAATGTAGGAGGAAGAGTTCATTCCAATGTAGATAGGGCACCATAACAAAACCCCAATCTATTTTGCTATTCATTCCATCGTTGGAGGAAGAAGAGATGGATTAATACCTTTTACAAGTGTCAGTGAATTTCTTATTCCGAGGCGATATCCAGTGTTTTAATAGATAACAGAAAACGTGAAACGAAAACCCAAAAGCTTTTTAGAATTGTAAAAGAAGCCTTCCAAAAACGAAAGCCATATGAAACAGGAAAAACTCGCCATAAATAAATATATTTGCGTTAAACTGTGATATCATCCCTCCCTTGAATGATAAACAATTTCCCCACAGATGAAAAGATGTCTTAAGGCAAGGGAAATATGATTCTACAGAAAGATACTTAGAATGGATCATGTAAGCAACAAGGAAGTTTTCAAGAAAATGGAATAAAAAGGAACACTTATATTAAGAATCAGAAAGAGGCAGTAGAATTTGCTGGGGTTCATAATAAGAATATGCATTGTGTTATAGGATGTACATTGTGGTGCAGTGATTATCGGCTCGGAACAAGAAATCGGAGAGCAGAGTTCGAATTCCAGTTTAATTCATTGCGTTCACTTACGTGCAAATACCCTTGGGAAATGTATTAATCCGTCTCTTCTTCATCCGGCTATGGATTAAATAACAGGACAGATTGGGTTCTATAGCCTTGGTTGGCAACCAGTCTACCACAGAAAATAATGGCAACCTGTTGCGGAAAACTATTGTGTCCAGTCAGTCATGTCTCTCGACAGCGTGTTTCTCGTATGAAATAAAGTTTTAAAACTGTGGCACTCATATAATATACTGAAAACAAGAGGGGCACCACGACAAGGTGTAATACTTAACAAGCTTGTCTCTCTAGAACCTATTACAACTGAGTAGTGCATTCGATCCTCACTGGGTACCCCATAATTTTGACCTTGCGCCACATGTAACCAACTATAGGCACCTCAACCTGGTTTAATGGTTAGCGAGCTTGTCTCACTAGATCAATTATGACTGAATAGCGATTTCTATCCTTACTGGGTGCTGTATCCCTTTGGCCTTGTGCCACATCTAAGCAGTGATTAGAAAATTCAGTCAGTCAGTTAAGTGCCATACGTGATACACACTTGGCCGATCATGTCTCGAAAAGAACATGATTGATTAGGCAGAAGATTATCTTGCAGTAGGTTGCCATTACTTTCTACGGTAGACCGGTTGCCAGCCAAACTATAGAACCCAATCTGTCCTGTTATTTAACTCATGACTAAAGAGAATAGAAGGATTAATACCTTTCCCAAGGGTATTTGCGCGTAAGTGAATACAAGGAATTCTACTGGAATTCGAACTCGGTTCCTCGATTCCTTCTTCCGCGCCAATATTTACTGAGACACAACGGACACCCAGAAATGATTAGAAAAAAGTGCGTTATAAGGGAAACAAGAGAGTTATAGGGAAAATTACTATACTGAAAACAAGAGAGTTATAGGGAAGAAATGACTAACCTACCGAACGAATCTTTTCTTGACAGCTCGGATACAGTCACTTTCTCACCGGCGCAATGTTGCTTCCCTGTGTCTTTTCTACAAATAATTTCATGATTTCTGCTCAGATGAACTTAGCTCACTGGTACCCCCCATAACGTGAATTTAGTCGATCCAAAAGAGTAGCAACTAGGCCCCACCCTTTTACTGTGAAACCAATAAATTGTAAACACAAATTCTACTCCATCAGCTTCTTTTCTCGCACTTCCCGCCTGTGGAATTCACTTCCGTTTACTTGCTTTCCCGACAGCTACAATCTTCAAAAATTCAAATGTAACGTCAATAGTCATCTCCTATCTCACTAACTTGCATCCTCTCTCTCTCTCATGCTCCTTTCTTCGTCCACTCTCATCAGTATTCTCATCCTTCTCCTACCCTCTTCCTGACACACCCTGTAACCTGTCACTCTTTCTCATAACTTACCTCCTATGTAACACCCTGCTCAACAGTGGCAGTAAAATGGCTTGTTTGGGGCGAGACGATTATAAAAAAAAAAGATCGCAGAGCAGAAGGTGGGCTCAATAGTTAGAGCGTAAACATTGCTTTGAACATTAAACGATAGAAAGTTGTGGAGAGTCATGATCTGCAAAGTCTTGAAGGGTAGCTGTCCATAGAATATTATCTTCTTTTGTTTTTCTTTTTTCTTTTTTTGCGTTGTTAGCGTTTATTCTATCGTGATTGCTTCAATATTTGCGATGAGACACAACTCCGCCCTCTTTTTCTGCTGATGTTGCTAACGCGCGAAGCAGACTCAGTTGGCAGTGTTTTGATTATCATATTGCTAACTTTATCATGGCGAAAGTTTTTCTCCTAGAATATCGATTAGTAGTTTCTACTCTTTTTCGAAACATGCTTTACTCTGACCAAATGAAAACGTTTAGGAAAAACAGGCGTGTCAAAAGGACGGCTTTTGTCTTGACATGACTAATATTCTATATATCTACGATATTATTCATTTCTTTAAAAATGTTTTTAAAATTTGAATAAAACCCAAACGTATGAAACGGGGATTTATGCATTCATTTTTTCTCGACAAGTGGCGACGAAAAACTATTTTTGTAAATAAACAGATTAATACACAAAAGAACTGTTGTGGAGTAGTTTTCGCACTGAAAGTTATAATCTTTTGTGTGCTAAACGCACACAAAATGTTAGGAACTTAGTAATCTTCCACTGAAAGCTGACTCCTTAGTATTCGGCTAACTGCCGACTAATATCAACTGTCTTAGTCCAACTATGTCCAAACTGGAAATAGTTCTACCGAATTCCAATAAAACTCTAAAGAACTCTCTAGAACTTCTAAGAACTCCTAAGAACTTCTCAAAAACTTCTCGAGTTAACTTCCTGTTAACTCTTATTAATATAGGAGAGGGAGTCCATAATATGAAGAAATAGGCGTGTTTCACATAACAAGAACATAACGACCTCAACCCTTTGCCAAGACTATACCTACATCCTTTCAGAAATTAGCAAGAAATGAGAATAACTGCAATGAACTGACCGCTCTCAAGAGAGAAAATACAACAAATGAGATCGGCCGATCTCAAAATTAAATGCACACATAAACTGAACCATGAAAACATACAAAACAGCAGCACAAAAAAAAACGGAAAATAAACCAGAAACATCAACCCGTTCCAAGTAAAAACCAAACCGTAATTACTTCAGTCATGAAGTCAAACACATCTGAAATTTTCATTCGAATCAATCTAGTAGATATTGCATTGTAGCTAATGATTCACTTATTTACTAATATTTTAATGACTTTTAAACTCCCAAATAATAATTTTGTCTATAAGAAATTTAGAGTTTATTAAAAATTATTGTTCTAACAAACACTGCTCATTTTCTAAGATAATAGCTAAATTTTAGTTTAATTTCATTTTTATATCTGACAAGCATTTTTCCACATTTATATTTGACTGTAGTCGTAATTTTGATGGGATTCACTAAAGGAAGCAATAGTGATATCACCAAATAACATTGCTTCAAAAGAAACCAGATGTAGAAGAAAAAACAAGTAGATGACTGAAGAAATTCCTGATATGATGCAAAGGAAACAGAAAAGGATGTCAAGACATGGAATGAAATACTACACAAGGAAATAAGGAGCACATGCAGACAGGACAAAGAGGTATGGCTCAATAACAAATGTGCACAAGTAGAGAGATTGAGCAGGCCTAATAAAGCAGATATGCATAAAGAAATAAGAGAACTGACACTACAAAACCTGGTCCTCAACAGGATGTATAAAATCCAAGGATGCAACGGTTAGATTGGAGAAAGAGAAAATTCTCCAGCAATGGGACGAATATATAAAAGATCTTTTGTCCGACAAGAGAGAGCAACCGATAATACACAAAGATGAGGACGGACCGGAAATATTAAAGTCCGAAGTGGAAGCTGCAAAGGCCAAACTGAATAGAAACAAAGCAGCTGGACCAGACGTCATTGTAATAGAGCCACTGATAGCCCTTGAAGAATTCGGCAGAGAGAAAATTACAGAAATAATAAATGAAATTTATAATAATGGTGAAATACCAGACGACCTAAGCAAGTCAATTTTCATAGCACTGCCAGGAGCAAATGAGTGTGAACTCCAACGAACAATCAGTTTAATGAGCCACATTACAAAACTAATTGTCCGAATCCTGATGAATAGAGCAAGAACCATCATCCGGTCAGAGATAGAACAAGAACAGTGCGGATTCTTCAAAGACACTGGAACAAGGAACGCTATATTTATGATCAGGATGCTCTCCGAAAGGGCAATACAAATGAAGAAAGACTTGTAGCTATGTTTTATGCAAAGCGTTCGATAAAATACGCCAGAAGGAATTGATGGAGATGCTCGGCAGCTTCGACATATTTAAGAAAGACATAATAATAAGCAAGAACCTCTACTGGCAGCAAACCGCCTGCATACGGGCAGGTAACGAATTCAGTAGATATACAAAGATAGAAAGGGGCGCAAGACAAGGACGTGTCTTCTCACCGGATCTATTCAACATTTACAACGAGACTATTTTGAGAACCCTAGATGTTATGCCAGGATTCGTCGTCCGAGTCCACTTGTAGAACAACACAAGCTACACAGATGATAGCAGACACGGAAAGGAAGTTACAAGACCTCCTATAGAAGGTAGCTGAAGAGAGTGATAAGAAACTACTACAAATAAACTGCAAGAAAACCGAATGCATGGTCATCAGCAAAAATGGCAGCCCAAAATGCTAAATACATTTAGGGGTACTGAAACCAAGCAGGTAAAAAAGATTAAAGTGTTTTAACAGAAGACGGAAAGTGCGACACAGAGATCCGAAGGCGAATAGGCATAGCAAAGAACGCGTTCCAGAAGCTGAGTAAAGTACTAGAATGCTATGTGATGTCAGTTCTACAATATGGCAGTGAATGCTAGAAAATATTATCAAAGATGAAGAAAAAACCTGAAGCAACTGAAATGTGGTTCTATAGAAGGATGCTGCGGTTATCATAGATCAAGCATATAAGTAATGATGAGGTTATGGAAGAGATGGAAACGAAAAGGAAATTAATACTGAGCATCAGGAAAAAACAGCTAAATTTCCTGGGACATGCAATGAGGAAGGGGGATTGGAAAATCGGATTCCAACATGGCCAAAGGAGGGGAAAAGTGATAGGGGAAAGCAGCGTATAACATATTTGAAGATCCTGAGTAGGTGGATGACAGAACGGGGTTTGCGTGGTGTAACAAGAGAAAGCGTGCTAAGAGCCACCAGGGAAAGGTAGACCTGGAAAGCCATGATCACTTACGTCCTGAGAGACCAAAGCACATAGAAGAAGAAAAAGTAGTCGTAATATATATATATATATATACTAGCAGTATAGCCCGTCGTGCTCGGGTGTAATGAAAGCTTTAAAACTAATCCATCGTCCTGGAACTCAGACTCTTTGGACGTTGGCACGAAAGACTAAAAAGCAATAGTTGTTTCCAGTTCAAGCGAAACCGTAGACTGAAAGAAAAATGAATGGATTTAGGTCAAATTTTGGATTTCCTGCTATCGATATCAAGTGAATTTTGAGAGCTAAATAAATCCTCTTAGTAAATGGTATCATGGCAGAGATTAAGAACTACAATTATATTTACTTAGAGCCAAACCCGAAGCAAAGACCAAAATAAAAGGGCTGAAAAAATACAGACATACAGGCAGATAAACAGACACACACACAAACATCTTTTCTTTTATATATGCATATTATCGATGTTTTGCACTATTGTAAGAACTGCAACCTTGAAACTTCTGAATATTATTTCTCATGTCTTTGTCTATAAGTGTATCCAATTTGATTAAAATCGGACCACTCCTTCTATAACCCGATTTTTTCGATTATCGATTTTATATTTATCGGGGGTACCGCGACACAAAACCTAGCTAAGAACACTCGCAGACGCTTAAAGTACAACTGTGTAAATTTTCCAGAAAATCGGTCCTGCCGTTTCGGAGTCTATAGGTAACGGACACACACACACATACACACACAGACACACACATAGAGACAAAGTTCCATTTATTATATAAATATATATATATATATATATATATATATATATAATAATAATAATTTATATATATATACATATATATATATATATATATATATATATATATATATATATATATCACATTTAGATGGTATGACTGTTTCAAAATGTCAGTTCGAGACATTCATTGTAAGCCCCAGTTAATCATGATTATGTATTCATTAAAATTTACCTGTTCTGTTCAAAATATTTTTTTTTTATAAATGTAGTATAACAAGCGTCTTTAAATGGTTATTTTTGTTTGAAATAGTAAATAATAAATTTTTCGTCATCGTTTGTTCAAAAATATGAAATCTAATAAAATAACTAGTATTTATTTCAATAATTCTTTTGTTGTAGATTTTCGAGAAAGCGGAGAATGCATGCGTAATTTAAACAATTGCCGAGGAAGTAGACAGAAATAGAGATGTATAGAGAAAAACATATTTGAACACATTATCTGTGGTTACGTATGTTAAACTTTACTATCCATATTTTCATTTACAAACTGTTCTTCAGTACTTATCATTGGAAATTGCATGACAATGCTTCTTCTCAAAATTTTAACACCTTCTTCAGTATTACAGTTTAATTTTTCTAAAGTCTCGCCAAAAGCACCTAGCGGTTATCTTTGGCGTAGACTTACTTCGAGGCACGTGAAATATCCAGAATCTTCGTGCATACTTTCTCGAATTACACCGTGACAATAGAAGAAAACACAAGATTAGAGAAATATGACGACATCGCACTGGTTCGTCAATATTGACTGAAGGACTGAAACATCTTCATCTTCTAAATAAGTGGGGTGTAACCATCCTGCTAACTACAATTGGTGGAAGAATCGAACGAAAGGAAGAACAGAAAATAATTATACCAGCTATCATTAGTGTACTTGCTACGGCGACTGACGATACAGAAAGCGGGAAACCATGGTAGTGTAGTCGGCTGATTAAGCTCGATGAAGTGCGCCGCTTCTCACGAATTCCGTGGTGGATTGAATAATATCTCTGTGCTTCAACCACGAAACACTTTATGGATTTAGCGGCTTGGTTGCGGAAGTCGTTGCTTGGGGAGGCATTATCCTATGAGCTTGGATTAGTTCCATCACGGAATTCGTGAGGAGCGGCGCACTTCATCGAGCTTAATTCGTTACCACTTCGTCACCAGGGCCCGTGGTACAGTTGGTATAACATCAACTTAATAACCAAGACCGCCTGGGTTCGATTCCTTGTAGTGGATGCGCGCTGCTGATGAGTCCCAAGTATCGGACAGAACGGCCGTCTAGTGCTTTCTGCATTCTGTTGAGGTCGAATATAAAGCTCGATGATTTACTTAATATTATATATATATATATATATATATATATATATATATATATATATATATTTATTTATGTATTAGTATGTATCAGAATATGATATAATATGTATCAGACTCTTTGGACGTTGGCACGAAAGACTAAAAAAGCAATAATTGTTTCCAGTTAAAACGAAACCGTAGACTGAAAGAAAAATGAATGGATGTAAGTAAAATTTTGATTTCCTGATATCGATATCAAAAACGTTTTTTTCGTTGTAAACTGAATTTTGAAGGCTAAATAAGTCCTCTGAGTAAATGGTATCATGGCTGAGACTAAGAACTACAATTATACGTACTTAGAGCCAAACCCGAAGCAAAAACTAAAATAAAAGGGCTGAAATAAATACAGACAGATAAACAGGCACACACACAAACATTTTGCCTTATATATATATATATATATATATATGTATAAATTATCGATTTTTCCGCACTATTGTAAGAACTGCAACCTTGAAACTTTTGAATATAGTTTCTTATGTCTTTGTTTATGAGTGTATCAAATTTGATTAAAATCGGACCACTCCTTCTATAACCCGATTTTTTCGATTATCGATTTTCGATATTTATCGGGGGTACCTTGACACAAAATCTAGCTAAGAACACTCACAGACGCTTATAGTATAACTGTGTAAATTTTCAAGAAAATCGGTTCAGCCGTTTTGGGGTCTATAGGTAACTGGTACACACACACACACACACACACACACACACACACACACACACACACACAGACAAAGTAATGAGATGCTAGCAACGTTTCGCCTGTGGAAGAAGTCCGCGTAAATACGATTGTACTTGGTCACACCTGGACATCAAGGACTGAGCCGTATATAGACATAAAGGGCATCAGTAATCCATTCTTGGTCTGGAATGCACTGATCTGACTCTTGTAAAGATAGAGCAAAGCAATTGATGTGGTTTAAGGTTAGGGTTAAGGATCGATACAAAGTGTGTAATTTGAGATCTGGGGTGAATATTACACTCAATGTTTGAAGCGTGAGATCTCATTGAGATTAAGCCCGCTCGTTACGATTGGAGCAAATTTAGGGTTTGCTCTGAGGGGATAAAATTTTATTGGCATTGTTTTATAGGCATAGAAGTGTACAAGTCAGACTTTCGCCCATTGAACTGCGAGAGTGTGGTTAAAGGAGTGATGCCAGCTACTGGTCACCCGCTTTATTTCTTGATCAATTGTAAGATTTAAGGAACACATTCATTCAATGATTAGCGCTATAAATCGATGTTTTTTTGGTACAGATCAAGAGAGAATTATGTAAGTGACTATAATGAATCCAACTAGAACTTGAACCCATCCAGCTTACTGCACGTATTTACAATCCTCCAGACCGGATGCCTTCTTCCATCTACGAAGGTCATTCAATAAATAAGGTGAATAAGGTGAATAGAGATAGAAGCTTACTTTTTAAAAAAATTTTTTCTTTACTTCTTTTTCAACGGGATTTTTTTTTGTCGATTGAAAAAAAATTGACAGTTTTAGAGATCAACAAAGATGGCCGACCAAGAAGCACGCTCCAGGATTGAACAGAGGTCAGTTATCAAGTTTTTGGTTGCAAACCAGTGGAAATTCATAGAAGAATGTCAACTGTGTATGGTGCCACATATTTCAGCCAAAAAATGTCTACAAGTGGGCTAAATTATTTAAAGAAGTTTGAAAGTGACGATGAAGTCAAAAGTGCTGTGAGCGATTGGCTGAGATATCAGTCCAAAGATTTTTACGCTGAGGGAATACAGAAGCTTGTGCACAGACGGGGAAAGTGTGACACTGCTGGGAGACTATGTTGACAAATAAAAATAATAAAAAAGTAAACTTCTATCTGTATTAGAAAAATTCACCTTATTTATTGAATGACTTTCGTATAACAAAGAATTTGAGATTTTTAACAGCATATCAACCTTTGTCAAAAAGGTATGGTTTTCACGTATTTTTTTAATGTTCGGTTATAGTGAGAAAGTTAATTTAGTGACATTTTGATGAAAATTTATTTTTTCATTTTGATTTTAGAAAAATGAAGATGTTTTCTAGTTTTGTATTCATAAATGTATTGCTGGTAATAATTTTTTCCTTAAAAAAATGTATTATGGCAATATTTTTTCCTGAAAATGTTTGTTCTGGTAATAATTTCTTTCTTTAAAAATGTATTGTTGGTAATATTTTTCTTTCAAAAATGTATATTTTTCTATAAAAGTCTATTTTTAGGCATATTTTTCTATAAAAGTTTATTTTTATACTTTCATAGAGTTTTGACCCCAGTTTGGGGGTTAACTATTTGCCATAGCTGGGACCCTAACAGGTGCTACGACTTCGGATCAGGGTGGATCTGAGAACAACAGCAATTAAGAGATGGTTCCATGCTCCACAAAACCTCCCAATCACTTTCTGCCGGATGAAGTTTAGCGCCATACCCAGAATACAAATAAAGAGAGAAGAAGCAAAAAAAAAAAAAAAAAAAAAAAAACATACACACACAAGGAGCAACAATAAATCTAAACTTATTTATAAATGGAACTTTGTCTGTTTGTGTGTGTCTGTGTGTGTCTGTGTGTGTCCGTTACCTATAGACTCCGAAACAGCTGAACCGATTTTCTTAGAAATTTACACAGTTGTACTGTAAGCGTCTGCGAGTGTTCTTAGCTAGGTTTTGTGTCTAGGTACCCCGGATAAATATCGAAAATCGATAATCGAAAAAATCGGGTTATAGAAGGAGTGGTCTTATTTTAATCAAATTTGATACACTCATAGACAAAGACATAAGTAACGATATTCAGAAGTTTCAAGGTTGCAGTTCTTACAATAGTGCAGAAAATCGCTAATATATATATATATATATATATATATATATATATATATATATATATATATATAAAAGGCAAGATGTTTGTGTGTGTCTGTGTGTCTGTTTATCTGCCTGTATGTCTGTATTTTTATCGGCCCTTTTATTTTAGTTTTTGCTTCGGGTTTGGCTCTAAGTACGTATAGTTGTAGTTCTTAGTCTCAGCCCTGATACCATTTACTCAGAGGAATTATTTAGCCTTCAAAATTCAGTTTACAACGAAAAAACATATTTGATATCGATACTAGGAAATCAAAATTTGACTTGCATCCATTCATTTTTCTTTCAGTCTACGGTTTCGCTTGAACTGGAAACAACTATTGCTTTCTAGTCTTTCGTGCCAACGTCCAAAGAGTCTGAGCTCCAGGACCATGGATTAGTTTTAAAGCTTTCATTACACCCTAGCAATGCCGGGCTATACTGCTAGGAAAAGATAAAAATATAAAGAAAAAAAGGAGACAAAAACAAAAAGATGAAGAAGAAAGGAAAAAAAAGGAATAAAACGAGAAAAAAGATGAAGAGGAAAACGAAATATGAGGTCAAAAAGATAAAGAGAAATACAAAGAAAGAGAAACGGAAGAAGAAATCTAGAATGAAAAAGATGAAGAATGGAAAAGAACAATAAAGAGAGAAAAGAGAAGGAGAATGTAATAATAGATTATCATGAAAATAAGAAAGGCCTGTAATATATCAAGTTCAGCGACAACGAGAATTCTACTTCTAACACAACGCTGGAAAATACAAGGTTGCAATTCTGGGTCCTCGGTGCTGAATCAACGATGTAGATACAAACGAACGACGAATGCTGCACGACGATGTTGGGGTGGTAACAAACAATAACCTCCATAAATTCGGCGGCCTTCACTGCGTCCGCTACGGTGATTATTCTCAAACTTCTTGGGCGACTATTAAACTTCAAAACCAGCAACAAATTCGCTGCGACGGTTAAATTTTCAAATCATAAATCACTTTGTTGGGGATCACTCAACCCGACTTCTTCACATAAATCAGTTTTCCATAATCATTTCACAATCTTCTTCTTCGACTTTTTGTCCTTTCTTTGTCACCGTCAGCAACAACAAATACAAACTTCAATAAAATCCTTTAGAGAACAATAGGACCAGACCCATATCTAAACAAAATTATAAAATATATTTTATTTCCCTTTTTCATACAAAGACATCTTCGGTGACATGCCATGGGTTAGGAGGTTGTTTGGTCAGAGTTGTCAGCACCCCACCATCGGAGAGACCTGATTTTATTGAACCGTACGCTTCGACGGTTGTGATTTCTCTCCTAAAACTCAAATCAAAATTACTACTAAAGATTCCGCGCCATTGACAGTTATCTTCCGGTACAAAATTAATTGTGAAAAATGAACCGTTGACCACGGTAGACAAAATAAAATCCAAATGCGAATCAGTGTATCACCCTAGAAGGAAACTATGTTGATGAAAAAAGTCGAATTCTACCTTAAAACTGTTGTTTTATTAGTTAAACTCGGGACTTATTGAGTAAATTGTTACACTGATTTAAACGCTTCTTTAAAAAGTTCGATGTTTTTTTTTTGTAGAACGATATGTCTTTGGCCTCAAAATACCCCTCAGTTTCCAATATCACTTCTTCATTGGATCCAAATCTCTTTTCCTGGAGCATTCTTTTGAGGTCTGCAAACAGCCAGTAGTCGCTAGGGACCAGATCTGGAGAATAGGTTTTATGTGTAAGCAATTCGAACGGCAATTCATGTAGTTTTGCCATCGTTTTGATCGACTTGTGACACGGTGCATTGTCTTGGTAAAGGACCATGTTTTCTTCTTAATTTGTCGCCATTTTTTGGCGATTTGTTCCTTCGAACGCACCAAAGATGTTGTATAATATTCTCTATTGATGGTCCTTTCTTTCTCAAGGTAATCAATGAACAAAATACCTTACGCATCCCAAAATACCGATACCAAAACCTTGCCTTGCTGATGTTTGCGACTTTGGTCGCTTTGGACGGTTTTCACTTGCTGCTGTCTGCTCATCTGGTTGTCAATTTGCCTCGGGAGTGAAAGTGGTAGATCCATGTTTCATATTTAAGCAAAAGTTCTTTCTTGTTGCGTTGAAACAGTTACAAACAACGACTGTAAGGAAAAGAGGTACTCATTATGATCACAGCTTTCTCATTAACAAATTTTCATGCAAAATGGTGGATACACTGCCTTCTGATATGTTCATCTCTGCTATCTCACGCAACTTTAGTTTACAATCGGCTAAAATGAGTTTGTGATTTTTTTTGGTGGGTGTTTTCAGGGACAACTGTCGGTTTGGGGTGACCTGAGCGTTCATCATCATTTGTGTCTGTACAACACCGTTTAAAGTCAGCATACTACCTCTTAACCGTTGTTTCCGACGAAGCAGAGTCCGAATAACACTTATCAAGCAATTGCTTTGCTTGAACAGTATTTTTTTTCCATAAGAACGCCATGCTTTATCAACACACGAAATTCAGATTTTTCCTTTATTTTGAAAACTTGCAGCAGTAACTTCACTTAAATAACTCATTTAATAAGTAATAATCCGACTAATAATCCGATTGGGCCCAGATTTTGTCACGTGCCATTTGAGTGTTAGTACTTCATAAAAATTATATGGATTTTTTACTATTGGCACCATCAATATGATTGTAATTTATTGAGTGATGTGTTTTGTTCAAAGAAAAAAAGAATAGCAACATTATAAAGCAGAGAAGGAAGAAAAAGAAGATCTAAAAGTAAAAAAGAACAGAATTAAGAGAAAATGAAGAAAAGAAAGAAGGAAAAGCTAAATTAAAAGTAAGGTAAAGAAAAAAGAAAAATAAGAATTAAAATTGGGAAAAAGAAAGAAGAAAACAAGAATTAAAGGTAAAAAAAAGAGAGGAGAATTCTTAGAAATAAAAAATATGTAAAAAAAAAATAAAAAAGAGAAATAAAATGAGGAGAAAAAATGCCTTTCAGAAATGTGATGTAAAATAAGGTAGATAAATTTTATAAAGGCGAAATATCTTGAAAGCATTTATTTAATAAGACTTAGAAATGTTATTGTAATGGCATCAAACTGAAAGCACAATTTTATCCCATATTCATAGCGTCGTCATGATTCCCACTAAAAATCTAAGTTTATTTTGCAAAAAGGTTAAAATCATTGCCTCACGTCCCCATTACTTTTTTCACTTACACTATAATTCTTTTAAAACTTCGAACTTCTCGAAGAAAGAACGCCCGATGTATCTTTCATTTGTTTATTATTATTATTATTCATTTGTTTATTATTATTATTATTCATTTGTTTATTATTATTATTGATAATAGTAATAATAATAGTAAGAAATGTATGTGCTTATGTGCGCTGTGGAGCAGTCGATATCAACTCAGAAACGACAAATCCAGGTGCCGAGTTCGAATTCCAGTTGAATTCTCCTTGCATTCACTTACGCACAAATACTCTTAGGAAAGGTATTTATCCGTCTATTCCCTCCAGTTATGAGTTAAATAACAGGATAAACTGGGTTCTATAACTTTGACTGGCAACCAGTCTACCGCAGAAAGCAATGGCAACCTACTGCGGGATAATCTTCTGCCCAGTCAGTCAAGTCTCTTTCTAGACATGATCGCCCAAGCGTATATCTCGTATGGCACTTAATTGATTAACTGAATATAATAGTTGGAAGCACGATTAAGTTTTCTACTGGACATAATGTAGGGGATCAGTTTTCTATGATTATGAAGTAATAAACTGATCCCCCAATAATTACTACTTGTTAATACAATACATATCTTCTTCCACTAGCTATGAGTTCAAATTTCAGTTGAATTCCTTGCATTCACTTATGCACAAATACTCTTGGGAAAGGTATTAATCCGTCTATTCCCTCCAGTTATGAGTTAAATAACAGGATAAACTGGATTCTATAACCTTGACTGGCAACCAGTCTACCGCAGAAAGCAATGGCAACCTACTGCGGGATAATCTTCTGCCCAGTCAGTCAAGTCTCTTTCTAGACATGATCGCCCAAGCGTATATCCCGTATGGCACTTAATTGATTAACTGAATATAATAGTTGGAAGCACGATTAAGTTTTCTACTGGACATAATGTAGGGGATCAGTTTTCTATGATTATGAAGTAATAAACTGATCCCCCAATAATTACTACTTATTAATAGAATATATAGCGTCTTCCACTAGCTATGAGTCAAATAACAGGAGAGATTGGGTTCTATAGCCTTGGCTTGCAACCAGTCTACCGCAGAAAGTAATGGCAGCCTACTTCGGGATAATCTTCTGCCCAGTCAGTCATGTCTCTTTCGAGACTTGATCGCCCAAGTGTGTATCACGTATGGCACTTAACTGACTGATTTTACTATCTGCTATTTCTTGTTGCGTTTATCATTTGAGATATGTTTAGAAGTACCGTCTGACACATCCTACTTATACTTTTTCCTTATAATAAGCAAACAAGAATCTGAGAATTTCATGTTTTCAGCACGTCACCCCTTCAACCAGCGTCGATGCGTCAGTAATTCGCGTGTAGACGTTTTGAGAACAGAAAATTGAATTGTCAATAGCTATCATACATTTTGTTGAAAAATTGTTCATTGATTGCATTTTACATTTGATAAATGACACGTTGTACACTCCTGTCTCTGTCTGGAAGGTATTAGTTTGTCCGGAATGTTTCCGCTGATTTTAGTCGTTCATCTTCTAACACGCTAGAACGTGTCAAATTTATACATAGTTATAATATGTTTACATTTCCGATTAGATCACACCTCAAAATATTTGCGGAAAAAAAATTAAATTACTTAATTCGTGTCAATTTTACATCCCTGTGAAAATGATGAAGGAAAAACTTGAAGCAGCGGAAATGTGGATCTACAGAAGGATGCTGCGGATATCATTGACCGAGCATGTGAGCAAAGATGTGGTGTTGGAAAGAATGGCAACGAAAAGAAAATTAATAGTGAGCATCAAGAAGAGACAACTGAAGTTCGTGGGACATGCAATGAGGAACGAGGGCTTGGAAAACCTGATACTGACAGGCCAGATAGGGGGGGAAAGGAACAGAAGAAAGTAACGGATAACATTAGGGACTGATCAGGTGGATGACAGAACGGGTTTGCGTAGTGAGTAGTGCAACAGGAGAAAGTTTGCTAAGAGCCACCAGGGATAGGGATACGTGGAAAGCCATGATCGTTTACGCCCTGAAAAGACAGAGCACATAGAAGGAAAAGAAAATGAAAGATAATTGGAATTTGTTTAAGGAAAGGGTCTCAAGTCCTACCCTGTGTAGACTGGTTGCCAGCCGAGGCTAAAGAACCCAATTTGTTCTGTTATTTAACCCATAACTGGAAGGAAGGGATGGATTAATACCTTTCCTAAGGGTATTAGCGAAATTTCACACCTCGATGCGAAATGTTTGTCGTCCAATGGAAAGGCCAGAATCATATCCGGGAGTGAATTCCTAAACGAAATAAAAGACGAGCAAGGACAACAGTCACTTCAGAGAGTTAAGATAATGAACAATTAACACGTACTCTTGACAAACGTCAAGCGATCTTATTATTATTGCCTCTCTCTTTCTCTCTCACCTCTCACCTCTCACTTCCTTCTTCATCATTCACTCGTCTACTTGATAACCGCACCGAACCCTTTAAGTGAGCGAATAATTCAAAACACTCCTACCCAATATACGCTCATACATACATACACAGACATACGTTCCTGCCAACGTACACATAAACCCACTCGTGCAAGAACTACTACGAACTCTCTTGATACGCGTAACTCCTTTTTCTTTATGAACATTTAACTTCTACCAATTCATGGTATTCTTTTCTATCAATAAATTTCTATTCGAACATGCAAAAGGTATACTTTTATTCTTTCACTAATACATATATTCTAATCTCCAACCTGCTGACAACCTTCCGATAATTCTGGATAAAAAAAAAAACTTTTATGTTGTAGGGAGTTCGGTTATTTATGACACAAGGACAAATTAATACAGCTTCAGATTAAAGTTGACTGAGAAGCATAGATTGCGGTTACATCTAACCAATTCACCTGTAAATAGATATTTAGGAAAATTTTCACTCACCCATTAATTTAGGCTACAACTAATCTAAGACAAATCATTTCACAAATGAACATGATTTGATAATTGATAAAGTATTTCTGCCAACGATTTCTGTTTTTTGACCATCCCTTGTCTGTAGATAAAAATATAGAAATGGATATTTATTTTTAATATTTAATTATGTAAGAATAAATATGGCGAGATTTTTCTTCTGGTTTCTTCATCTTCACATGCGTATTTTCTTTTTTTTGTTCTTATTCGTTTTCTTTAAATAAAATTCGTCTATTTTTATTTATTGTTTTCATTTCAATGTTGTGATTGTTGTTGTTTTTTCATTTCAATGTTGTGATTGTTTTTATTTTTTCATTTCAATGTTGTGATTGTTGTTGTTTTTTCATTTCAATGTTGTGATTGTTGTTGTTTTTTCATTTCAATGTTGTGATTGTTGTTGTTTGTTTTGTTGTTGGTTTGAGTGTTGTTGTTTGTAGTGTTTTGGTTGTTGTGTCATCTTCCGACGTTTCTCTTGTCACACCCTCCCTTATTTCCTCTTATCTTTCCACTCATCTGTGTTCTTCCTCCTGTTCCCTCCCCCCTTCCATTCACTCCTCCTATTACCTTTTTGCTTGCTTCTGTTATTTCTGCGTTTTCAATTTCGCTTCCTCTTTTTTCTGCCTCTCTTCGTTTATTCCACGTTTTTTTCCTTTCATTATTTTTTTACTTTTATCTCCTCTTCCTTCTACCCTCTTCTTGTTATTTATGCTGCTTCTTATCGTCCATCTTTTTTATTCTTCCTCCTCCTCCTCCTCCTCCTCCTCCTCCTCCTCCTTTTATCTCCTTACTTTTTCTCGTTGTTTCTTGTCACGTCTGCTTTTCCTCACTCGCTTTTCCTTCTTAGTCTTCTCCTGTTCTTCTTTATTTCTTTCCTAGTCTCTTTCTTCTCTCTCTACTTTTTTTTCTTTTTCCTCCTACACTATTTTCTTAAAATTTCTCTTCCTTCTTATTCTCTCTTCTTTGTTCCTCATCCTAACTTTCCTCATACGTTTTCCTCTTCTTCCTTCTTTTTCCATCAATTTTCTCGGCTGTTCCCCTTAGACATTATTGACAAATTAAGTTACACGCCGGTTCCATAGCCGGAATGAAATTGTGTCAAATTACACTGAATTCAACGGATTTTATAATGTTGTTAAAAGCACTCCATCGTTTGCCTTGCGATAAATTGAGGAAGCAAGTCAAAATTCCTCAAGTAACCCTTTTAGAACATTGCAAGCAACGACAACAACAATTATACACTCTAAGACGACAACAGCTTACCTACCTACGTCTCCCCAATCGCAAATAAGCAATAATACAAATAACCAAATATAAATAGAATATAATATTTGACCAGAGCAGAAATGAACTACATTTCTATAAATACTCGCCTATCAGACAAAATTACCTCCCTTGTTAACATAATGATGTAGTATTGTTTGTAAAAATCGTATTTGATTGTTTAATGCTAGAAACAGATTTTTTTTAATCACTTCACCCCAGGCAAGGCTGGAATGCTACTATTACGCTGGGGGTTCTTCTTCTTCTTCTTCTTCTTCTTCTTCTTCTTCTTCTTCTTCTTCTTCTTCTATGTGCCCTGTCCCTTCAGGACGTAGGCGATCATGGCTCTCCACGTCTCCCTATCCCTTGTGGCTCTTAGTATGTTTGCTCCTGTTGCTCCTGGCAACCCCCGTTCCGTCATCCACCTGATCAGTCCCTGCAAATATGTTATCCGCTGCCTTCCTCTGTCTCTCCTTCCTTCTATCTGTCCAGTCAGTATCAGGTTCTCCAGGCTCTCCTTCCTCATTGCATGTCCCAGGAACTTCAGTTGTCTCTTCCTGATGCTCAGCATCAATTTCCTTTTTGTTGCCATTCTTTCTAACACCTCGTCGTTGCTTGTATGCTCAGTCCACGATATCCGTAGCATCCTTCTGTAAAGCTGGGGGTTACAGAGAGTAAAAAATGAGAGAAAAGAGTATACGGTGAATTGAGGAAAGGAGAAAAGATAAAGGAGATACAAAAAAAAAAAATAAGATGGTGAGAGACGTTTCATTCATTTTTTAAAAATTGTAGTTATGAGGGAAGCAAGTTAACGGAAGGGAGTTCCACAGGCGGGAAGTGCGAGAAAAGAAACTGTTATATATCTAAACAGAGTGAAATACGTATGGTTGCAAAACAAATTCAGACAACATGGCAATGAAATATAATGACAATTCTTTGCGAGAAATATACGCATAAAATATTTATTTCTCTTCGGTGTTCAAACGACGAAGGCAGTAACAAGTGGAAGACGAAGAAGTTTAAGAGTTCATACAAATTAATACAGTTTACAGCAATATATCAACGAACGTAGTTCAAGGAGTTCATACAAGCGATTATAAGTAATATCACAACAGAACGATACACTTACTTAGATTTGAAGCGTCGCGGTAGGGCGTCGAAAGTCTGTTGACAGCAGCAGCATGAATCTCCCTTAGCGGGTGAAGGAGGAAGACTGCCTGATTTTCATTTCTTCCTCTTTTTATGTTTTCGGAGTGGCTGGACGAGCAGTCCCTTTTTTGTCCTGCGGGAGATTTTGTGATTGGCTGCTAAATTGATTCAGCGGTCACGCTTCAGTGATCAGATAGACGGAAGTGATGCGTGGAGCCACTTGCGTGGTGGTGTGTTTTGTCATTTCAAGACTGGGACTCCTGAAGATTACTTCCATTTATCAAAGCAGGGTACGATCTTACTTTGTGTTAGAGAACGTAACAAAACCGAAAGTAGAAGTGTTGGTTGCATTTAACTATTTTCCACAGTAAACAGTAGCTCGGGAAATTCATGTAATTGGTTACCAGAAGAAACAAAACTCGTCAGAGCTGTTGCCATGAAAATATTTGTAGAAAAGACAGAGGCAAGCCATTTCACATCGGTGAGAAAAATAACTGAAGTCGAGATGCCAAGTCAGGATTGATTATATTGAAGATCCTTCTTTGGATTTTGTCAATAAACTGAGATTAATAGCATGAGCACTAGACCAGATATGGTATCAACATTCAATGCACGGACAAATAATAGATTTGTGATGCTATGAATAGGTAATGAATATGTATACACCTTGGTTCCACCTCTCTGGAATGTGATTGGTTGATGTCAGCCATGAATATAGACTAAGGCGAGTACGTCCAGAGATCTATAGGTCTTCGACTAGAGATCTACGGCTATTGAATCCGCCTACGTTTCAGGTTACTGCATACGACGAGTACCGTCTATTAGGTCTACGTACTCGATTGGTCTACCCGGTTACATTTGCCTTAACCACTTAACTACCTCGAATGATATATATATATATATATATATATATATATATATATATATATATATATATCTTTCCGGGGCATATCAATTTGTAAATCTGCAAGATAGACATTGACAAGAAAACATCCTTGCAATAGATGCACCTATTGATCTAATGTAGTCGTTCCACTTCAAGTCAGTTAAAAACGCGTAACCAAGAAGGTGCCATGTGTTACTCTCCAGATTGAATATACCAAGTCCAACAAGAACTTTCATGAAATCGTTTAATAAACTAACAGCAGAAATAAAAACCTTGTGAACAATAGAATTATGGTAAAAATTTTCTCCTTTTTGATTGTCTGTCATGTTCAATGTTATTTTAGTCCCTTTTGATACACCAGCCATCATTTGTTTGTCCCATCGTTTCTGATAGCGTTCTTCTATTGGTTTGATATTCTGATGGAATCGATCTACTTGCTCATCACTCACCTCGCCGCAATTATCCGGAAATCTATCAGATGACTATGGAAAACAATGATCCTTAATACTCATATTAGCGTGTGACTGAAAATGTTTATCAGTTAATTTGAAATTTGGTGATAAATTTAAAAAAAAATCGGTACTTCTTTTTTAAATGTTTTGACTGAAAAACACTTTTAAAAAAATAAAACTAGTTTATTTCAGGTGACTGACATAAATTGCTCGGCCTACCTCAAAATTGATGGGTTTTGCAACTATTATTAACTTTAATCTGCAATTAACCAAGATTGTAAATTGATCTTTTTTTTTTCAAAAGTGAGAGAAAAAACGGTAGCTAACCATTAAAATCTAAGTTCATTTTTGGAATAAGCCTCTATCAAATTAGCTTAAAAGCTTGTTTTCTTTCTTGGCATCAAAAATTGTGTTGACCAGTGTAATTTATGTTCTTATTTTATTTTATTTTTTATTAATTAGTTTTTTACGGGTTATCAACTTCTTGGACATTCTTTAAAACCAGAAATTATTTTTAGATTCTAAGAAGTTTTTGATAAAATTACGGTTTGGTCTTACCGGCCTTTAATAATTAATCCATAGCTTGAAGATAATGCGTGAGTGCATGCTTTTTCAAAGGGGTATTTGCCCGTAAGTTAATATAACAAACCCAACTGGAATTGGAATACTGATAGCCATTTAAAGATTCCGATCAATTATACATTACACCACAAAGACTCACCAGGTCAGACGTTGCTTAACTTCGATGATAGTACTGTGATGGGGCTGTAGGCTAAATTTTATTCTAAAATTATTAGCAAGAATTTCCAAGTTATTTATTTAGTTCGTGACGATAAACTACATCCGGCAGCAAGGCCTTTGAATGGGGGATTTTGAGAAGCACGGAGCCACCTCATAATTGTGGTTATTTCCAGATCTATCCTGGCCTGGGGTGTTAGCACCAGGTATCTCCCAACTAATTAACCCACAAACTAGTGTCCAAACAATATGAATGTGGAGAAATATATTCTTATAATGAAAGTGACAGCAATACATTTTTCATAGTAAAAATATTATCAGTAATAGATTTGTATAAGGCAAAATGAAGTATAACCAGCAGTAAATTTTCATAAAACTAATGAAACTATGAAATTTCTGCATTCAATGAACAGCACAGAAATTGGTCATTGGGGTGGGGTCCTGGTAATCCTACGCAGGATCGAAGATCCTAGTGACAGACTTTACAGTAGCAGGCCTGCTTATGCTATGAATAAACATAAGGCTACATAAATTGACACTGTCTGTAAAAGAATACATTATCTGTAAAATAATTCTCGTGATTATTCGAAATTTTGGCCAAAGTGCGTTCTCACAATGTTGACAGACTCCAGTCAACAATTCAATAAATAAATTGTGTTCATTATTTTTTGCCGGTTCTCAAGAACAAAGACAGTGTATAAATTGACTTTGATATGTTTAGGTTTTATTTAAATTATAATCATCACTTTTTATAGCAATAAACATTGCTGAGAAGGTAGTTACAATTATAGTTAGGCAGAAAATTAAAGTTCTTTTGACACACCTTTTTGCAGCAAGAATGATTAACACTGACGAAAGTTTCTTCGCAGTATTTAAGCCATAAAGTTGGCATTCGTGGTGCCATTTATAAAGTAATTTTCTCTAATTGTTCCATGTATATGGTTGTCATTGTTGGTTATAACGGCGAACCCATAAACTTTCCTACTGGTATATGTCAGAACCGACCTTGAAAAAGGTTTGTCTGTTTACAAAATTTTTCATCAGGTTGTTTATTAGGTTGCTAATAAGTTCCTCACAAGAGTGGCTCGATACCAAAGTTTCGAACCATTAATAAAACCTCATATGTATTAAATCTGATGAATAGGTTCGCTACATCTATGCTTATCCAAAATTAGTTTAAATTCTTATCGTATACACAGGATTTGCTGTTTGTTTGTGGGTTAACTACATTTACTAGGAAACCACCCTCGGGAAAAATACCGTATCTCTATAGGTCATAAAGGTTGTTGGTTGGTTGTTTTGTTTTATAGCATATCAACCTCGGCGGGTCATTTATTGCCAACTAAATTTTTTTATTTTATTTATTGCTAGTAATACCTTTTTTCTTTCAACAATTTATTGTTGTTTTTTATATAAGTTTTTTATGTCTAGTAATACTTTTTCTTTTCGAGTATCAAGATTCATTTGGATTTGTTTTTTAAGAGTAGGGTCCCCAAGTCCTACTCTGTTATTTAACCCATAATTGAAGGGAAGTGACAGATTAATACCTTTCCCAAGGGTACCAGGGCTTAAGTGAATGCAGGGTATTCAACTGGAATTCGAAACGGATCGCCGATTTCTCTTTCCGAGCCGATATCCACTGCACTACAACGCACATCCGTCACTAAACGCTTACAGCACCTGGTATTCCAAAGCGGTCACCCATCTAAGTATTGACCAGTATTGTTTAACTTCGAACGAGAACCGTGTATTCAACGTGATATGGCTGTAAGCCAGGTCATAAAGGAATAGCAATTTTCTGAATCTCAGTTGGAACCATACATATGTGGCAGCAGGGGGGGGTCGATTTTCAAAATGTGGTATTGCACTCAATTTGAAAGTTGGGTTTTGAGATAATGAATAGTGGCACAAAATATCTTTATTTTGAGGAAAAATTAAGTTTACGTTAAAGTTTGGGGCGCTGGAATTTGATCCTGATGATCAGAGAAAACGTGACTCGAAACATATACAGTTATTTGATTTGAAATTAAAAGAGATAATGAATTCCATAACCAGGAATTTTATATCTTCAACACAAGCAAGAGAATAAAACAACAGTCAATCGAAAGACAGAATGCTACATTAAATAATACAACACAATGCTTTCCCCTTACTTCCAGAAAATATTATTTTATCAATGTTAAAGTCAGATGAATTTGAGGTGTGGAAAGAGACTATAAAGTTTTTGCCCATTAAATAAGTGAACATTTATTTATAGTTAATTAGTTATGTTAATTTAGAAGACTAACATTAAAATTTAATCCAAATTACATCATAAAAATATAGCCAAAAATGGGTAAATTTTCCAATAAAAATATTTTTTTTTGTTTCAGAAGTAGCGATCGACTAAAGAAGACATTAGAAATTACATTCATCAACTCTGAAGCGACACACCGATCAAATTTGATTAACCTCTCACAAAACAGAGTTTGGAAACCTGTAATTGCAGATGGTCTTTGAGATAATAATCTGCCAGAGTTTCGAATGAATAAAACGATGCTGGAATTGCCAAATTAACCTGCACATTCAGAAAATATGGAAATAGCAGTTAAATTAACTGCTGAAGCTTCTTAAGCAACAAGGCACAAGCACATTATTACTGAATCATTGTGTCTTCAACTAAGACCTTCAACTACTTCAAAGGGAATCATGCCGAACAATATAGCGATATTACAATTTAATGTTATACAGTGTATTGGTTTCAGAAGGATTTTTTAATGAACAATACAAATGTCAAAATTTGTCTTATCTAAACTTATTTATAAATGGAACTTTGTCTGTGTGTGTGTCAGTGTGTGTATCCGTTACTTACAGACTCCAAAACGGCTGAACCGATTTTCTTGAAAATTTACACAGTAATACTATAAGCGTCTGTGAGTGTTCTTAGCCAGGTTTTGTGTCGAGGTACCCCCGATAAATATCGAAAATCGGTAATCGAAAAAATCGGGTTATAGAAGGAGTGGTCCGAATTTTAATCAAATTTGATAGACTCATAAATAAAGACATAAGAAACGATATTCAGAAGTTTCAAGGTTGCAGTTCTTACAATAGTGCAGAAAATTGATAATATATATATATATATATATATATATATATATATATATATAAGTCAAGATGTTTGTGTGTGTGTCTGTTTATCTGCCTGTATGTTTGTATTTTTTCAGCCCTTTTATTTTAGTTATTGCTTCTGGTTTGGCTCTAAGTAGTTATAATTGTAGTTCTTACTCTCAGCCATGATACCGTTTGCTCAGAGGACTTATTTAGCCTTCAAAATTCAGTTTACGACGAAAAAAATTTGATATCGATACCAGGAAATCAAAGCTTGACTTACATCCATTCATTTTTCTTTCAGTCTATGGTTTTCGCTTTTAACTATTGCTTTTTAGTCTTCCAAAGAGTCTGAGCTCCAGGACCATGGATTAGTTTTAAAGCTTTCATTACACCCGAACAACGTCGGGCTATACTGCTAGTAATTTATACCCCTCGGTATTAAGATATTATATACACTTTTATTTATTTTTTAATCAATTATGACCTAACAAATGGTGTAAAATCTTAAATATTGATCAGACATTTTTGTAATCTTTATCAATTCTTTTGTTTTTACTAAATACTTTATAGTAAAAAAAAAAGCATATTTGTCTTGGGTTTCCTAATTAGAATTCTGGTTTTAATTTATTTTCTATTTAATGTAGCTAATACAAAAAATAACAACTTTATTTACATTTATTCTTGAAATAGTGAAGTTTTGTAAGCAAATGCCGGCGGAGATTGGACATTCCTATATATTTTTCAGACGATCATTAAAAATAAATACTCAAAAATCGGTAAAAGCTATGAATTTAATCTTCGATGTTAGTACTTATCACATCAAAACACATCTTACCTATCGGGTGCAATGATGATTTTATAAGAAGATTAAAAATCCGCCCACCCTAATATGGCTTGTTGCAACATTGTACTTTCTGTTTTAAACTGTGAATTAGCCCTTGCGTTTATTTTCAATCAGTGACAAACTTTAGTCGGTTTTATTTTTGTCGGATGTATAAGATACAAATCATATATCATCAATCAACTAAACTAAAAAAATACAAAAAATAAATTGCACACGCGCAAAAATGGATTCAAACGACTATTCACAAGTCAGTGCTCAAAGTAAAATCCTGAATCCTGATTGGATTAAAAACAGCAAATTCATATATGACGCATTTTCACACCTAGATGTAAAAAGGCTTGCTGGAGCAGGCATCATGAGATGCTTCACTATTTAAACCACTGCGCTAACCTGTCAAAACCAGTTAGCCAGATAGAAACGGTATCTGATAACATCTCGCCATCATGTAAGGAAGAAACTTCAAGCTGACTCACCTTTCCTGCCAATTTTCTTTTATTCTTTTTCATTCCAAGCCAACCCGGACGTAGTGCACGCCACAGTTTCATTCGACCTCTTCTTCCAACGTCCTTTTCTTCATTTTTACACCACGTCGCCAAAGAGAACAACGACAAAGACAAAATGAACGCAATAAGTACAAATTTTTTTATTTGCTTTGCCTGCTCTCTCTCAACCTGTCACGACCTCCTAAGGAACAGAGGAAGGAACAAAGATTTTACATTCTGCTACTACACAACTATGAATTCTAAACTTCTGCGGACGTTTTAAATATCTACATTTCTCTACGAAAAATTTTAACCCCAAAATTCATGCATTTTCCCAATGAACATTTTCTTCTCAAAAATATATTATAGTGTTTAGTTAACAAATTTCACTGATATTTTTCTTCTTACACTTTTGTCATTCTGTTAATAAATCTTTACTTTAATGTACACCCGAAATATTCTAGCCTTTCAGATTTCAACATCCAACCTTCAACCTTCTGATATTTAAATTGTGAGGACTTCTGACGTGTTTGGCACAAGGCCAATTTACCAAGCACCAAAGAACCACCTACAGATGCGTATCTTCCTTCTAGCTATTAACACCAAAAATGCTTGCCAATTTCTATTCCAACTTCCAATTACCATTGTAGCGTTGCATTTTTCCAGTGGCAGTATGATAATACGGTAGGATTTTGATAGCCAACCTTTTCTTTCTTCGTGTTTCTATGATTCCTAGTGTTTGTCTCACTTTTCTTTTTTACGCATCTAGCTGGGACGTAGGGTTCTTCAATTCAATCTTTTCAACTGAAGCAATCATATCTATTATAATAATATTGGCCGTTGTATATATATCTAAAAAGTCTGCCTTCTTCTACCGAGCGCCCATAGCTCAGAGCTAGAATCGCCAACTGATGCCAATTCGGTCAGGTTTCAATCCTAGGTTAAAAGCAATCGGAGTCTAATCGTACTGATGAGCTGTGATACAGATCTGTCTATGGATGACTAATATATATTATATATATATATATATATATATATATATATATATATATATATACACAGTGAAATAAACTACTAAATCTCAACAAACATTCTTAAATGCCTATAATCGATAACAGAAGCGATTAGTTATCCCTATGGCTTGCCATACTTAATAATTCTCGTCTTCACTCTCGCATGGTCATGTGTGACATCATAAGCTGTAGTGCGACTTTCGCTTCCAGTGTCTCGTACGCACGTGGTCGCCGTTGCTTAGAGAATCTTCTATGCAAACAAAATAGACTACTACTACTATTGTTCCTCCGCAAACTGTTTAATACACTTAATATAATTGTCATCTTCGATAATGCCTGATGTAAGCCGAAAGCTCAGAAATGATTAAAAATCATGTAACAATATTGTGATTTTCTTTCTTCTTTCAACGATAACGTTATTAAGACTATCAGCCGATATGAAAAGAATTTACATAAAATAAACAGACAAAATTTGTCTATATTATTTAATGAAACACGCATCAATATATATATATATATATATATATATATATATATATATATATATACACTAGTATATAATAACAAACTTGCTTGATGAGTGCAAAGAATCTGGAGCCTTGTTTAGCAATGTTTTCTTGGGACCTGTTGTCTACGCTTAGTCGATAAGCCCCACAGTTTTGCAAATGAAAAAAAAGTTAAATAATCTTTGAATTTTTAACTTTTTGATTCTTATTTAATCTTGACCATAATTTTATTTAATACTTAAAGATTTTAATCAAAGAAAATCACTATTTAAAATTTTACGCAAGATGAAAATTTCTCAAAATTCTCTTTCTCGACGTTGGCAGTCATAGCTCTCCACAGCTTCGTCTCTGTTGTAGCTCTAAGCAACGGTTGATCCCTTGTCATTCCTCTTTTTCTTTTGTCTTCCATCCTTTAACGATCATTTAAAGTAGGTTACTTAGAATGTTGACAATCATGGCTCTCCACATCTTCCTCTCCTATTGAGTTCTAAACAACGCTTGATCCTTTAACATTTTTTGTTTCCGCTTTACCCTTGAGTCTTACAATCTTGTTAGCTAAATTACTTCAGATTTGGATGGTTATGGCTCTCTACACCTTCTCTGTCTCTGTCTCTGTCTCTCTCTCTTAGATGTTAGCCATGTTTGACTCATTACTATCCCTCTTTTTCTCCGCTCTGTCATTAATTCACAAAATCTTTTTAGGTAGGTTATTTCAAAATGTAGTCGATCATGGCTCTCCACAACTTCATCTTCATTTGAGCTCTAAACAACGCATAATTCCATATAATTTCTTTTGTTTACGCTCCGTCATCCATTCACAATATCTTGTTAGCTAGATTATTTCAGTTTTGAGAAATCATGACTCTTCACAACTTCCTCTCCCTTGTAGCTTTTAGTCAGATTTTACACTTTACCATTATTTTTTGTCTCCGCTGCCATTCATTCACACAATCTTGATCGGTAGATTACTTCAGGAATTAGACGATTAAGGCTCTTCACAACATCCTCTTTTTTGTAGCTCAAAACATCGTTTGACTCTTTACCGTTATTCCTTGTCTTTGCACTGCGTTATTCGTGTTAGGTAGGTTACTTCAGATGTGGGGTCCATGGCTCTCCACAACTTCCTCTCCGTTGTAATTCTACAAAACCACGTCTGACGCATTAGGGTCTCTATTTACTTACACAAATTCGTTACGTAGGTTACTCTGTGTTTCTTTCTGCCACTCTTTCCTTCCGCATTTCGTATGATTTTCCAAGCCTTCTTTCCTAATAAGGTGCAGCAGAAATATTATCTGTCTCTTCATTACTGTCAGTATACAATAAAATTTCCTAATAGTTTCTATTTTCTTTAGAATTTCTTCGTTGATTATTTGTTGCTAATTACTTCAAGAGTTCTTAGGTGATTACTTGTTAATTTACGTGTTGCTATTTTCTTTAGAATTTTTTCAGTGATTACTTGCTAATTTACGTGTTGCTATTTTCTTTAAAATTTCTTCAGAGATTACTTGTTAATTTGCTTGCTGCTATTTTCTTTAGAATTTCTTCAGTGATTACTTGTTAATTTACTTGTTGCTATTTTCTTTAGAAGTTCTTCAGTGATTACTTGTTAATTTACTTGTTGCTATTTTCTTTAGAATGTCTTCAGTGATTACTTGTTAATTTACTTGTTGCTATTTTCTTTAGAAGTTCTTCAGTGATTACTTGTTAATTTACTTGTTGCTATTTTCTTTAGAAGTTCTTCAGTGATTACTCGTTAATTTACTTGTTGCTATGTTCTTTAGAATGTCTTCAGTGATTACTTGTTAATTTACTTGTTGCTATTTTCTTTAGAAGGTCTTCAGTGATTACTTGTTAATTTACTTGTTGCTATTTTCTTTAGAAGGTCTTCAGTGATTACTTGTTAATTTACTTGTTGCTATTTTCTTTAGAATGTCTTCAGTGATTACTTGTTAATTTACTTGTTGCTATTTTCTTTAGAATGTCTTCAGTGATTACTTGTTAATTTACTTGTTGCTATTTTCTTTAGAATTTCTTCAGTGATTACTTGTTAATTTACTTGTTGCTATTTTTCTTAGAAGTTCTGCAGTGATTACTTGTTAATTTGCTTGCTGCTATTTTCTTTAGAAGTTCTTCAGTGATTACTTATTAATTTACTTGTTGCTATTTTCTTGAAAATGTCTTCAGTGATTACTTGTTAATTTACTTGTTGCTATTTTTCTTAGAATTTCTTCAGTGATTACTTGTTAATTTGCTTGCTGCTATTTTCTTTAGAAGTTCTTCAGTGATTACTTGTTAATTTACTTGTTGCTATTTTCTTTAGAATGTCTTCAGTGATTACTTGTTAATTTACTTGTTGCTATTTTCTTTAGAATGTCTTCAGTGATTACTTGTTAAATTACTTGTTGCTATTTTTCTTAGAAGTTCTGCAGTGATTACTTGTTAATTTGCTTGCTGCTATTTTCTTTAGATGTTCTTCAGTGATTACTTGTTAATTTACTTGTTGCTATTTTCTTTAGAATGTCTTCAGTGATTACTTGTTAATTTACTTGTTGCTATTTTCTTTAGAATTTCTTCAGTGATTACTTGTTAATTTGCTTGTTTCTATTTTCTTTAGAATGTCTTCAGTGATTACTTGTTAATTTACTTGTTGCTATTTTTCTTAGAAGTTCTGCAGTGATTACTTGTTAATTTACTTGTTGCTATTTTCTTTAAAATTTCTTCAGTGATTACTTGTTAATTTACTTGTTGCTATTTTCTTTAGAAGTTCTTCAGTGATTACTTGTTAATTTACTTGTTGCTATTTTCTTTAGAATGTCTTCAGTGATTACTTGTTAATTTACTTGTTGCT
Source organism: Ascarosepion bandense (assembly GCA_037127315.1). Classification (NCBI taxonomy): domain Eukaryota; kingdom Metazoa; phylum Mollusca; class Cephalopoda; order Sepiida; family Sepiidae; genus Ascarosepion; species Ascarosepion bandense. The sequence goes on along the minus strand of JBBBDQ010002647.1, from coordinate 193,133 downwards.
ATTTTCTTTAGAAGTTCTTCAGTGATTACTTGTTAATTTACTTGTTGCTATTTTCTTTAGAATGTCTTCAGTGATTACTTGTTAATTTACTTGTTGCTATTTTTCTTAGAAGTTCTGCAGTGATTACTTGTTAATTTGCTTGCTGCTATTTTCTTTAGATGTTCTTCAGTGATTACTTGTTAATTTACTTGTTGCTATTTTCTTTAGAATGTCTTCAGTGATTACTTGTTAATTTACTTGTTGCTATTTTCTTTAGAATTTCTTCAGTGATTACTTGTTAATTTGCTTGTTTCTATTTTCTTTAGAATGTCTTCAGTGATTACTTGTTAATTTACTTGTTGCTATTTTTCTTAGAAGTTCTGCAGTGATTACTTGTTAATTTACTTGTTGCTATTTTCTTTAGAATTTCTTCAGTGATTACTTGTTAATTTACTTGTTGCTATTTTCTTTAGAAGTTCTTCAGTGATTACTTGTTAATTTACTTGTTGCTATTTTCTTTAGAATGTCTTCAGTGATTACTTGTTAATTTACTTGTTGCTATTTTCTTTAGAAGTTCTTCAGTGATTACTTGTTAATTTACTTGTTGCTATTTTCTTTAGAAGTTCTTCAGTGATTACTTGCTAATTTACTTGTTGCTATTTTCTTTAGAATTTCTTCAGTGATTACTTGTTAATTTGCTTGTTTCTATTTTCTTTAGAATGTCTTCAGTGATTACTTGTTAATTTACTTGTTGCTATTTTTCTTAGAAGTTCTGCAGTGATTACTTGTTAATTTACTTGTTGCTATTTTCTTTAGAATTTCTTCAGTGATTACTTGTTAATTTACTTGTTGTTATTTTCTTTAGAAGTTCTTCGTTGATTACTTTGTTATTTCACATGATGCTATTTTCTTTAGAAGTTCTTCGTTGCTATAATAATGACACCATCGCGCTATATTTAAATTTAAGGTAAAATTGAAGGTGATAAAACATACATTGAGTTTTTTTAATCATTTCATCCCAAGCAAAGCAGTACTGCCACTGGTGCCCTGGGGGCTACACAAGAGGTGAATGATGCGAAAGAGGAACAAGTTACAGGCGGTGTCAGGGAATGAAAAATAGAAGAATGAGAACATTGGTGTAAAGAGAGTTACATGATAGTAGAGTGTAAAGGGAAAATAATATGATACAAGAGTTGTCAGGGAAAAAATGCGAGTCAAGGAGAAAAGAGATGGCAATTGACTTTGCATTTAAATTCTTTGAGATGGTATCTATCAGAGAAGCAAGTATACGGAAGGGAATTCCACAGGTGGCAACTGCAAGAAAAGAAGCTGAGTTATATTTAATCAGTTTCACTGTAAAAGTGTGGGACCTACTTGCTAGTCTAGTAGATAGAGTAAATTCATGCAGAAGGGACACCAGGGAGCAAATCTCATCGGCACAGAAGCCATGAAAATATTTGTAGAAGAAACAGAAGTAAGCCACATTACGTAGGTGAGAAAATGATTGGAATTGAGTTACCATGTCGGGATCGATTACATTGCAGATTCTCCGTTGTATTTTGTCAATAACTTCGAGTTATCTAAACTTATTTATAAATGGAATTTTGTCTCTGTGTGTGTGTATATATATGTGTGTGTGTGTGTCCGTTACCTATAAACTCCGAAACAGCTGAATCGATTTTCTAGAAAATATACACAGTTGTACTATAGGCATCTGCGAGTGTTCTTAGCTAGGTTTTGTGTCGAGGTATCCTTGATAAATATCAAAAATCGATAATAAAAAAAAGGAGCTATAGAAGGAGAGATCCGATTTTAATCAAATTTGATACACTCATAGACAAAGACATAAGAAACGATATTCAGAATTTTCAAGGTTGCAGTTCTTGCAATAGTGCAGAAAATCGATAATATATATATATATATATATATATATATATATATATAAGGTAAGGTGTTTGTGTGTGTGTTTGTTTATCTGCCTGTATGTCTGTATTTTTTCAGCCTTTTATTTTAGTTTTTGCTTCGGGTTTGGCTCTAAATATGTACAATTGTAGTCTTTAGTCTCAGCCATGATACAATTTACTCAGAGTACTTATTTAGCCTTAAAAATTCAGTTTATGACGTAAAAAACTTATTTGATATCGATACCAGGAAATCAAAATTTGATTTACATCCATTGATTTTTCTTCAGTCAACGGTTTCGCTTTAACTGGAAACAACGATTGCTTTTTAGTTTTTCGTGTCAACGTCCAAAGCGTCTGAGCTCCAGGACCATGGATTAGGTTTAAAGCTTTCATTACACTCGAGCAACGCCGAGCTATATTGCTAACATATATATAAGTATAATTAAATTTGCTTTTATTTAAAATTAATATAGTATACACTGCGACACGGAAATTTCCATGTTTCGAGATTTTACCCCGTCATCAGGCAATGTTAGCAAATTCTTGTGAAAATGATTTTTATATGAATTTAAGAAACAATACATTTGTTATCTAAAGAATTAATGTGGATGTGGGAAGTCAGAAAAATCCATGTGTGTGTTTAATTTAATTAATCATAATGACGTTAAGCTTTTAAATTTGAAAATATAGGTTATATTTTTGTGGAAATCCAAGGTTTCTTATTTCAATCTTAACGGGAAATATTTTCAGTCTAGACTGTTTTTTTTTTCGATATTAATGTATCCATTATTCTTATAATATTATTGTCTTAGTTTTCACTGTACCCAACCAGTTTTTTAACAAAAAGGAAGAAAGAAATATTTTTATATTTTTCATCTGATTTAAAGGGAGGTTTGATTGTAATTATACTATTTTTATTTCGGTTAAAATTAAAACTCCATTCTGATTAGTTAAATTAAACACACATACATTGTTCTGTCTTCTTCTATCCATATCAAAGCTTTAAATAAAAAAATGTATTGTTTCTTAAATTCAAATTCAAATGAAAATTTCGAAACATAGAAATTTCCGTGTCACAATATAAACTATATTAATTTTAAATAATTTTTTTTTAATAATTACATCCTGTACGATATATGACGGATTGAGCAGGTTTTTTACAAAATAAATGCCTGATAACTCGGAATTCTAAAACTGTTGATTCTCTTCACATGAATATATATATATATACATACCTGTGAACATATATATATATATATATATATATATATATATATATATAGTGACGTAAATTAATAAATATCAATATGAGGTGCACATATGCATAATGTTATTATTCATGTGTTAATAAAACAATGCTGAATGTATGGGCATAGCTGCATTAGATATATACATATATATATTAATTAATATACATATTATCTTGCGTCTATTGTACGACTCGGAATTTCATGCGTTATGCAATTATCAGGTGCATATTTCAAACTGCCAGTTTAATAAAATTGAATTTAAGTTCATTCAATGTTCATGAGAATTTAATCTTATAAAGTTAAGTTACTGCTTTTTTAATAACAAGATTAAAAATTGAAACATTCTAAGGTGACATGTGGATAAAAATCCAACATTTAAATTCAAAATTTCTAATTTAAATAGAAAATAATATAAATAATAAAATGCTGTGAAAAAAATTAAAGGGGCGTAAATCAAGAAATGTAAAATTGGAAATAGAAAAATATTAAATGTAGATAAAAATTAAAATTTAACAATTTTAGATAAAAATAAAATAAGATTGAATTAAAAATGACAATAAAAATTAAGAATTAAAAGGAAAAATTTAGAAACGTAAAGAGGGCTCTATATCAATCTAGGTCTAAGAATTTAAGTAAGTGTTATAGTGGAACATCTTGCCATCACCGAGAATAGAATGCTCTACTTTATAAAAGATGGTAGCGAGCGGTACGAATGAAAAAGGTCTTAGGCATTCGCCTGACTTTTCTATGACACTGTCAGCTCTCTGTCTTCGGGTAGAGGGCGCTCATTGCTTCCGAGCAGAGAGCACAAACCCAGTCGTGGTTCCGACGAAGGGTAGAGCCACGACTGGAGGAAAATATACAGAGATTTTTTGGCCCGGCTATATGGCCGGGAATACCCAATATAAAATGACCCTGTGTCACATCTGACCTCGCGTGGGAAAGCTAGTAAATACGAAAAGGTATTAGGCATTCGCCTGATTGATCTATGACACTGTCAGCCCTCTGTCTTCGGGTAGAGGACGCTCTCTGCTTCCGAGCAGAGGGCACAAACCCAGTCGTGGTTCCGACGAAGGGTAGAACCACGACTGGGGAAAAATAGACAGAGATGTTTTGGCCAGGCTATATGGCCGGGAATACCCACTATAAAATGATCATGTGTCACATCTGGCCTTGCGTGGGAAGGCTAGTAAATACAAAAAGGTCTTAGGCATTCGTCTGACTGCTCTATGACACTGTCGGCCCTCTGCCTTCGGGTAGAGGGCGCTTTCTGCTTCCGAGCAGAAAGCACAAACCCAGTCGTGTTTCTGCCGAAGGGTAGAATCACGACTGGGGAAAAATAGACAGATATTTTTTGGCCCGGCTATATGACCGGGAATACCCACTATAAAATGACCATGTGTCACATTCTGGCCTTGCGTGGGAAGGCTAGTAAATACAGAAAAAGTCATAGGCGAAGGCATTCACTATTCGATAGTCGATTCCGCTCCAACCCGTGGCTTGCCTATATGTGTATTATTGTTAATTGTACCTTAGTACAATAAATTTCTATTTCTTATTCCTGGTGTGGAGTTCCATTCTTCAACTGATCATTTTATACTGTATTCCTTTTCGGGATATATCAGTTTGGCGACGAGGATGACTGTCGCCTGATACCAGTTTGGCGAATTAGGAAAATTACCACTGGATATCAATTGGCAACAGAAGAAGCAAATTCACACGGAAATTTCAGTTGTTTTTTTTTATCATATCACATCGAGCAAGGCGGTAACACCACTGATGTGCAGGGGGATACGTAAGAGTGAAAAGACTGGAAAAGAGAAAACCGGAAACCACATCCTAACCAGGGAACAAGGGATGAGCCTCTTCACCTGTTCAATAGACAAGGGTGGAGTGTGAACCGGGCGATAGTTTAGTCTATCTACTCCAATTAATTGGAGTTGTGGAATAAGGATTTGGACACCTAAGGAAAAACAACTGTATTAAACGAGGAGACGTAAAAGAATTTACGTAAGGACCATCAACAATGACGACCATATAAAAAAAAAGTTAATGTAAAAAAAAACTACATAAAAAAAACTACATAAAAAACTACGTTTTTTTTCTTGCCAAAGTTTTAACTTATTGGTCAACTGTATGGTTGAATTTTTATTTTTCCATATACATATTTTGGTGTGTACGGAACATGGAACAATTAGCAGAATGTATGAAGACGCTAGGCGTAGCGGTTCAACAACTAATACATCAACAGCAAAGTCAACAAGAGGTTTTGCATAAAATATTTTTAAAGGAAAGGCGAATCAAAGGAAGGTTCTAGAATTTTCTCTGCGTAGTTTATAGCAAACTCTCTTTCAGAATTTTTGTACAAACGTGAGGAAGGATTAACTTTTCCTGCGTACTTTAAAAGGTACGTGACAATGTTTTTTCAAAAAGGTGTAAATCTTGGACCGATGAAGAAAAACCTATGCTTTTGTTATAAAAAAATCGATGCGCAGGAAATTACGAAGTACACGAACATCATTTTGCCAAAGAAACCAGAAGAGATTTCGTTTGACGAAACGGTGGAAATATTGTCAAAAATGTTTGGCGAACTGGACAGTTTGTTTCATACTCGGTATAAATGCTTAACTATCGTGAAAGAAGATGACGAAGACTTTGTTGCGTACGCTGGGAAAGTTAACTCTCAGTGTGAACGTTTTAAAATTATAGAAATCAAGGAAGATAGGTTTAAATGCCTAATTTTTGTGCAAGGTTTAACGGCGTCGAATATAGGAAAGTCTAAACAGGAGGAAAAATTTGTGAAACATTTGAAAAATGAAGTTACTGAAGGATAATATAAAACCGGTATTCAAAGCGAAAAGAAAAGTTCCCTTTGCATCGTTAGAGACGATAGATAAAGAGTTACAGAGATTGGAAGAGAACGGAGTAATTAAGAAGGCAGATTACTTTGAGTGGGTATCACCTACAGTCTACGTAAAAAATTAAAAAAATAAAAAAATAATAAAATAAGTTTGCGCGGATTTCTCAACCGAACTGAATGAATGTTTAAAAGATCACACGTATCCAATCCCTACACCAGAGGAGATATTTTCAAGGTTGAATAGGGGGAAAAATCTTTTCGAAAATTGATTCGTCAGAAGCTTATCTACAAATCAAGGTCGAGGAGGAATGTTCGAAATATTTAACCATCAACACTAATAGAGGATTGTATAGGTTGAAACGTGTACCGTTCGGTTCGAAGATAGCACCGAGCGTATTTCAACAAATTATGGATACGATGTTGTCGGGCCTAGATTATGCAATGGCATACTTGGACGACATATTAATAAAAAGTGAAAATGTGGAAGTACATAAAATTCATGTCCGTGAAGTTTACAAAAAAATTAGGAAGTATGGATTCAAGATAGGACTTGAAAAGTGCGAGTTCTCTATGGATAAGATAGAATATTTGGGTCAAATAATTGTTCATAAAGGAAGGAAACCAAACCCAAACAGAATGGAAGCGATAAAAAATATGCCTACTTCGGATAACGTGACTAAGTTACAGTCATTTCTGGGCCTTGCAAATTACTACAATATATATATTCCTAATATACATGATTTAAGAGCATCATTAAACAAATTATTAGAAAAAAATAAAAAAGTAGTGTTGGACAAGGGAATGCTACGAAGCATTTAAAAAAATTAAAAAGAACTATCGGACGGGAAAGTGCTTTTGGGAAGACGGTTTGGTAATTAGAAGAATCGGGAGAGTTATTTATATAATTAAAGGACAGAAGTTTGTCTGTAAAAGACACATAAACCAACTGAGACACCGATACATCGAAACCGTCACAAATGACCAAGAGATACCAATGGAGGTAATATATGACACATTCTAGATAAAACCACCATATCTTCAACCTGTTAGAAGTACTTCCAACTTAAAATTTAATATCATTATAATCCGGATAAATTTAAGTATTAAAAACTAATATTTTTTTCGGACGTACATTAGCCATTCAATGGGTAGGTTTTATTTTTCGGCAGCTGCAATTATATTTAGAAGGGGGATTTTTTGCAATTAGTTGTGTGACTGATGCTGTTTATGTGGGCCAAATATTTATTTGATATTGAAGTGTAGGGAGCTGGTTAATGTTTTTGTGATTTGGCCTTGTGTCATACATAACCGAAATCCATACAGCTTACAAGTTTTATACTGAATTATTATCATCAGAAAGTTATCGGTAGGATGTGTGGATTCGTGTAGAAGAGCTGAATAATAAAATATACACTTTCAATGTTAAAATAGAAATTTATTAAAAGGAAAGAGTAACAAGAATTCGTAGAAATTAATATTTAATGAGAAACATTAAGAGGTAGGAGTTAATGTTCAATTAGAAACATTATTAAGAGTTTAAGAGTAGAGTTCGTACAAAATGTTCTAGTAGTAACTATTGAAATAGAAAAATAGAAAAAGAAAAAGAACAATGTCCGAGTCGCTTGAATTGGAAGATAATTTTATATGTGTGTCTCTCTTTCGCTGCTTCCATCTCTCTGACTCTTGACTGACGCCGAGGTCATTTATATAGTCTTTTTGAATTTAGCACTGGATCGCTAAGTCCTCAAGTCGTGCAAGTCGCTCCCATTGGTCAAAAATCAATTTATCAACGACTGGTTTCGACTTTTTCTTTAAGCAGATGGTCAGCTCTTTTTATATTTAGGAAAACCAGGATTTCACACATCGTTGTGAATTTTTGTAAAAGTGGAGAAGGTTGATTTGAATTAATTTCTTAAACGCTACAATATCATAGCATTATTTTGGGAAATATATTTATCTATGTTTTTAACGCAACTATAACTGATTTTAACATTGTTTTGCTGATGATCTTTTCAGTGTGGGTGAATAGTAGAAATGTTTGTAAATTAAGTTAAGGAAGAATTTACCAATGTTAGTTTGGACGTTACAGCTGAAGGATGGGTTAAACCAAATAATGTCACGTTTACGTGATTTCTGCTTACCTTGTTTTAACGGAGTATTCTAAACTAATGTTGAGTTTTTTTTTGTTTTTTTTTAATCATCTCACCCCAAGCAAGGCATTCCACTGCCACAATTGCGCATGGGGGTACATAGGGGAAGGTAAAGAGAAGGAGTGGTTAGACATAGGGAATGTCAGGAGGAAGGTGACAGATGAGTAAGGATAGCGAGGATGAGGGTTAGGCAGATGGGAAGAGTGCTTGATAGAATGGGAGCAGGTTAGTGTGTTAGGAGGTGTCTATTGACCTTACATTTAAACTCCTGGAGATTGTAGCCGTCGGGGAAGCAATCGTTTGGAAGGGAATTCCACAGTCGGGAAGTGCGAGGAAAGAAACTGTTGGAGTAGAAGTTACGGCTGCATTTTATCGGTTTCACTGTAAAAGGGTGGGATCTAGTTGCTAATCTAGTATCTCGTGCAAATTCGTACCTAGGGGCACCAGTGATCTAAGTTCATCGGAGCAGAAGCCGTGAAAGTATTTATAGAAGAGACACAGGGAAGCCACGTCGCGCCGGTGGGAGAGAGACTGCAGGCGGTCTGCCAAGTCGGTATCTATCACATTACAGACCCTCCTCTGAACCTTATCGAGAAGCCCGAGGAGAACAGCAGGGGCACCCGACCAGATATGGCAGCAGTATTCAATGCACGGGCGGATGGTAGAGTTTACGGTTTTCTAAAGATTTAATGTATTTGATTTTAGAATTGTCAAAAATTTCTTTATTGCTACTTAAACAAATGTGGAAGGATTTGTTTAAGTTGTTGTTGATTCTCTGTGGGTGATTTGATTCACTGGTTATATATATATATATATATATATATATATATATATATATATATAATCATCCGCAGACACATCTATTTCGCTGTATCACAGCTTATCAGTACGGTTAGACATCGGATTGCTTTTACCAAGGATTGAAACCCGACCGAATTGGCGTCAGTCGGGGATGCTACCTCTGAGCTATGGGCGCTCGGTAGAAGGAGGCAAACTTTTAGCGTATGATGTATCATGCGCCAGTAGTTAGAGTGCTCTAATTCTTTACTGAATGAGCGATGATATATATATATATATATTTTATTCGGGTGATTTGATTTACTATTGATATATATATATATATATATATATATATATATATATATATATATATATAGTAAATCATTAAGTTGGAATTAACAGTCCTTTCCATAGAGAATATAGACGAGATCCAGGGGGGTAAGTAGTTATTAGGAAAGAAGTAGAACTTAGGAAATTCAACTGGGTGAAAATTGTAAAGTTTTGAATATAAAGGAACTTACATTGATTTGACTCAATAGACACAGCATGGTGTGTTCAAGCTGTTTAGATCTAAACTGTTGGCAGTGTTGATTAATGTTATGGAAATATCGATAGATAAGTGAGAGGCATGCGATGTTGCGTTTTTAGGAAATATATAGTGTGCTGTTGTTAATTGGCATTTTGGATGCAGGCAATCATGGCTCTCCCCAACATCCAAACTTTTGTAGCACGGACTAAATTTCCTGCTTTTGTTATGTCGTTAAATCACTTATCTGCCATCCATTAAAAAAAATTCGTTAGGTCTTTTACTCGATGATTTCGTCTTCTGCTTAACTTTAATATCTCTTGTGAGTGTCAGAATCTCCAATCCCTATTTCCTCGAAACTAGCTAGCCAGATAGATGGATATGAGAAGATATGAGAAGATATGAGAATATATATATATATATAGTACTGTGCAAGAATATTAGGACAAGATCTATTTTATCTTTTATGAGGCATCAAAATAAAGTTTAAAATCACCCCTGTCCTAATACTTTTGCACACTACCGATAGTGTGCAAAAGTATTAGTACAGGGGTGATTTTCCTAAAAGACTTTACTGAAATCCAAATACAGTGTGAAAAGTTAAGTAAATTGCTAATAAATATTGATTATTTAAAACTAGGTGTAAAAGGAATGTATTAAAAAGCAGTTACATTTAATTGTTCCTATTTTCTATTAAAAAAGTCAATTTGAAACTACTCTATTGAACATCTATGGGATATTTTGATAAAAAAATGTTAAATCTAATGATACTTCGCATGACAGACTTTGGGAACAGATACAAGCTGCTTGGCAGGAGATGCCATTAAATACATTGACGAAGGTTGTGCTGTCAGTGCCTGACAGACTGAAGGCTGTGATTAAAGCAAAATGCTATTATACTAAATATTAAATCTATTTTGTAACAATTATTTTTCTTGTTAAAGCATTTGTTGAGTAAATCAAATAAAATTACTTTGTCTAAAATTAAATTGTTTATTTTCTTTCAATATGCTTCATAAAAGATAAAATAGCTCTTGTCCTAATACTTTTGCACAGTACTGTATATATATATATATATATATATAGAGAGAGAGAGAGAGAGAGAGTGAGAGAGTGAGAGAGAGAGAGAGTGAGAGATAGATAGATAGATAGATATAAAGCGATAGAGAGATTGGTAGATAGATATGAAAAGATAATTGAAGATAGATATGAACAAACTGAAAATATGAACAAACTGAAAATATGTATGAACAGACTCAGATAGATAGATAGATAGATAGATAGATAGATAGATAGATAGATAGATAGATAAATAGATATGAAAAGGATTAGATAGATAGATAGATAGATAGATAGATAGATAGATAGATAGATAGATATGAACAGACTGATACAAGCAGGTAGATCGACACTCTACAGACATTAACTAACAGACTGGCTGATTATCACTCTTCATAATATACATATGCATGAAAGAGAGAGAGAGAGAGAAAGATAGAGAGAGAAGGAAGGAGAGGGAGAGAGAGGAATGGGGGAGAGAGGTGGAGGGAGATAGAGGTGGAGGGAAAGATGAACAGGGTTAGAATTAGTGAGATATGAGCACATTGAATTGATTTGAGATAGATAGATAGATAGATAGATAGATAGATAGATAGATAGATAGATAGATAGATAGATATGGACCTACCGAGATAAAGTCCATGAATAATGAAATTGGGTGTTCATTCCGGCGCGGAGACAGGCCACATGCCTAGCCTTGATCAATCCTGTGTATCAAAGAAGATTCAACTTGCGGATTGGTGTTTGCTGAACAAAACATAAACGCCATTATTTGTTCCTTTTTCAGTCCTATGTTCACTGACCCCGTGAAGGTCCTCATCCCATCGACGCGCCAATTGCTCGCCAGCCAAAAATGATTTTCTCTTTATCGACGCATACTGGTCAGACATACAGACTACGTTTGAAGTCATTTAACCGAGATATTTCAAGCCTCGCCCCCAAATGAAAAAAAAAACATTTTGCTCCTGAACCCACTTACCACGACACACACACATACACGTATATATATATATATATATATATATATATATATATATATATATCAGTGTAATAATAATAATAATAATAATAATAATAATAATCTAATTTTTTATCAACTTCTTTCCAAAGAAATGTCAGATGGGCCGATTCATTGGATTATCATATGTCATAGTTTACTAGGGTGCAAATGCATTAGATGACGCAGGAAGAACTCATCAAACTATTTTCGACTCCTGCATCATTGGGCTGATCATGTTGCTTATTGAAGGAAATAAAAATATTAATGGGAATATTGTTTTTTATCTAACTATACTCATATTAAGTCTATAAGCTTTTAACGTTGACCTTTCAAAGCAAGAAATTTGAGTGGGTGCTGGAAAACTTATATATATATATATGTATATATATATATATATATATGACATTGAGTACTGGCGCTAATTTGATTTTGGTTGATGTATAACAGAGCTACCATTGATATAAATTATAAATATATATTCCTCCCTCGCTGATAGCAAAGCTCTGAGCGTCATGCACAATGAAATCATCAGGCGCTGATAGAAAACTAATTAACAAATGCGAACAAAGAGATCAGATCCGAACCGGTTTTTGTCTGACAATCGCCCTATGCTTTTTTGTTGGTTAAGTGTCAAGTTTTTGTCCTGGTCTTTTTGTCATTGAGCACTTTGGTCATTGCTTGGGCAAGTGCCTCTTTTTGTATTTTCGTTTTAAGTTTTCTTTGCATTTGTCGTTTCTTTGTTTTGATTTCTTTGTCGTTTTCAGTTTTTTTTTGTTTAGCAAGCATTTGACAGCTTCATCAAAGCCCGGCGTTGCCCATGCAACTGAGAACATTTTAGTAGTAGGATTCGGTTATATAAATAAATAATTATATAAAAAATTGTTGTTTAAAAATTGTTCCAAAATTCCATTAAAAATCTGTTTTCTTTTGTTTTGCGTAAACGTAATTTGATGTTTTGTGTGACATTGTGAACAAAATTGCATTCGTTTTTGTTTCAAAATTACGGAGGAAAATATTTATATTTTTTATTGACTAAATGAACTTAACATAAAAGAAATATTTTTTGTTTTACTGAAATTAGAAATATATAAACTATTACGCTATCAGTTCAGAATTTTTCAAAGAATATTTAAAAATGTAGACATCTAATTTTAGAGGAAAAAGTTACATTAATGCCACACGAATTACAAACAGTTGATGTCCTGTATGAAATATTTAACGAAAAAAACGCTTTATTTTTTTAAATTTTATTTTCTGAAGTATGAAATATTAAATATGATTTGTATACGTGTAAGATGGATTCAGGCGGAAAACCTTCCTGACCGAACCTCCCTACCAATGGTCTAAATTTGGGCTATTGCATCTTCTGCTTTCGTTTTTATTCTTTTATTGTCATTACTATTATTATGTTGTCATTTTTCATCATATTTCTATTTCTGCTATGGTCGCACTACCTACCAAGTGTGCAGGAAGACCTAAGGCAGGTGGTGGTGTGTTGTTATGGCTCCATTTCATATTTTCCATATCTCCCTAACATCCCCAGCGTTACATAGACAAAGTTCTCCTTAGTGTGTGGGCTGTACTTAACAAGACGATTTTTTGTATATCTCTTAAGCTGGGGTTTCCAGGGATTCTTTCAATGTGTTGTTTTGTTCCATTTTTTATCATTCCAAGTGCACCTACTATCACTGGCACAACTCTTGTTTCAATTTCCACATTTTTTCTATTTCAATTTCTAGGTCTTTATATTTTGACAGTTTTTCGAATTCCTGCTATGTTACAATCCGCTGGACAAGCCATGTCACTTAATAAGCAAGTTTTTTTCTTTTTGGTTTTTAACAATAATGTCCGGCCTATTTGCTTCGATTTTTTTGTCTCTGTAGATGGTGTAATCCCATAGAATGGTGACATTTTCTATTTTTGTGACCGGTGCTGGGTGATGATCATACCAGTGTTTGTTTACATATTTTCCATAGTGTTTACACATTATTATTATTATGTCATTTTTCATCATATTTCGATTTCTGCTTTGGTCTCACTACCAACCAAGTCTGCGGGGAGACCTAAGGCAGGTAGTGGCGTGTTGTTATGGCTCCATTTCATGTTTTTCTATCTTCCCTATCATCCCTAGCATTACATAGATAAAGTTGTCCTTAGTGTGTGGGCTGTACTTAATAAGATCATTTTTTGTATATCTCTTAAGCTGAGTTTCCAGAGAGTATTTCAATGTGTTGTTTTGTTCCATTTTTATCATTCCAAGTGCACCTACTATCACCAGCACAACTCTTGTTTTCAATTTCCACATTTTTTCTATTTCAATTTCCAGGTCTTTATATTTTGACAGTTTTTCAAATTCCTTGATTGCTATGTTATAATCCGCTGGACAAGCCATATCAATTAATAGACAAGTTTTCTCCTTCTGGTTTTTAACAATAATGTCTGGCCTGTTTGCTTCAATTTTTCTGTCTGTGTAGATGGTGTAATCCCATAGAATGGTTACATCTTCTATTTCTGTAACCGGTGCTGGGTGATGTTCATCCCAGTGTTTGTTTACAGCTTTTCCATAATGTTTGCACATTGCCCAATGTAAATATTGCCCAACTCTATCGTGGCGATTTTTATATTCATTTGGGGCAAGCACAGAACAGCCTGAGATTAGGTGGTCTATTGTTTCTTGGTGTTTATCACAAAACCTGCATTTTGGATCCATATTATTATGCATAATATTTATCTGAAAGTTTCTAGTGAAAAGACTTTGGTCTTGTGCTGCAAGAATAAAGCCTTCAGTTTCAGACTTTAATCCAGATGCACGTAACCATCGATGAGTATTAATTTTGTCAACATTGGATTTATTGGCACGTTCTGGATATTGGCCATGCAGAGGTTTGTCTTGCCACCGCTGTTTCATCTGTTCAAGAGCTTTATCTGGCTTTCATTTTCATATTTTTTGCCGCAATAGTTGGTTCTATTATTATTGCTCCTACTGCCTCCAGTAAGTCATATGATTTTTAAATTCCCCATTCCCTCACTCCTCATTATAAGTCCTGGAAATTTCAACTGACTTTTTCTGATGCTACGTATAATATCCGTTTTGTTTCCATTTTCTCTCAAGCTTCATCGTTACTCAAATGTTCGGTCAGTGATATTCTCAGTATCCTTCTCTAGAACTTAATTCCTGTCGTCTCACGTCTCTTCTTCGTAATTATGGATATTTTCCTCTATGTATAGCCATAGAGTGATGTCCGCTGTGGTGCAGTGGATATCGGCTCGGAACGAGAAATCGAGGAGTTGAGTTCGAATTTTAGTTGAATACTTTGCATTCACTTACGCGCAAATGCTCTTGGGAAATGTATTAATCCGTCTCTTCCTTCCAGTTATGGGTTAGATAACAGGATAGATTGAGTTCTATAGACTTGGTCGGCAACCAGTCTACTGCAGAAAGTAATGGCAAACTATTACGTGATGATCTGCCCAGTCAGTCATGTCTCTTTCGAGATATGATTGCTCAAAGCGTGTATCACTTACTTAACTGATAGCCATAGAGGAAGACCGATATTACATCGCAGTTTAGTCCCCTTTTCTTTGTTTGTAACGAGATTTGCGTGTTTTTAGTACTTTGCTTAACGTTTAGAAGGTATATTTCGCTATCATTTTACATACACTCCCGGTTAGTTCAATTTTTACGTAAATTCCTCTCATTACATAAATAAGGCATACCAAACCCTAAGGCAAATATTAATAAACAATATTAGAAAAAATATTAGAATACGTTTTAATCATTTCACACTAAAACGCAAGCAGTTATTGAGTGAAAAAGAGAGAAAGTTTATTAGTTTACGAGAACAATAAAAGAACATAAAATCAAGAAGACAGAAGATAACGACTTTGATTTAAATTTATATTCAAAATTGTCAGGAAAGCAAGACGCCGAAACAGTTTTCCACAAACGAGAAATACGAGAAAGAAGAAACTGTTAACATAGAACTTACAGTTGCATCTAACGACTTCAACTGTAAAATGATGAGATCTAGCTGCCAGCCTAGCACTGCGCTTAAATACGTAAAGTCGATCTATCAATGAGGAACGCTTATCGAAACATTTTCCATTAAAATATTTAATCTAAAGGGATGACAGAAGTTACGTTACCTCGGTTGGAAAGGGACTGAAGCCGAGATGTCAGGTCAATACAATATGTCCCTTAACTCAAACACTCAAAACAAGATTTAAAGTAAAGAAACAATTCACATTTGTTATGGCGCCCTATCTATAGGAATGGATTATTTCTCTATCAGTAAATACTAAACTGAATGACTTCCGGGCAAGCAGTTGTGAGTCAGTCTAGGTAACAGTCGTGAGGCAGTCGAAACGCAGCTAACTATACAGCTCGGACGTGCACTTCTACCTGCTGACTACTAACGCTCGTATTTGTGTATATGTTCTGTTATTCTAATATATTATACTAGCAGTATAGTCCGGCGTTGCTCGGATGTAATGAAAGCTTTAAAACTAATCCATTGTCCCGGAGCTCAGACACTTTGGACGTTGGCACGAAAGACTAAAAAGTAATAGTTGTTTCCAGTTAAAGCGAAACCGTAGACTGAAAGAAAAATGAATGGATGTAAATCAAATTTTGATTTCCTGGTATCGATATCAAATAAGTTTTTTCGTCGTAAACTGAATGTTGAAGACTAAATACGTCCTCTGAGTAAATGATATCATGGCTGAGAGTAAGAACTACTGTTATACCTAACTATACCTATGCCAAACTCGAAGCAAAAACTAAAATAAATGGGCTGAAAAAAAATACAGACATACAGGCAGATAAACAGACACACACAAACATCTTGCCTTATATATATATATATATATATATATATATATATATATATATATACATATATATATATATATTATCGATTTTCTGCAATAATGTAAGAACTGCAACCTTGAAACTTCTGAATATCGTTTCCTATGTCTTTGTCTTTGAGTGTATCAAATTTGATTAAAATCGGACACTCCTTCTATTTTTGATTATCAATTTTCGATATTTATCGAGGGTATCTCGACACAAAACCGAGCTAAGAACACTCGCAGATGTTTATAGTACAACTGTGTAAATTTTCAAGAAAATCGGTTCAGCCGTTTCGGAGTCTATAGGTAACGGACACACACACAGACAAAGTTTCATTTATAAATAAGTTTAAATATATATTAAAACATTAGAACATAGATTTGTCATACCTTTTTTCCGTTCAACATTCAATGAAATAGAGGCGGACTGATATAGACTAGCAGGTGAGCATGCGTTTCTTGTTTCTGGTGGTATTTCTTTAGGACACATGCCCCAGTATATATTGACGTTGGTTAGTTCTTGTGACTTGACCCAAAGAGTTGTGAGTTCAATAACAGGCTACAGCAGTGGTGAACGAGTAATTTGCAGGGTTAGAGGGAGATAACCCATGACTTCCTAACGAGCTTTACGCAAGGAATGAGAATAATATACCCCAGTGATTGTAATAAAGGGTTCGATTCTAAATTCCTAGCACCTGAAGAAGGCCGAAATGTCGTACAAATGGCAACAAAGATGAGAACAATAACCCGAATAATGTAAACACTGAGAAAGTTTTATTTTGCTTAGTTTTTGGAAGGCATGTTTCTCTATCACCACTCATCCTGGTTAATTCGAAACTCTTTGAAACATACTTCGATAGACATCTTAGAAGCAACATACTATACTTAATATTTTAAATGAAAAAATGAGGCATTATAATAGTCATTCAGTTAAGTGCCATACGTGAAACACGCTTGGGCGATCATGTCTCGAAAGAAACATGACTGACTGGGCAGAAGATTATCCCGCAGTAGGTCGCCATTGCTTTCTACAGTAGACTGGTTGCCGACCAAGGCTATAGAACCCAATCTGTCCTGCTATTTAACCCATAGCTGGAAGGAAGAGACGGATTAATACCTTTCCCAAGAGTATTTGCACGTAAGTGAATACAATGGATTCAACTGGAATTCGAACTCGGCTCCCCGGTTTCTCGTTCCGAGCCGATATCCACTGTACCACAACGCACATCCCCAATAATATCAATAATAATAATAATGATAATAATAAGGAACTCTCAGGCAAATATTATAAGGAATAATGTGGATCCAAAATGCAGGCTCTGTGATAAATACCAAGAAACAATAGACCATCTAAACTCAGGATGTTCTGTACTTGCCCCAAATGAATATAAAAATCGTCACGATAGAGTGGGGCAATATTTACATTGGTCAATGTGCAAACACTATGGAAAATATGTAAATAAACACTGCTATGAACATCACCCAGCACCGGTTACAGAAATAAAAGATGTCACCAAGGAAGAGGGTTACTTCTACTAGAAATGACTTACAAACACATAACAATCGGTCCTCATAGATGTCAAGGAAAATGAAAAAAATAAGAATCTTTTTTCAATTATGAACGAAGCCGACACATTCAAAATAGAATTTACAGTGGGTTAAGAAGTTCAAATAAGCCATAAATAACAACTACAACGGCAAAGAATATAAATAATAAGACAAAATCAAATGCAATGCTCCAAATGCAGAAACAAAAGCAAGATAAATTTCTTCATGGTCAATACTTACCTCGTACCAAGCAGACTAATGTAGACAAGCCCAGTACCAATTAGTGGTTACGCACCGAAGGGTTAAATCTGAAACTGAAGGTTTTAGTCTTGCTGCACATGATCAGTGTTTGCTAACTAAAAATTACCAAGGACACATAATTAAAATCTGTTAACCTTAAATGCAGATTCTGTGATTAATATCCAGACACAATTGACCAGCTTGTATTAGATGTCACAGTGTTAGCACCCACCGAATATAAAAATCCGCATGGTGGCCTGTGTAATTATCTGGATTAGAGAGTAAGCACATTTGAGAAAGAAACTGTAAGAAACTGTTATGAACCCGGTTACAGAGATACACACAGACAATGCAATCAAAGCTAATTACCCAGGCATCGTGACCAAAGACTACAAGAACAGAATATGCTTACTTATTGACATGGCAGTCGCTGTAGATCGTAATGTATCTTTGAAGGTCTTCAAATAACTGTCAAAATGGAAGGATCTTGAAGAAGAAATATAAAAAATATGGCACTTGAGGACATCAACAATGGAGCACTCGGGATGATTGGAAAAGGTTCCAACAGACTCACTGAAAAGATTCTTGGTAATGCCTTAAAGAAAAACCAAAAAATATACTTACAATTATAGATCACACATTACGAAGAATTTTATCTATTTTCAATGTGCGCAATATTATTTTGTCTGTTCTTACAAAAATGATCAGTGGAATATGTTATGAAGGCATTTCTGACTTTAGGTTTCAGCTTGGGACACGAAAGGAAATATGTAATACAATAGAAATTCAAAGAAGTAATAATAATAATAATAATAATAATAATAATAATAGTGCATCTTTATTAGCCAAGAATAATAAATATCCTTTTTTCTCTTTTCTATTAATTAGGATAATTATATCAAATATATCGATTTAAAAATATATTTATTATTTTCTTAATAATATTTTGGTGTATATAGCAACTTTATGTTAAACATTACACAATCCTTGATTTATGGTGATTAAAATTTCCCTTTTAATTAAGGTTAAATGTTTCAGTTGTCTCTGTAGATACCATGAATGTAAATGTTCGTTTAATCTAAGAACAACATCCAATAACTTAAGATGTCTCAGAATTTCGAGACATAAACAAAATTGGCTCACATATTTTTACACACATTGTTGTGGCAAAATGTTTACACAATCATTAATATGTGCATATATAGAGACATTCATATATGGTGATTGAAAAGTAACTTCTCATTTTAAAGTATAACTTTTATAAAAATATATATATATATGTGAGAGGAAAGCATTTAGCATGAGATTCTATTTAAAATTCGATATAGGCAGCAGATTTCGTTATCGGTTTCTTGTGTGGCCCAGAAATTGCGTCAACTGATTTCAATAGGAACTCTTGTGATATGGAAGACATAACCTTTTGTATTTTCTCTTAAAGTCTTGATTTGTTATGGCAGATTTGCTGGCAGATTTCCTCCTTTAACCAATTACAAAGAAATATTAGAGGGTGTTAAGTCATGACTTCTAGCTTTTCACTCTTACATAAAAAAGGTGTTACATTTCAAGTACTCTCTCTCAATATATATATATATATATATATATATATATATATATATATTCATATAGATAGGTGTGAGTTTGTAACCCTGTGTTTCACGCTCTTGCGATCGTCAGACAAACTGATTAATTTTTTAAAAAAATTGGCTATATGTAGGGCTGCATATATTCGTGTATTTTTGTGGAAGTGGGAGGAAAATCTGTTGTCATGACAGTCGCGGACATATATACACATTTGTACACCCATTGACGTGCGCTAAGGCACACACACACGCGCGTCCGCCCACCGGGACTCACACAAACATATATGCGAATCGTGCGAGGATTGGGATATATATGTATATGTGTGCCGTTGCGCACATACATATGGATTCGGTTGGTGTATTCGAATAGTGCAGCGATGTCAAAGCGCGGACAGTTGTCGATTTCTCGTACGTACATATGTACTTATGATGGGGTCTGTGTGAATCTATGATAGGTTAAAATTGCTATTATTTCATTTAAGGCTGTATTGTTATTTTTATTTTAAAGTCTGTTATTAGCTTGTTTTTTTTGTGGTTGCGCATATTAAATGGTAGAAATTCTAATTTGTAATACTTGTTAGTATTTATGTGCGGTGGTATTAATTTTACTACGGCAGAGAAGAGTAATTTACGTTAATGATGACTGCGGTCTAATGCGGTGATAGTAATATTTAATGATAATAACAGTTGTGGTAGCAAATAATTATTGTAAAGCGGTAGTAGTGATTAGTAATGGTGGTGTGATGATAATAACAATAAATGCAATTATTATGATGGCAGTTTGAACCGGAGAATAATTGATAGGATTATGGTATCAGCAGTTCCTTTATATATATATATATATATAATTTTCTGCGGGGTAAAGAATTACTTTATGAAATTAAAAAGGATAAGAACTATTTTCCTATCCATGATTAGATTAATCGATTAGAAGAAGCCGTTAACTTCAACTAATTTACCAAGTCGTTCTCGGTCAAACTTTCATGAGAAAACATTAGAAAAGTTTTACGTTCGGTCTAAACAGCTCTCTCTCTCTCTCTCTCTCTGCAAACAAAGGGAAGTATTTGTTGGGACTGAACGTTATTTCAATTTAAATAGTTTTCCGCCTTTATAAATACTAGCATCATAACCCGGCGTTGCCCGTGCAACTCAGAACATTTTAGTAGTGGGAGAATATGCCACTTTTTATTTTACATATTTTGTTTTGGTTTGAAAAAACACTTTTTAAAAAAATATTTCTTTTGTTTCAAAATTACGGGGAAAAATATTCAGTTTTTTTTTGTTGACAAAGTGAATTTTTAAAATGTCGGAATAAAAATTAAATATAAAGGCTTATTTTTTTATTTTTATTTTTTAATAAAAAAATATAGTCGCGTTTGACATGTGTGATTTGATTTAAGCAACCATCTTAGATCTTAGATGTTTTACGGAGAAAATGTAAACAATCGTGTCCATTGGCCAAAAAGTGCGAAATGGAAAATTACTGAAACTCAAAAAGTATGTGTCGACCTGGATTCCCTGTAGATATGTGTCGCTAGAAAGTTTGATTGGCGTAACTTAAAAAATTTAGGCCTGCATAGGGAACAGTCACACACAGACTCACAGAGTGCCTTTTATATATATAGATATATCTAAACTTATTTATAAATGGAATTTTGTCTGTGTGTATGTCCGTTACCTATAGACTCCGAAACGGCTGAACCGATTTTCTTGAAAATTTATACAGTTGTACTATAAGCGCCTGCGAGTGTTCTTAGCTAGGTTTTGTGTTGAGGTACCCCGGATAAATATCGAAAATCGATAATCGAAAAAATCGGGTTATAGAAGGAGTGGACCGATTTTAATCAAATTTGATACACTCATGGACAATACGATATTCAGAAGTTTCAAGGTTGCAGTTCTTACAATAGTAAGAACTGCAACCTTGAAACTTCTGAATATGCAGAAAATCGATAATATATATATATATATATATATATATATATATATATGTAAAAGGCAAGATGTTTGTGTCTGTTCACCTGCCTGTATGTCTGTATTTTTTCAGCCCTTTTATTTTAGTTATCGCTTCGGGTTTGGCTCTAAGTAGGTATAATTGTAGTTCTTAGTCTCAGCCATGATACTATTTACTCAGAGGACTTATTTAGCCTTCAAAATTCAGCTTACAATGAAAAAAACCTCTTTGATATCGATAGCAGGAAATCAAAATTTGACTTACATCCATTCATTTTTCTTTCAGTCTACGGTTTCGCTTTAACTGGAAAACTATTGCTTTTTAGTCTTTCGTGCCAACGTCCAAAGAGTCTGATCTCCAGGACCATGGATTAGTTTTAAAGCTTTCATTACACCCAAGCAACGTCGGGCTATACTGATAGTAGATATATATATTTGTGACTATTTTCAAGTCATATTTGCAAAATATAATTCCTCGTTTTTAGCTCCGTTAAGTGAGAGGAAACCCGGTTGATTCTGCTTGTTTTATTTTCACTTCCCCATTTCTTGTCAAAATTGAAAATTAGTTAACTCAGAAGCTGGAGATTCGGGTCGCAAAATGTGTTATTCCATGACATCAAGATACTATTTTACCTTTCGTGACTCAAATCTTCATATTCAAAGTTATTCTCGTTTTTAAATGAATAATATTGACACCGACAAGCATATCTTCCAACTAGAACCACTTCAGTTTCTAAATAACGATGAATTCATCTTATATTTTTAAATAAATCCTTTTCACAATTTATTTTAACATTTCACCTGAAAAAGAAGAGTATTGTTCTGAAACTTGAAAATCTTTGTATAGTGATACAATGCCTTTATAAACCATTGTAATAAAAAAATTACAATATATATATCTATATATATATTTTATTTTTCGTTGCTGGATTTTTGTTTAATTTGAACGATTTTCTCCTGATGAGATGTTGGACGAAAGAGCTCTGGAGACTGTTAATAAATTCCTTGTTTTTAAAGTAGTAGTAGTAGTATTATATATATATATATATATGTGTGTGTGTGTGTGTGTGTGTGTGTTTTAATCGGTTATTTTGTATTCTTTCATAATCATGTCTTGTGGTTGATGATGGCACTTTTAAACTTCCAATATTTTTTTTGGTTTTTTAAAAAATCTATTTCCTGCCACTAAGACCCAGAGGGGCTGAGTGCGAAAGTATTAGATGCAAAGACATTACCAAAAATCAGGAACAAGAAAAGAAATAAGGAGAACATTAATTCGTGATTGAGACTGCGCTTATTTGAAAATTACGATCTCTTCAAAGATGAAGGAAAGGCTCGAAATAACAGAAAAGTGGTTCTACAGAAGAATGATGTGGATATAATGTACCGAGCTCATGAGCAACGACAAGGTTTGGAAGAGGATACAAACTTGAAAAAAAAACATATACTTAGTATCAGGAAGAGTTATCTGTGGTTTCTGGGACACGTAAAATAAAGAAGGTTTAGAGAATCTAACACTTACACGACCTATAAAGAGAAACAGAGACAGAAGAAAAAAGCGCAAGACATATTTGATGGGCTTTAGCAAATAGATGGAGGAGCGGGTTTGGGAGAGATACAAAGAAGGAGATTATTAAGAACGACAAGGGATATGGGCAAGTGGAAATCCAGGAAGAAAAAGAAGAACAAAATGTGGCACAAGGCCTTTTTAACGTGGGTTCTCCGGGCCATATAGCCCAGCCAAAAATATCTAATTTTGCCCAGTGGTGACTCTACCCTTCGGCGGAGCCACGACTAAGTTAATGCTCTCCGCTCGAAGGCAGGGAGCTGACAGTGTCAAAGAAATTACCGCGAGAAAGCACGGAATTCTCTCCTCTCGCTTATATAGCAGTAGTATAAGTATACTCTAGACGAATGAATATTTATGAAAAGGGAGAACCCCACAACACTTAGCATGATAAACATATAGAGATATATATGATAGATTCTGGACAGAAAAATCGTCTTGCACGGCACAGCATATATCCAGTCTTTAAAAATGTGGTCAATCGATCCTTGTTTTCCCAGTACAGACCATTAGTTTCATCACTAAACTGTTCATTATCAACAAAAAGTCCGTTAAGCAATTGGATAAGAACAACCTCTTGTGCGACGAGCAGTATGGGTTTCAATTAGCTCGTTCCACTGCTGACGTTATAACTACCATTACATACAAAATTAGCGTAGACATTGACAACACACATGCCACAAGAAACACAGTATTATATATCTCGAAGGCCTTCGACAACTGTGGCGCACAGGTTTACTACACAAGCTCTGTAGCTATGGAGAGTTTTCTCTATTATAAAATTCTTCTTAACAGTTAGATCTCTGAAGGTATTTATCTACGCCCCATCCTCCGAGGCTTTCGTCTTTCTGCTTTAGCTAAATGATCTAAGAAGATTTTCCGATCATGTGTAAGCATCTATACCGATGATACAACGATATAGGATAGGGTACGTTTTGGCACAGCCGTTTGGGCGTGGCCGTTTAGACACGTCTGATTTGGCGCTAGCCTACTGGCGATCGCTGTTCTGGTGCGAAAACATTTTTTTAATTTATAAATGTTATTTTATTTGTTAATCTTAAGAAGATTCTTTTAATTATAAATCTGTCTGCACGGAGAAAATTACAATATATTCGTTATAAAATGAAAGATACAAACATATTTAGAAACAGGAAAACTGGCTGTCTTCTCGTTTTTTATAACTATAAACTTTCGTTATTCATAACGTATACCGATACGTCTATGACAAAACAAGCAAAGCTGACAGCGAGTTGAAATATTGAAATACCCGTTGCCCAGTTAACCCGTTAAACATCAGCTGTCCTTACCACTCCAGTAAAACATCGTTACCATTCTCCTATAATCTATCAACTCGATCATCTATAAAAGGTAATTATATTACCCAAGCTTAAATAAAATAATATTGCTAGCGCTGGTAAATCCAAATTTTTTGAATGGCTTTGAATTTATAAATAAACTTTTCTAATGTTAAAACGCCCGGCTAGCACCAAATGAGCTAGCGCCTAAACGGCCGGCCCAATCTGTCAACCGGCGCTCAAACGACGGCGCCCAAACGGCAGCGCCTAATAGTCTCATTCTGAACGATATACGGGTGCACCTCCAAAAGTCTTGTCTAGCAATTGAACTTTCTTCCGACCTAGCACTAACTTTCCAGTATTTGCAAAACAAAACTGGTTACATTCAATCACCGACCTGAAACGCTGAACTACCACTAGTCATAAAGAACGTTTGTGCCCTCGATGAGAGTCTATACCTTGAGAAGATATTGGGACTCAGATTCACAACAACTTTATATATAGGATCCATCGACATAAATTATCGGTTTCTTAAAATGCTCTAGTTAGTATTTGATTTCTCATGTTATTTACCTTTATAAGAGCTAGATCAGGTCGAAAATAAAACAGTGTTGCTATATTAGGGTAGGAGCTGCCCAGGCATCACTTTCCAGGCTTGATAGAGTTAAAAACTGCCTCCGGGGTCTTGTGGATGATAGATAAGAACTATATCAGGCTGGAAATAGAATAATGTTGCCATAGTAAGGTAGGATCTGCCCAGATTCACTTTCCAGGCTTGATAGAATTCAAAATTCCCTCTGTGGACTTCTTGATTAAGATAAGAACTAGCTCAGGCTGGAAATAGAATACTGTAGCCATATTAAGGTAGGATGTGCCCAGACCTCACTTTCCAGGTTTGACAGAGTTCAAAGATGCCACTGTGGCCTTCTTGATGAAGATAAGAGCTAGATTAGGCTGGAAATAGAATAGTGTCGCCATATTAAGGTAGGATCTGCCCAGACATCACTTTCCAGTTTTGACAGAGTTAACAACTGCCTCTGTGGCATTCTTGATGAAGATAAGAACTAGATCAGGCTAGAAATAGAATAATGTGGCCATATTTAGTTAGGATCTGTCCAGACCTCACTTTCCAGTCTTGATAGAGTTAAAAACGGTCTGTGTGGACTTCTTGATGAAGATAAGAACAAGATTCGGCTAGAAATAGAATAATATTGCCATTTTAAGGTAGGATCTGCCCAGACCTCACTTAACAGCCTTGATCAAGATCAAACTTCCCTCTGTGGCCTTCTTGATGAAGATCAGAAGTAGATCTGGCTGGAAATAGAATAATGTTGCCATATTAAGGTAGGATCTGGCCAAACTTCACTTTCCAGTCCTGATAGAGTTCAAAACTGCTTCTGTGGCCATCTTGATGAAGATAAGTACCAGATCAGGCTGGAAATAGAATACTGTTGCCATATAAATGTAAGATCTGCCGAGACCTAACAATCCAGCATTGATAGAGTTCAAAATTACCCTCCCCGGACTCTTTGATTAAGATAAGAAATCAACCACGTCTATTGAACAGGAGTAGAGGCGCATCCCTTGTTCCCTGTTTAGGATGTGGTTTCCGGCTTTCTCTTTTCGAATCCTTTCACTCTTACGTAGCCCCATGCACACCAGTTGCCTTACCGCCTTGCCCGCGGCGATACGATTAAAAAAAAACATACTAAAGTAGGATCTTACGTTCCAGACTTGATAGACTTAAAAACCGTCTATGTTGTATTCTTGATGAAGATAAGAAGTAGATCAGGCTGGAAATAGAATAATATTGCCATTCTAAGGTAGGATCTGCCCAGACCTCACTTTCCACATATGATAAAATTAAAAATTCCCTCTGTGGGCATCTTGATGAAGATAAGAACTAGATCGGGATGGAAATAGAATAATGTTGCCATATTAAGGTAGGATTTGCCAAGACCTCACTTTCCAGTCTTGATAGAGTTCAAAACTCCCTCTGTGGACTCTTTGATTAAGATAAGAACTAGATCAGGCTGGAAATAGAATAATGTTGCCATATTAAGGTAGGATCTGCCCAGACCTCACTTTCCAGTATGGATAGATTTCAAAGTTCCCTCTGTGGACTCTTTGATTAAGATAAGAACTAGATCAGGCTGGAAATAGAATAATATTGACATATTAAGGTAGGATCTGCCCAGACCTCACTTTCCAGTATGGATAGATTTTAAAGTTCCCTCTGTGGACTCTTTGATTAAGATAAGAACTAGATCAGGCTGGAAATAGAATAATGTTGCCATATTAATGTAGGATCTGCCCGGACCTCACTTTTTAAGCTTTGTATTGTTCAAAGCCGACTCCGTGGGCTTCTTGATGAAGATACGAACTAAATCAGGCGGGAAATAGACTAATGTTGCCATATTAAGTTAGGATCTAGTCAGACCTCACTTTCAGTTCAATACTGCTTCTGTGGCCTAATTTATGAAGATAATAACTAGATCACGCTGAAAATAGAATAATGTTGCCATATTAGCGTAGGATTTGCCCAGACCTCTCTTTGCAGGCTTGTAGAGTTCAAAACCGCCTCCGTGGGCTTCTTGATGAAGATAAGAACTAGGTCAGGCTGGAAATAGAATACTGTTGCCATATTAAGGTAGGATCTGCCGATACCTCACTTTCCAATCTTTATAGATTTCAAAACCTCCTCTGTGGGCTTCTTGATGAATATAAGAATTAGATATGGATTGAAATAGAATACTGTTGTCATATTAAGGTAGAATCAGCATAAACAACACTGTCCATTCTTGGTAGAGTTCAAAACAGATACTCTGTGGTCTGCCTGACGTAGATAAGAACTCGATACGGCCGGAAATAGGATACTGTTGCCATATTAAGATAGGATCTGCCCAGACCTCACTTTCCTGATGTGATAGGGTTCAAAACACCCTGTGTGGCCTTCTTGATGAAGATAAGTACTAGATCAGGCTGGAAATAGCATAATGTGGCCATATTATGGCAGGATCTTCCCAACCTCACTTTCCAGTCTTGACAGATTTCGAAACTGCCACTGTGGCCTTATTGATGAAGATAAAACTAGATTAGGCTGGAAATAGAATAATGTTGCCATATTAATGTAGGATCTGCCCAGACCTCACTTTCCAGTCTTGATAGAGTTCAAAACAGCCTCTGTGGCTTTCTTGATAAAGAGAAGAACTAGATCAGGCTGGAAATAGAATACTCTTGCCATATTAATGTAGGATCTGCCCGGACCTCACTTTCCAGTCTTGATACAGTTCAAAACTCCCTCTGTTTCCTTCTTGTTGAAGGTAAGAACTAAACCAGGCTGGAAATAGTATAATGTTGCCATATTAAGGTAGGATCTGCCGAGACTTCACTTCCCAGTCTTGATAGAGTTAAAAACCGTCTCTGTGGTCGTCCTGATGAAGATAAGAACTAGATCAGGCTGAAAATAGAATAATCTTTCCATATTACTATAGGATCTGTCCAGACCTCATTTTCCACTCTTGATATATTTCAAAACCGTCTTCGTGGCCTTCTTGACGAAGAATTATTTTCCACACCCAAACCGATTTATCACAGACGAGATGTAGCGAGTCTCTCTATGCCATAGAAAGTGCTCGGACGAACTGCATTAGTTGGTTTTTATCAGGTCTAACTTTCCTGGCTAGTCGTTGCAAACCACCAACTCTGTATTCCATCAGCGAGAAATAAGTTCCCCTGAAACAGCTTCTTTGTGCGAACCACCGCCCTATGGAAGAAGCTCCCATATGGATTGTTCCCGATCATTACACAGTTGACCTGTTAAAGTCTCGTGTCAAACGTTACGTTCGCCTCGTATTCATATTAGTTACCCCTTAACGTAACCCACTACCTCGATGAGCTGGCTGGCTTTTTATAGACTGAAAAAAAAAAGCGAAAAGAAAAAAAGAAACAGATAATAGTTGTTACTGAATATACAAAACAGTCTCATCCGCGTATTATATACTGCTATGTTTATATCCGTTGATAATAAATCCTGGTAGGTCATGTAGTTCTCTTGGTACGTCTAGCAGGATAGGTTAAATGAGTTCCGTTTGAAAATGCTTCTTGATCTCCTTTGTCTGTTTGTCCATTCACCGAACTCGTTAAAAAACGAAATAACAAATATTTTCGGCAATAAGTTTATATTCAGGTTATAAAAACCGTGAGTTCAGGTTTTGTTTTGCTTTAAAATTTTAGCAGAAATGAAAGCGTCTCGGCAGCCAAGCGGAGAATCATAATAAATGTTTATAGTTTGTGTTTTGAAAAAAGTTGAAAATACTCCCAACCCCACGAAAAAAGCAACGAAAAATAAAGAATAAAAACGTTGTTGATGCAAATCGATAAAATATGTCCGACAATAAAAGAAGTAAGAAATAAATGAAAAAGCACGTGAGTGAATAGATGTTAATGCTTTTACGTTGAGAAGCGGAAACAAAATGTTCACGTTTTTTTTTTTTTTAAATATTTTCTTATTATTCGTCTTTAAAATCCATGTGTTGTTAACGTTGTTTTTCTGGACGTTGTTGCTATTTTCTTTCCATTTTTCCTATGACTATTTCTCCATTGTCTTTTATCTTGGCTCCCCTGCTCTCCCTGGCTGTTTGCATCTTTAATCAGTCTTCTCATTGGCCGGTCTTTTATTTCCAGTGGTTTATTTGTTTTTCTCAAGGAAATAGAATCTCTTTGCCTGAATCTCAACCTCCATTCCTCACAAGGTTTTGACTTGAAAAACACAAACGCTTCCCTAACTTTACTTGCTTTATCCCACTTTTCGTCTTCGTTCCTGCAGCCTCCCTATCTTTCTTGATTTATATATATATATATATATATATATATATATATATATATATATATATATATATATTAATCATTTCACCCCAAGCAAGGCATTCCGTTACCACTATTGCTCAAGGGGTTATATAGGGGAAGGTAAAGAGAGAGAGAGAGAGAGAGAGAGAGAGAGAGAGAGAGAGAGAGAGAGTGATTAGATATAAGAAAATGTCAGAAGGAGGGTGATAGACGGATAATTATACTGAGGCTGAGGGTTGGGTAGATGGGAAAAGTATTTGAGAGAATGGATGCGACTTAGTGTGTTAGGAGGTGTCTATTGACCTTACATTTAAACTCCTGGAGATTGTAGCCGTCGGGGAAGCAATCATGTGAAAGGGAATTCCACAGTCGGGAAGTGCGAGAAAAGAAGCTGTTGGAGCAGAAATTGCGGTTACATTTTATCGGTTTCACTGTAAAAGGTGGGACCTAGTTGCTAATCTAGTATCTCATGGAAATTCGTAACTAGGGGCACCAGTGATCTAAGTTCATCGGAGCAGAAGCAGTGAAAGTATTTATAGAAGAGACACAGGGAAGCCACGTCACGACGGTGCGAGAGAGACTGCAGCCGGTCTGTCAAGTTGGTATCGATCACATTACACCTCTCTGTTGTATTCTGTCAAGAACCCCGGGGCATCCGACCAGGTGTGGCAGCATTATTCAGTGCACGGGCGGATGGTAGATTTATATATGTGCAGGATAGATTCAGACGGAAAAAACTTCCGGACCCTGCACAGAGAACTGACTTTTATAGCAGCGGATTTAGCAATGGATTCGATATAGTCATTCCACTTGAGGTCTGCTGAAAGTGTGAGACAAAGGAGGCGTAGTGTTTTACTCTCTGGGAGGCAAGCCTGGTCCATGCTAATGGGAGGTAGGTGCGATTGTCTATATATATCTCTCTCTATCTTTCTTCATACATTACATTATAACTTAATATTAATTACAAAATCCCATTCCTTGATGTATTCATTGAGTCTAGCACGCATAGATTTACTACTTCTCTATATAGGAAACCAACTAGAATAAACTCGTGTCTTCTTAATTATAATAGTGAATGCCTCCAATGATATAAGTTAGTTGTTATAAAAAACTTAATTCAACGCACACAAATGATATCTTCTTCCAAATCCATATTTTATAAAGAATTACACAACATTAAGCAAACACTTGTAAATAATGGATTTCCTAGCTCTGTTATTGATCAACAAATTAACAATAGCTCAACAAACTTAACAATAGCTCTAACAATATTGATAACATTAATAATAATGGTGTACATCAAAATAAACATAACAATATTAACTTATACTATTGCAACCAAATACATAATAATTAAAAACAAGATGAAAAATCTCTAAAAAAACATAATACGTAGAAATGTTAAACCACTGGATAGTAATAATCAAATTAAACTTACCATATATTATAGAAAATTTAAAACAATTGACCTCATGGTCTCTAATAACCCTACAGGCACTCAACTAAACCCTCTACAAAAAAAAAAAACAATGTAGTGTATCAATTTACATGCCTGTATAATAAACCCAGTACATATATTTGTTTTACTACAACCACGCTCTCTCGTAGACTTACCTGTCACCTTTCTGAACAGAGTACAATTAAACCACATTTCTCAGAAACACATAACCATGTAGGTAATATCAGAGAGGATTTTAGTCAACAATACAATAATCCTCACTCATACACACAGTAAAAAGAACCTTCAGATATTGGAGGCCATCTACATTAAATTCAAACAACCCACACTTAATAAACACATTACACATAACACATTACATTGCATTTAAATATATGGTTCTGTTATCACTTTGAGCTCTCACGAGGTGTGACGTCATAGAACCGCATTACAAATTTGCGAACTGCGTTTGCTATTTTTGCTAACTGTTGCCATTGCTTAACCGAATTTTATGTCAACACAAGATAAAATCGTCGCTGATGGTGGATGTTTTTGTGTTAACGTCCTTGTAACCTCTCTGAAGATGGCTCATTGTTTGTCTTTATTTTCACCTGAAATTAAAACCAAAATACGATGTTTATGATCAAACATAATAGACATTCATTGTCTCTTATATTTAACAGTATATCTTTAGAATATATATATATATATATATATATATATATGTGTGTGTGTGTGTGTGTGTGTGTGTGTGTGTCTGTGTGTGTGTGTGTGTGTGTGTCAAAGACATGAGAGAATTGAATAGACACAAAGATAAATTTTATTTCTGATTTTTTTAATAACCAAGATAAATTAACATAGAATATTTGATTAAAATTGCAGATAACAACACTGGAACATGCCACGAACCAAAGGAGCATCAGGCCTATCCGAATTTCAGCGAGGACGTATACTGGACCAACATGAAGGTGGTCTTAGTCAAAGAAAAATATCTGAAAATCCTCCAATGTCCCTTTCTACTGTTAATAGAGTGATCGTATAATTCATCAGAGAGGGCAAGAAGTGCACAAAAATTCATGGGCCCTCTGAAAGAAGCACGCGTCTCGTCCAAAGAAATGTTGAACAAGATCTACGTTGCAAGGCCTCTGACATAGCAACACAAGTTGATGTCAGTCCCAGAACAGCTGTCAGGTATCTTCACAAGCTGGGCTATTATGGCAGAGCTGCGAGAAGGAAACCACTTCTCCACTCAGCCAATATCAAACGCAGAAAGGATTTGGCTCATGACATGGTGTAGAGACCTGTGACCTTTTGGACCACTGTCATTTTCTCTGATGAGTCAAGATTCGCATTATTTTCCGAGAGTGGAAGATTACGGATATGGAGACTCTGTAGTCAAGAGTTTGATTTTAAAAAAACTGCAGCCTACAGTGAAACATAGGAGGCTTTCAGTAATGGTATGGCGTGCAATTTGGAGTGAGCGTCGCCCAGAGCTTGTGGAGTGTGAAGAAAGCATCAATTCAGCCAAATATGTTTCTATATTAAAGAAAGGGCTCCTTCCAATATTCTCAAGTAGTAGAATGAGCAAAGTTGACTCCCTATTTATGGAAGATAGAGCTCCATGTCACACTGCTCAAGCAACGCAACATTGTTTGAGACAAAATGGGATCAATACACTTCCATGGCCAAGTCAGTCCCCAGATATTAATCCTATTGAACACCTTTGAGGCCTTTTAGATCGAAAAAATAACAGAAAGCTATTTTCTAAGCCCGAACTTTTAGGGTTATTAAGTGAAACATGGCAAGAAATCCCTTAAGATGATATCCGTGAAGTCATCGCTAGCATACCTAAAAAGGTCCTTGCATTAAAAAAAGCAAACGGGATGTCAACCAAGTATTAGTCATTAAATTTATGACCATTTATAATTACTTCATTTGTATAAATTACTTGTTTAATAAAATAAACAGTTTCTGTGAGCGTCTATTCAATTCCGACATGTCTCTCTCTCTCTCTCTCTCTCTCTCTCTCTCTCTCTATATATATATATATATATATATATATATATATATATATAATGTTAAATTTTAATGATATTGAGTGCCAAAATTGGTGTATTTTAGAAGTTTACTGATGGAAAGACATTTTAGGCAAGCAGAATTTTTCTCATAAAGTGCTAGATATCAAAATAAGGAAACAGAATTAATAGAGTTAATGTGGAGCGTAATGCGTGCTTAACTGTTTTATTTTGAGAGGACCTCTTTTAACCGCGCCAGTTTATATGCCGACTTAAAAAGAGGTGAACACAATAAAAAGCAATTAATCGAAAACAAGTCCTATACCACATAAGAAACAGCAAAAAAATGAACGATAAACAAATAATACAACATTAATCAAACAAAAAATAGTCACTCACTCAAAGATGTCAAATTACCTCAACTTCATATAAATAACAAAAACATTAAGGAACGGCAGCAGAAAAAAAGAAATGACCCTGAAAATTCAAGACATTAAAATACTACTCACAAAAATTTCGAAGTCGGCATAATTAAAACTACTTAGCTAAATCACAAGTTTCTCCAAACTAATTATATATATATGAACTCCATTCCTTGCGTAAAGCCTCGATTGGAAGTCATAAGTTATCTCCCTCTAACCCAGTAAGTTACTTGTTCACCAATGCTGTAGCCTGGTATTAGAAATCACAAATCTAAGAATCAAGTCAGGAACTAACCAACGCCTATATCCCCTAGGCCACGTGACCTTAAGTCTACATCAGTGGTGAACAAGTAACTTGCAGGGTTAGAGGGAGATAACTCATAACTTCTAATCGAGGCTTTCGCAAGGAATGGAGTTCATATACCCCAGTGATTGTAATAAAGGATTCGGTTCTAAATTCCTAGCACCTGAAGAAGGCCGGAGCGTACAACGGCCGAAAAGTCGTATAAATGGTAACAAAGACGTTTTCACTCCCCCTCATAGTTTGCATTATTTGCATTTGTTTCTTACTTTTATTTCTACCTCACTTTTGTTTAAATCGTTATTAATTTCTACCCCACTTTTGTTTAAATCGTTATTAATTTCTACCCCACTTTTGTTTAAATCTTTATTAATTTCTACCTCACTTTTGTACAAATCTTTATTAATTTCTACCTCTCTTTTGTTCAAATCTTTATTAATTTCTACCTCGCTTTTGTACGTAGTCTTACATCTGCTTCACAATTATCTTTAGTTTTGTTTACATTTGTCTCTTTCTTGTTTCTGGCTCTCTCTTACATTTGTTTCTTTTTCCATCTGCGTCTCTCTTATCTTTGCCTTCTCTTACGTTTCTCTCTCTTGGTTGTCACGTTTTTCATTTTCTTTTTTAACTTTTATATATCTCTCTTTCTCTCCCTTTCTAACTCCCACACATTTGACTATTTCAAATTTCAGTCTCTCTTAATTTAGTCAATCTTTGATCCTGACCTCCTCTCACGTCTTAACTTTGTCTAACATCACTCTCCCTCTCATGTTAACTTTATTTCCTTCACACTTTCATTCTCTCTGTTTCATCTTTGACCCCTTTTTGTTTCTCTCCCTCTCTTTGACTCTCTTACTTTTGTCTCTTATTTATTTTTATCTTTTTCTTACGTTTGTCTCATTCGTACTTTTATTCCTATGATTTCTGTGGTTTCTTATCTTTATGTGTTTTTTGTTCTGTTTCTTTTTTTCTATTGTTTTCTCTTTTTTCGTTTTTAGATTTCTTTGTCAATTTTGACCAATTCTTACTTTTGTCTCTCTCTCTCTCTCTCTCTCCCTCTCTCTCTCACTTACTTTTGTCACTGTCTCACGTTTAGCTCTTATCATTCTTGTCTATTCCTATCTCGTTATCTTAGTTTCCACTAACTCGTAGAATTCCCTCTTTTTTCTCTCTTTCTTTCTTATCATTACTTCTTTCTTTTTTCTCTTTTATTATTTTCTCTTTCTTTTCTCTCTCTCCTGCCACTCCCTCTCTCTTTTCGTTCTCTTATCTTCCCTTTCTCTTCTTTCTCTCTGATCATTCCCTCTCTCTTTTCTCTCTCTCTTACTCTTCCCAATCTCTTTTTGCTTCACATCATTACCCCCTCTCTTCTCTCACTCTTTTCATCTCTTCTCTCTTTTCTCTCTTATTTCTTTTTTATGACTCCATCTCTCTTTGCTCTCTCTTGTAACAGACCCTTTCTTTTTCATTCTTTCTGTCGCTTTTTTCTCTCTTATCATTTCTTATTTCTTTTTTCTCTCTCTCTCTCTCTTATCATTTTCTCTCTATTTTCTCTCTTCTTCTCTTATCATTCCCTCTATCTTTTATCTCTCTTATAATTCCCTCTTTCTTTTCTCTCTTTCATTATTTCCTTTTTCTTTTCTCTCTCTCCTGCCACGCCTTCTCTCTTTCCGTTCTGTTATATTCCCTTGCTCTTCTTTCTCTCTGATCATTCCCTTCCTCTTTTCTCTCTCTTACTATTCCCACTCTCTTTTCACT
The DNA here is from genome assembly GCA_037127315.1 of Ascarosepion bandense. Taxonomy (NCBI): domain Eukaryota; kingdom Metazoa; phylum Mollusca; class Cephalopoda; order Sepiida; family Sepiidae; genus Ascarosepion; species Ascarosepion bandense. Next base: position 157,809 of record JBBBDQ010002647.1, on the reverse strand, counting down.
TCCTATCATTCGCTCTCTCTTCTCTCACTCTTTTAATCTCTTCTCTCTCTCTTTGCTTTCTTATCCTTACCTCTCTTTTTTTCTTATGACTCCATCTCTTTTCTCTCTCTTTTAACGCCCCCTTTCTTTTTCATTCTTTCTCTCGCTTTTTCTTTCTTTAACTCTTAACATTCCTTATTTCTTTTTTATCTCTCTTATCATTTCCTCTCTATTTTCTCTCTCCCTCTCTTATCATTTCCTCTTTCTTTATTCTCTCTTATCATTTCTTCACCTTTTTCTCTTTTCTTTTTTTCTCTCTATCCCTTATCTTTGCTTTTTTCCTTTCTCTCTATTTCTCTTTTCTTTTTTCTCTCGACTTTATTATTACCTCTCTCTTTTGTTTGTGTTTCTACTACTACTCCCGTTCATCATATTCTATATCTGTTATCTTTGTATCACTTTTGTCGCTATTAACTTCTGCTCTGTCTGTCTCGTACGCACCTTTGTCTTCGTCTTACATTTTTCTCCTTCATATATTGTTGTGGATTCCGGGTGAGAAACCACACAAAATAATGAACAACAACACAGATATTTGAGATAGAAAAATCGGTTATATTAAACGTAAAGATACAACTGGAACTTATTTTAATAATCTCGGAACACTATTAGTAAGGAATATATATATATGCAAGGTTTTGAAGTGAAGCCGTGCTGGAATTAGTATATCCGTGTAATACTATTCTGGGTGAGTGGAGCTCAGAGCTACTATGACTGTTGACGCGGTATTCTCGGTGTAACTTCGGTTTGGTTCGGTAACTTTCGAATCAGTCCGATACTCTTACTGCAACTAACGTATCTCACTATGACAGGAGTATATGTATACTCAAATTGAGTCCATTATCATAGGAAAAGAGGAAGTCCCACAACATATATCTGCCTCGTTCTTGTGTATTTCTTTCTTTTATTTTTCTATGTCTGGTATCCTGGTATCTCTTACTTCACTTACTTCAGACCTTACCTTTCTCTCTCTCTTATCTTTGCTCATCTCTTATTTGCTTCTCTTTTCCTCTCTTTCTCTTTCTCTCTTTGTCCTCCTCTTTCGTCTTACTTTTTCTCCTTTTTGTATTTGCTTGTCTATTTCTCTCTTTTACTTCTGTGTTTGATATCTTACCATCACTCTTATTTCACTCACTTCTTCAGACGTTACCTTTCTCTCTCTTATATTTGCTCATCTTTTATTTGCTTCTCTTTTCCTCTCTCTCTCTCTCTCTCTCTCTCTCTATCTATCTCTTTCTCTTTTTTGTCTCTCTTGTCTGTCTTCTTTTTCTCTCTCGGAAATTTGTCTCTCTCTTTACTTTTGTCTCTTTTTTCTTTCTCTCATACATTTGTCTCCCTCTTAACTTTGACTTTCTCTTATTTTCTCCCTCTCTATTATCCTTGCCTCTCTCGTTTATACGTCTTTCCCTTATTTTACTCTCTGTTTGTCTTTATTACTTCTCATTTCATCTCTCTCATGTAAGATCTAAGTTCTTCTATAAAGCCCTTAACTCTTACTGCAACTGACGTATCTCACTATGACAGGAGTATATGTATACTCAAGTCGAGTCCATTATCATAGAAAAAGAGGAAGTCCCACAACATATATCTGCCTCGTTCTTGTGTATTTCTTTCTTTTATTTTTCTATGTCTGGTATCCTGGTATCTCTTACTTCACTCACTTCTTCAGACCTTACCTTTCTCTCTCTCTTATCTTTGCTCATGAAAATATTTTGGGAAAGTAAGAAAAAATTAAAAAATGCCTAAAACAATTGTTAAATTCGATAGTGAAAAAATAAGTCCCAAGAGAAAGTAATGGAGATTTATAAAGCTAGTTTCTCATTGGTTAATCCTTTGCGTCTAGAGAATCGACAGCCATTTTGTTCTTTTTTTGACGTTCAAGATCGCATCATGCGGTTCGTTTTCAGTTTTTGTTTTTATTTATGGATTTCTCTTTCTGTTTTAACACATTCCTTTTTCAAGCTGTGTCCAAAGTAAATAATATCACTTCTTTTGCCACCCCACACGCGTCCTGAAGTTAACGGTTCTTCACCCCTGATGACTTTGTTGCCAAGCAACGTGCATCATACTTATTTGGTGGTGACGTGGTTTTATCCAAAACAATCAACAATTAGTCGTACGGCAACCCAAATATGTTTGTGGAGATAACTACAGAAGAAGAAGAAGAAGAAGAAGAAGAAGAAGAAGAAGAAGGACGAGGAAGAAAAATATGAAAAAAGAATGTGGAAGACGAGAAGAAAACAGAAGAAAAAGATGAGGATAATAAAGATGAAGAATCTGATGAAGAGGAAGAAAATTAAGAAGACAGAGAAGAAGATAGAAAAAAGAATCGTTATAAGAACGAAGAAGAAAGTGGGGAAAAGAAAGGAAGAAGACGAAGAATGTGGAAGATGATGATGAAAAAGACGAGGATGAAGAAGAAGAAGAAGAAGAAGAAGAAGAAGAAGAAGAAGAAACAACGAAAATCAAATGCCTTAAGTATGACTGAAGAATTAAATAAAAACTTTGTGGCTAAGGAATGAAGATAAAGAATGAAGAATGGAAAAGGTAAAAGAACAGATAAAAAAGTAACGGAAAAGAAGAATGAGAAACAGATCACCCAGAAAAAGAAATAAAAAATAAATGAAGAAGAATAAAACATTAAAAAGACGAAACAAAGAAAATCAACTGATTTGATGCAAGAAAAAAAACCTCGCGGCAGGTCGGCGAAAACGAACCGCATGATGCGATCTTGAACGTCAAAAAAAGAACAAAATGGCTGTCGATTCTCTAGACGCAAAGGATTAACCAATGAGAAACTAGCTTTATAAATCTCCATTACTTTCTCTTGGGACTTATTTTTTCACTATCGAATTTAACAATTGTTTTAGGCATTTTTTTTTATTTATTCTTACTTTTCCAAAATATTTTCATTGTTTTATTTTTTCTTCTTCCATTTCATTTTGCTTGAAATTTTTTCCATATTTTTTTTTCATTTGCGGACCCGATATTTTCGTTTAACGCGGTAAACGAGGATTCCCTCAAGATGACCCCCTACCTTGAACGCCTACTGGGATAAGTACAAGCCAGAGCTAAAGTGGAACTCGTACAGATTTCATTGCTGGAAAATAGCTCGGCCCCTTGTACAATTACCATCTGGTCAGGCGCCCCTTCCGTTCATCTCAGTGTTCTCGACAGGCTCCGAAAGAGAATCTGCAATGTGATAGGTCCTGACCTGGCAGTTCGACTCCAGCCACTTTCTCACCGGCGGGATTTGGATTCCCTCTGTCTCTTTTCATCGCTTCTTCTCCAACGAACTTAGGTCACTTGTGCCCCCACCACAAGAATTTACTCGTGCATCCAGACTGGCAACAAGGTCCCATCCATTTACAGTTAAATGAACCAAATGCAGCCGACAATTCTACTCCATCAGCTTCTTTTCTCGCACTTCCCTTTTGTGGAACTCCGCTCCGTATACTTGCTTTCCTGACGGCTATAACCTCCAGGAATTTCAATGCAATGTCAATTTCCAACTCCTATCCACTTGACTCCAGTCCTTTCTACATCACCCCGTATATCTTGTTCTTTTCCTTTCTCTATACCTTCGCAACTGTCTTCACACCTGTGTTTCCATCCTTTTCTTGCCCTTTCTCTGACAACCCCTGTAACTATTTCGTCTTTCTCTTCACTCTCCCCTGCCTAAACTTTTACTCTCTTATGTAGCCCCTTGCGCATCAGTGGTGGTACCGACTTGCTTGGGGTGAAAGAATTAAAAAAAAGTACACGGCTCTTCTTGCTATCCTCTATCAATTACAAGAGCAAGAGTAGGACGAAAATGGAAAAAAATGCCGTATATAGTCATGAGATGCCTAGTCTTAACTTTCCAGTAATGATAGAGCATAAAAGTCTCACCGCGTCCTTGTAGGTGATGAATATTTTCAACCCTACAACCTCTTTCTCCCAGACTAAATGTCGCAAACCTATCGCTATTTTCATGGAAAATGTTCAAGCAAGCTTCACCAGTTCCTCCATCTCTAATCTTCACGGCAAAGTTCCACTATGACGCGTACGTTGCAGAGAAACGCTCTTCTCTTCCATCGAATGTAATTTCTATTTGATCAGCTTCTTCCTACGAACTGCTGCTTTGTGAAATCAACATCCAAGACGATTCTTCCCCGATCGTTACAGACTCAACTTGTTCAAGTCTAGGATTAACTGTTATCTTCCCCAGATGAGTTGCGCTTCTTCCCTCTTATTCTAGAAAAGTCTACCACGAGCGGCACTTGAACCTTATGTATGATCATATAATATTTGTACTTGTCTATTCCTTCGTTAGTTTACGAGACAGTTACTCCTTGTCAATAACTCATAAATAATGGAGTATTCTGTTTTAATCGTATGGAAAAAAGAAAAAACATTTTCGGGAAGAAAATGAAATGAAGAAGAAAAGAAAATAGACAAGAAGACATAAGATAATATAGAATTGTGTAATGTTTCCTGCCAATAACTCATAAGTAATTGATGGCTGCGTTTTGATTGCGTAGAAAAGGAAATACATTATTACTGACACTACTTGGTTTCAGAAATAAAGAAAGAAGTGACTACCGACGTGTTTAATGTCTATTTCGGTAAAATAGAAAAGTTGACAATTTTAAAACTATTTGTACACACTCCGTAAAATAACGACTAGCATTCATATTTATGATTGTTGTTGCAATATTTTGTTAAAGATTTTAAACTCAAATTTTTAACAATGTGAAAGTTAGATTTCTGCAGATATCTCTATTGTTGTAGAAATTGCTATGAAGTTAACTTAAGAATGAATATTAATCTGAAAATTAAATTAGAAACGCCCTTAAATGTTCAGCAATCATTCTAGTAAACGTTATTTTTCGTTAGGTTACTTTCTATTTTTTTTTCTTACGTTATTTTTAGTTATTTTTTTCCTTATCTAATTTTACATTCCTTTTTTCTTACGTAATTTTTATTTTTTCCGTATATTATTTTTCATTGTTTTTTCTTTACATAATTTATTTTTTTCCTTTATTATTTTTCATTCTTTTTTTCCTTAACAAAATTTTAATGTTTTTGTATATTATTTTTCATTCTTTTTCTCTTTACATGATTTTATTTTTTTTTCCGTAGTGTGACGACGGCTCCAGCCGCTTGTCGTTCATGGCTTCGACACAGTAGCTGGTTTTCAAGTCGACTATTACAACGGTGTTCTTTCTCGCCCACGTTGTGAATTTTGATCCCAAGGAAGTTACGCTGAAATCTTGCTAGCTGTCTCCTTACCAAGTTGAACCAGACCGGACGCGCGCGCACATTTGAGTTAATGAAAACGGCACCAAAAATAAATTGAATGACGCCTGAATAAGCCATGGAAAAAGTTTTTATATACAAACAAAAAGAAACAAAAAGAAATAGAATATAACAATCGCCAATCCCTTATCACTACAACGGAGGGGAAGTTTCGTCTAAGAGTAGTGTTTGTCTTCTTAACATTAATTCGAGCTTTTGGTTGGTAATGTCTGTCCATTCCAATCGAAGTTTTCAAGTTTGTGACGATTCAAAATGTATTTGTTTCGCATTACCCAGAAGCTTTACGGAAACTGCCGAAAGAATGTCTCTGTGTGTTGTAGGTAGCGGTAAGTCGTCTACTTTGTCTTTAACTCTGGTTTGTTCGTTGATTGACTTTAACTCTTTTCAGTCGGTCGGCGGCAGGCATATTTACGATTGCCACCCAACGACTTGGTGGCTTATCTGTCTGAGCCGGAAGCCTATTGGACTCTGCTGGACTCTTTCTTGGCTCTCTCTTGCTTCCATTTTCAGCCAGGAACTCTATCGGAGGCGAACGTCTCTATTTCTACGTTCGTGGCTCCCCGGCTGGAAACCTTCACTTCCTTGTTGTTACATCTCGACTGGTCTCGTCTTGACTCGAACTGAAATCGAACTCAACTGCAACTCATTTTGCCCCTCCGGGGCTCTACATTTATGCTTGTCCCAAATTCTCTTGGGGAAGGCATCACGGACACGGAGTGTCCATGCAAATCAAATCTTTAGCCAATGACTCTCGCCTTACTTCGTTCCCTTGGTTTAACCAATGAAGCAGCAGTATTTCTGCTGACAATACTTCTTTCCGTCTTCTTCCTTTGATTCAACTGATTATATCATTTATTTTTCAGGTTTTAAATCTGTTCACAGGAAACAATAATTTGGCTACGGCTTACCACTTTTACCAGCTGTAAAGCTCAGTGCGTTCAATGGTACTTTTCTTAGTCACGTTGTTTCCGCTTTGTCAGATAATGACCGGGCGATGCGATGACATCGTCTGACCTGTCGCCTACACCAGCTAATGTTTTTTAATTCACTTCTATACTCAGCTAGTATTCAATGTTTCATTTTGCAATATTTTCTCTGTTCACAGTTCATTAGTTGCGTTCATATTGCAACCAAACAAAACAATTTTATTATCTATTAGGGTTATTCTTCTCTCTGCTCATATTGGAACAATTAATCTGCACAATTAATAATACAACTAATAATAATTTCTTTCGCTCCGTCGTGTTAAAATAGTGTTATATTTTTCTGCATGTAGAAATAGTGTTACAGTATATTATTTTTCATTCTTTTTTCCCTACATATTTTTTATTTTTTTCGTATAACATTTTTCTTTTTTTTCTTTACACAATTTTCATTCTTTTCGTATATTATTTTTCATTCTTTTTTCCCTACATATTTTTATTTTTTTCGTATAACATTTTTCTTTTTTTGCTTTACACAATTTTCATTCTTTTCGTATATTATTTTTCATTCTTTTTTCCCTACATATTTTTTATTTTTTCGTATAACATTTTTCTTTTTTTGCTTTACACAATTTTCATTCTTTTCGTATATTATTTTTCATTCTTTTTTCCCTACATATTTTTTATTTTTTCGTATAACATTTTTCTTTTTTTGCTTTACACAATTTTCATTCTTTTCGTATATTATTTTTCATTCTTTTTTCCGTACATATTTTTTATTTTTTCGTATAACATTTTTCTTTTTTTGCTTTACACAATTTTCATTCTTTTCGTATATTATTTTTCATTCTTTTTTCCCTACATATTTTTTATTTTTTCGTATAACATTTTTCTTTTTTTGCTTTACACAATTTTCATTCTTTTCGTATATTATTTTTCATTCTTTTTTCCCTACATATTTTTTATTTTTTCGTATAACATTTTTCTTATTTTGCTTTACACAATTTTCATTCTTTTCGTATATTATTTTTCATTCTTTTTTCCCTACATATTTTTTATTTTTTTCGTATAACATTTTTCTTTTTTTGCTTTACACAATTTTCATTCTTTTCGTATATTATTTTTCATTCTTTTTTCCCTACATATTTTTTATTTTTTTCGTATAACATTTTTCTTTTTTTGCTTTACACAATTTTCATTCTTTTCGTATATTATTTTTCATTCTTTTTTCCCTACATATTTTTTATTTTTTCGTATAACATTTTTCTTTTTTTGCTTTACACAATTTTCATTCTTTTCGTATATTATTTTTCATTCTTTTTTCCCTACATATTTTTTATTTTTTCGTATAACATTTTTCTTTTTTTGCTTTACACAATTTTCATTCTTTTCGTATATTATTTTTCATTCTTTTTTCCGTACATATTTTTTATTTTTTCGTATAACATTTTTCTTTTTTTGCTTTACACAATTTTCATTCTTTTCGTATATTATTTTTCATTCTTTTTTCCCTACATATTTTTTATTTTTTTCGTATAACATTTTTCTTTTTTTGCTTTACACAATTTTTATTCGTTTCGTATATTATTTTTCATTCTTTTTTCCCTACATATTTTTTATTTTTTTCGTATAACATTTTTCTTTTTTTGCTTTACACAATTTTCATTCTTTTCGTATATTATTTTTCATTCTTTTTTCCCTACATATTTTTTATTTTTTCGTATAACATTTTTCTTTTTTTGCTTTACACAATTTTCATTCTTTTCGTATATTATTTTTCATTCTTTTTTCCCTACATATTTTTTATTTTTTTCGTATAACATTTTTCTTTTTTTGCTTTACACAATTTTCATTCTTTTCGTATATTATTTTTCATTCTTTTTTCCCTACATATTTTTTATTTTTTTCGTATAACATTTTTCTTTTTTTGCTTTACACAATTTTCATTCTTTTCGTATATTATTTTTCATTCTTTTTTCCCTACATATATTTTATTTTTTTCGTATAACATTTTTCTTTTTTTGCTTTACACAATTTTCATTCTTTTCGTATATTATTTTTCATTCTTTTTTCCCTACATATTTTTTATTTTTTTCGTATAACATTTTTCTTTTTTTGCTTTACACAATTTTCATTCTTTTCGTATATTATTTTTCATTCTTTTTTCCCTACATATTTTTTATTTTTTTCGTATAACATTTTTCTTTTTTTGCTTTACACAATTTTCATTCTTTTCGTATATTATTTTTCATTCTTTTTTCCCTACATATTTTTTATTTTTTCGTATAACATTTTTCTTTTTTTGCTTTACACAATTTTCATTCTTTTCGTATATTATTTTTCATTCTTTTTTCCCTACATATTTTTTATTTTTTCGTATAACATTTTTCTTTTTTTGCTTTACACAATTTTCATTCGTTTCGTATATTATTTTTCATTCTTTTTTCCTTAAGTTATTTTTCTTTCTTTCTTCCATCCTTTTGTTTGTTTCTTTTTTTTTTTACACTTCTCTTTCCTAAACCTTTTACATTGAGTGGCGCCTGGGACTTTTGTAGAATGGACATTATTGTAAAATATTAATACAATTTTCATTTTTATTTGTCTATTTTTGATCTTTTATCTTTTTTATTTTTCCTTTTGTATTTTCTTTTTTTATTTGAAACTTCTTCTCCGTCTATTTCAAATGCCCCGCCTACATTCTTTTCTTTCTCTCATCTTATATTAGTCCCTTCTGCAACAAATGCAGGGTCCGTGCAAAAAGCGTTTTCAAACAATGCAACGCAGAATGGCTGAAACATTCCATATACTCGCTTTTTTCCTTCAGATCCTTGATAAGACGTAAATATTCGAGCAGAAAATTCTCAGCGAAGCAAAAAAAACAATAAAACTCATTATAAATATTACATTAAAATATCGAATTCTATGTAAATAAAATGTTTCTTTTTATTTCTTTCAAAAATTTGCAACGATATATTAAGAAAAAAGAAACGTAATTATTATATCGAAAGACTATTGGAGTAGAAACTCCATACTGTCAAGGTTGATTATTAGGATAACAGCTTTTTGCTGATTCTGAGAGGATTATGGGAGAGGGTTTGACTTCAAATCTCACTCACCCAACCTCTTTTAAACCTACTTACAAAACAAGATCTGTTTGGGGCAAAGAAAACATAACCTGTTCCATCTTTTAAGTTTAAGATAAATTTTCAAGTATTTTCACGGTTATTATTTCCCGCACCATTTACACTTAGGCCTCTGTTCATGATAATTGCAAGATTAAATTGTAAATTAACTTTTTAGTGACAGATTGAACCCGTGTGGGTGTTAATTTGATTGTTTTTGCTTTCAAATTTGCAGACCGACCCGGTTTCTAAGTGTTATGGTGACTAACCCATATGACACATGAACTCGTCCAAACTATATAAGTAATAGTTCCGCTTTGCTAAGTAAAAGTAAGAAATATAGTTGCAATGGGGTATTATGGTGGAAGGATTGTTGTGGTGTGCCATGATCGATGAAAGTGAATAGCTAAGCTATTCCTGTGGTACCCTCCCCTGGTTAAGGTAGTCTCTCTTGTGTACCTAGTTAATGTGAATAGGTGTTGTTTCTGGCCTTTTCCCGGCTTCGTCTTTTGTTATGATCCAAATCGAGATTCCCAATCTCCCTCAGTTTTTTTTTAATCCCGTGGTTTTATCACGTCTGGGTCAGAATTTTTGTTTTCACAACCGTATTTAATTTTTTCTCCTCTCCAACTCTCTTAGAAAGAGTGCTTCTTGATTTTGTCCTAAAGACAGCATACAGTGGCCTCTTTATGCTTGTGGGTTAGACGGGTCCAACTAACATCAATGTATTTATTTTCTATATTAACTGGAAATGTTTTGTTTGCTTTTTGGTTTCATGTACCTTTTCCCTTTCATAACATTTCATGTGTACTTTTTATATATTTTTGTATATATATATATATATATATATATATATATTGTACATAAGGAATTTTTAAAAATTCATGTGGGGATTATCTCTTTTTTTAGGTTCCCTGAAAGTATGAGGTATTATGGTGGATTGTTTGACGATAGATGTGTCCTTATGGTGAATGGAAAATTGGAAAGAGTGATTGGGTCGTCAATCGGATTAGCTAAGTTTATGATATTGATGACCAGCCTCAGTTCCCCCCACCCGCCAATCATCGGCCTTGTGCCAAAATTGTATTTTCGTACAATAAATCTTGTAAGGAATATAGTGGCAACGTGTTATTATGGTGGAAGGATTGTTGTAGTGTGTCGGGGTCGACAAAAGTAAATAGCTCAGTTAAATTAGGACAGATGATGACCAGCCTTCCCCATCTCCGTGTTAGGCCTTGTGCCACACTTGTACCTTTATGTGCAGTAAACAAAAGAAATATAGTGGTGCCCCCGAAAAGCTCGTTCCCCGTTCTCTGGGGTGAAACGGATGATGTTTCTGTCACTGCTGGCCACGGCCCCAATGGTGATTTGGACGACTCAATCGGGACAAGTCTTGCGAAGTCAGCGCCTTTCTTATCAGGATTTAATCCGATATTTTGTTGGTTGGTTGTTTTGTTTTTATGGCATATCAACCTCGGCGAGTCATTTATTGCCAATTAAATTTTATTTATTTATTACTGGTAATACCTTTTTTCTTTCAACAATTTATTGTTGTTTTTAAATAAATTGTGTCTAGTAATACTGTTTTCTTTTCGAGTATCAAGATTCATTGGGATTTGTTTTTAATGGCAGGGTCCCCAAGTCCTACCCTTGTTATTTAACCCATAACTGGAGGGAAGGGACGGATTAATACCATTCCCAAGGGTACCAGTGCTTAAGCGAATGCAGGGTATTCAACTGGAATTGGAACTCGGCTCTCCGATTTCTACTTTCCGAGCTGATATCCACTGCACCACAACGCACATCCGTCACTAAACGCTATTCCCAAGCAGTCAGGCATCTAAGTACTGACCAGGCTTAACGTTGATCGAGCGAGAACCGGTGTATTCAACGTGATATGGCCGTAAGCCATCCGATATTTTGTGCATCAGCTCAAAATAAAGATTAAAACTGATAGAATGCGTTTTACTTCGACAGATTTCAGCAAAAGGTGGGTGTCTGTGGCGAGCCTGGTTCGCCTTGATTTTTTATTTTAGGTCTCTTTGTCACATCGGGATGGATTCCTGTGAGGACCCCAAAATTATCTAGAGCAGCGTTTTTTAACCTTTTTACCCTTGTGAAACAATTAAAATAAATTACATGCCTTAAGGAATCCCTACGCAAAAACTTAATTATATACCCTATTTTTCTCATTTTATTTTCATCATAGCTCACATGGTAGATATCAAAGTATATATTTTTTAACAACTGGTTGAAAAAAAATTAATACTTCTTTGTTAAATTTCTTGATAATGCGAAAAAAATGCATACTGTTCATCATTCACATAAAAATTCTAAATTCAAACGTAATAAATAAAACAATATCATATTTTTATAATCATTTCATCACAAACAAGGCAGTACTGCCATAGGTGCGTAGGGGTTTGCATAATAGGACAGTGATGAAAAAGAGGAACAAGTTACAGTGGGTGTTAGAGAATGAGCAAGAGAAGGATGAGAACACTAGTGTGAAGAGAGCTGCATGAGAGTAGAGTGAAAAGGGTGAAGAACATGATACAAAGGTTGTCAGGGAAAAGAAACGAGTCAAGGAGATAAGAGATGGCAATTGATATTGCATTTAAATTCTTGGAGATTGTAGCTGTCAGGGAAGTAAGTATATAGAAGGGAATATATCTATAATATAAACGTAAACGGAACAAAAACAGATAATTGCAGCATCATTTTTTTTTATGTATCCTTTACTGAACTGCTGATAGCTCTGGAAGAATTTGGCATAGAGAAAATTACAGAAATAATAAATAAAATTTATAATAGTGGTGTAATACCATATGAACCCAGCAAGTCGATCTTCATAGCACTACAAAAAACCAGGAGCAAACGAGTGCGAACTCGACAGAACCATCAGTTTAATGAGCCATATAAGAAAACTAAAATCCTGATGAATAGAGCGAGAAGCAGAATCAGGGCAGAGATAGGACAAGAACAGTGTGGTTTCGTCAAAGACACTGGAACAAGGAACGTCATATTTATGGTTGGGATGCTCTCTAAAAGGGCAATACAAATGAAGAAGTACTTATACCTGTCCTTTATTGATTATGCGAAGGCGTTTGACAAAATACTCCACAAAGAATTGATGGTGATGCACCGCAGCCTTGACATATTTGGGAAAACTTAAGAGTAATCAAGAATCTTTACTGGCAGCAAACCGCTTGTATACGACAGGTAACGAATTCAGCAGATATACAAAAATAGAAAGGGGCGTAAGACAAGGATGTGTCTTTTCACCGGATCTGTTCAACTTGTACAGCAAGAATATTTTGAGGACCCTAGAAGTTATGCCTGGATTCGTCATAGGAGGCCACAATTAAATCAACCTAAGGTATGCAGATTATACAGTGCTGATAACAAACACAGAAAGGAAACTACAAGACCCCCTACAGAAGATAGCTGAAGAGAGTGACAAGAAAGGACTACAAATAAACTGCAAAAAACCCGAATGCATGATCATCAGTAAAAAAGGCACCCCAATATGCAAAATACAGGTCGGGGATAGTAAAATCAAGCAGGTAAAGAAATTTAAATACCTGGGAAGTGTTCTAACTGAAAACTGAAAGTGCGATACAGAGATCCGAAGGCGAATTGGCATGGCAAAGAAGCATTCCAGAAGTTGGATAAAGTATTAAGAAACAGGACAATTTCGCTAGAAACAAAGAAGAGAGTATTGAATTGCTTTTGGTGTCGGTTCTTCAATATGGCAGTGAATGTTCGACAATATCATCAAAGATGAAGAAAAAACTTGAAGCAACTGACATATGGTTCTACAAAAGGATGCTCTGAATATCATGGATCGAGCATGTGAGCAATGATGAGGTTTTGGAAAGGATGGAAACGAAAAGGAAATTAATACTGAGCATCAGGAAGAGGCAGCTGAAGTTCCTCGGACATGAAATGAGGAAAGAGGGCTTCGAGAACCTGATACTAACAGGCCAGATAGAGGGAAAAAGAAACAGGGAAAGCAGCAGATAACATATTTGAAGGAATTAATCAATTGGATGATGGAACGAGGGTTGCATGGTGTAACGGGAGAAGGCGTGCTAAGAGTCACCAGGGATAGGGAGACGTAAAAAGCCATGATTGCCTACGTCCTGAAAGGACAGGTCACATAGAAGGAAAAGATTTTTTAATTCCAATATTAAAAACACATAAAGTAAATTAAGGCAAAATGTCCTGTGAACCTATAAATGGTCTATAAAATGTTATTTCAGAGCCATTTGATAAAGTGAAACATTCTTCTCTAGTGCAAAATCTGCGATTGTCTTTCGCTACACAAATACTTGTGAACAGACGATCGGCAGCCTGGTCGTTGATGGCTTTGATTCTCCAGCTAGTTTATCGAGTTGACTTTTACAACAGTGTTCTTCCCCGCCCACGCTTTAAAATTTGATCTCAAGGAAGTCACGCTGAATTCTTGCTAGATGTCTCTCCGCCAGGTCAAACCAGACTAGGCGCGCGTGCACAATTGGATAAATGAAAATGGCACCAAAAATAAATTGAATGACGCCCGAATAATTTGTGGAAAAAGTCTTTATATACAAAAAGAAAAAGAAAAAATCGCCAATCGTATCTTCTCATTCCTGTTTCTATTTATTCGACAACGGAACGGAAGTTTCGCCCAATCTCTGTAAGTAGTAATTTGCGAAGCATTATTATTATTAATTCGAGTTTTTGGTTGGCAACGTCAGTTCACTCCAATCGGAGTTTTCAAGTTTGAAACGATTCAAAAATGTCTTTGTTCACTTCACGCCAAACTTTTACGGAAACTGCCGAAGGATTCTTTCAGCATGTGGTGTCAGCGGCGGTAAACAGTCTTCTTTGTCTTAACTCAGCGCAACAATTGGCCTTTGGCCTTCCCGGGGCTCTATTTTTATACTTATCCCTACTTCTCCGGTGTAGAGGATGACGAACACTGAGTTTTTCATGCAAATTCAATCTCTGGCCAATGAAATCACTTTCGCCCAAGTTCTTGGGGTGGGGCCACTACTCTCTCTTCTCTCTTCCCTTGGTTCAATCAATGAAGCAGCACAATTTTGGTGACATCACTTCTTTTTTTTGACGTCAACAAATCTAGCTTTTAGGTTTATAAATCATTTCCCAGCGAAATTTAAATTTCACTTTCTTCTCATAGCCTGAACTTAATCTTTTGCACTTATCAAATATTTCCTTTATTCGTGACAATCTTTTTCGACAATCAAAATCTATGTTTATGTTGAATTTTCACTTTTATCGGCTGTGTAGCTCAGACATCAGTTGTATTTCTCTTAGTGATGCTGTTTCCGCTTGTCTATAATAACCTCATTTGACCCGGTTGGTTATCAATAGCACACCCGTAAAATATGAATTCGTTCATATTTTCGGCTTTGAGTTTGCGATTTATTATTTTCCTCTGCTCATATTAAAACAGAATAAATTTTTAATTCCCACGTTCATATTAGAACAAACAACTTTTTCCAGTTGGTTCTTTTCTATTTATAAAAATTACGAACGAACACAATTCCTTCCGCCGATTAGCAACAATTAATCTGCACAATTAATAATACAACTAATAATAATTTCTTCGTTTCCGTTGCCGGCGATAACAAGATTATATTTCTTGCATGCAAAATATAGTGTTACATACTTAATTCGAGGTCAAACACACAGATTTCATTTTCAGTTGAGAAGTGACAATTTCTGACTTTGTTCTTGATACTTGTTAAATAAGATAACGCTTGCTCACTCATGTAAGGAGTATATGAAATTAAATTAAAGGTCAGTGTGCATTAGCTTATCTCACTTGTTATCACTGAACCCTAACGGATCTTTTGTGGTACTTTAAGGTTCCGTGGAACCCCGTTTGAAAAACGCTATTCTAGAGACATCTCATCTGATTCTAGAGCAGTCTGCTCCCGTAGATTAAAGGGTTCAGCTCAGAATTTCCTGGCGGTTTCCCGGTTCGATATACACTTGATGAAGACCGGAATGTTGCGATAATGACATTATTCCACATATAAATACTGTAAATAAATATACTGAAAAGGTAAGATTTTCTGTTTACCGTAATGTTATTTCGATGGGCGTTGTGGTGTAGTTGATATCAACTCGGAACGACAAATCGGGGTGCCGAGTTCGAATTTCTTTGGGAAAGGTATTAATCCGTTTCTTCCCTCCAGTTAGGGGTTAAATAATAGGACAAATTGGGTTCTATAGCCCTGGCTGGCAACCAGTCTTCTGCAGAAAGCAATGGCAACCTACTGCGAGATAAGCTTCTACCCAGTCAGTCATGTCTCTTTCGGGCATGATCGCCCAAAGCGTGTATCACGTATGGCACTTAACTGTCTGACCGAATATAATAGTTAAAAACATGATTAAGGCATAAATTGGGAGATCAGTTTTGTATTGTTATGAAGTAATAAATTGATCCCTCACTAATTACTACTTAGTAATATAATACATCTCTTCCCCTATAGCTATGTGTCAAAAGATAGGACAGATTTGGCTCTATAGCCTTGCTTAGAAAGCAGTCTACCGCAGAAAGTAATGGCAACCTGCTGTGGGATATATCTTCTGCCCAGACAGTCATGTCTGTTTCGAGACATGATCACCCAAAGCGTGTATCACATAGGTCAATTATCTGACTGACTGATTGTAATGCTATTAAAACTCGAGCAAGAGAATGTTCACTATGGGAAAAAAAGTAAAGAACTTTCTTCGTAGTTCTAATTTTTCTTAAACCTTCCTCATTGTTCACATGCACAGCCCATGATAGTCTCTGTGGAACAATGTCTTTGTCGCTTAAAATTGCTTTTGCAAACTGAAAACTGAAATAGGAATCGTAAACTTGACAACAGCGTATTTGTTTTTGAGTCACTCTTGTTTCTAACGGTCGTATGTGTATTTGTCAGGATCAAAAGATTCATCATTATCGACCATCGATGTGTCTTCAGTAGCCGATCATCGATTAACTGCTTGCTGTGTTAAGAAACTTTAAAAAATCCTAGACATCCAAAATTACTTTGTTATAGAAAAATCAAACTGAATCGTCGTTTCGTGTTTGATTTTTGTTCGCCAAACATTTCTACTGCATTTCTACTAAATGAATAATGACTTGCTTGGATATTAAATAAACTTAGATTATTTTTGAAACAAACGCACATCTTTAGGAAGGTTTGTGGCGCAGTGGATATCGGCTCCGAACGAGAAATCGAGAAGCCGAATACGAATTCCAGTTGAATTCATTGCATTCACTTACGCGCAAATACCCTTGGGAAAGGTATTAATCCGTGTCTTCCTTCCAGTTATGGGTTAAATAACAGGACAGATTGGGTTCTATAGCCCTGGCTGGCAACCAGTCTACCGCAGAAAGCAATGGCAATCTACTGCGGGATAATCTTCTGCCCAGTCATTCATGTCTTTTTCTAGACATGATCGCCCAAGCGTGTTTCACGTATAGCACTTAACTGACTGACTGATATAATTTTAGGAACATTATATAGCGGAAATTAATATATAGATATCTGTAAAGGCGACAAGCTAGGGTGTGAGCTACCTATGGGGAGGTAAACAGATCTAGAAATTTAAATATGTGGGTAGTGTATGAACAGACGACATAAAATATAAAAATAATCTGAGGGTGCATATAAATAACAAAAGACGGCTTCGAGAAACTAAGTGTAACAAGAAATAGATATTGTAGAATGTATTTTATCGATAGAAGCACGTCTTAATCGGTTCAAGTTTGTTGCTCGTCTGCGAGGAAATTGTCCATCGCCCATTGACTTGTACATAGCAGTTCAGTACTTGTTATATATTTCTAATTATATTTGTATATCCCTCTATATATACCTTTCTGTAATGATACAGTAAACTATAATCTCCCTTTGCTGGTGATAAGTCATGTGGATCACGTGATGACCGATTAATAATATCATTTCATACAGTAGCGAAAGTGGCCAATCATTCTGTTTGTTGACAGCACCCAAACCGAGTGGTTGCTTTTTCAAGAATGGGCCAAGAAACACGGGCCCAGGATAAATCTGTCTCATCCACCAAATGCTTCAGTTTTCAAGTCAAGGGTACCGTTTCCTTTTGGGAATATTTCACTCCCAAATATAGAAAGAAACTCCGGCTCGCAGTTCTCAATTAGAGAAAACCCCAAACATACATTTTTGTTTCTCTCTACATTTTGGTCATTGTGTAATTTCTAAAAGATATAGCGTTCTCCGTGTGAGACACGTGTATATATGTATACATTGTTTAGTGGTACAAATGTATCTAATAATAACGAAGTATGTTTGTCATTTTTTCATTTAGACATCCTGTTCCCTCCTAATACGGTGTAATTATATCACGGATAAATTAATACCCATAATGGGAGAAATTAAAAACAAATTCTACAATATCTATTTCTTGTTACACTTAGTTTCTCGAATCCTTGTATTGTTATTTATATGTACCCTCACATTAATTTTATATTTTACGTCGTCTGTTCATACACTACCCAGATATTTAAATTTCGAGATCTGTTTATCTCCCTATACGTAGCTAACACCCTGGCCTGTCTCCTTTACAGACATCTATATATCAATCTCCGCGATATAATGTTCCTAAAATTATATACCTTCCTAAAAATGTGCGCTTGTTTGAAAAATAATCTAAGTTTATTTAATATCCAAGCAAGTCATGATTTATTTCGTAGAAACGCAGTAGAAATGTTTGGCGAACAAAAATCAAACACGAAGCGACGATTCAGTTTGATTTTTCTATAACAAAGTAATTTTGGATGTCTAGGATTTTTTAAAGTTTCTTCACACAACAAGCATTTAATCGATGATCGGCTACTGAAGACACATCGATGGTCGATAATGATGAATCTTTTGATCCTGACAAATACACATACGACCGTTAGAAACAAGAGTGGCTCAAAAACAAATAAGCTGTTGTCAAGTCTACGATTCCTATTTCAGTTTTCAGTTTGCAAAAGCGATTTTAAGCGACAAAGACATTGTTCCACTGACGAATGCTGGGAATATCTGTTGTGGAGTAGTTTTCGCACTGAAGGTTATAATCGGGCTATAACGGTTACTAATCGATTTAAGGCAGCCAAAATGTTAGGAACTTGGTAATTTTCCACTGAAAACTGACTCTTTAATATTTGGCTAACTGCCGATTAATATCAACTGCCAAGTAGTTCTACTGAACTCCAATAGAACTCATAAGAACTCCTAGAACTTCTAAAGAAATTTCTGTTAACTCTTATTTAGATAGGAGGGAGTGTCCATTATCTGATAAATAGGTGTGTTTCCCGACAACAATGTCATAACGAAATCTTGTGAAAAACAAAGTCATCTGAAAGAATCAGAAAGACACATATGAAATTTCTCTAACAATTTCTTTTAACTAATTATCTAAGCAAGGTGAGAAAGCTACTAAGACGTAATTGACAGAGTGTGAAAGGGACGATCTAAATTGATTGATTCGTTTTCTACGGCTTATCAACTGAGGGTGATATATAATTTTAGGAACATTTTGTTGCGGAAGTTAATGTATAGATGTCTGTAAAAGAGAGAGGTCAGGATGTGACCTACGTATGGGGTTGTTAACAGGTTCAGAAATTTAACTATTTGAGTAGTGTAAGAACAGATGACGTAAAATATGAAATTAATCCGTGGGTGCATAGAAATAGCGAAATATGTCTCCGAGAAACTAAAAAAAAAAGCCACTGTAGAAATGGTTTTATTTTCCCCATTAGTGGTATTGTTATAGCCGTGATAAAATAACACCGCATTTCACGGACTGAACAACCGGTATATAAATCTTCTTCCTTTATATGCCATGTCCTTTCGGTACGTAGGCGATCATGGCTTTCTACATCTCCGTGTCCCTGGTGGCTCTTAGCACGATTTCTCCTGTTGGACCGTGAAACCCTCGTTCCGTATTCCACCTGATCAGGTCCTTCTAATATGTTATCCGCTGCTTTCCACTGTCTCTTTTCCCTCGATCTGGCCTGTTAGTAAAAGGTTCTCTAAGCCCTCCTTCCACATGGCATGTCCCAGGGACTTTAGTTGTCTCTTCCTGATGCTCAGTATTAATTTCCTTTTCGTCTCCATCCTTTCCAAAACCTCGCAATTGCTCACATGCTCGGTCCATGATATCCACAGCATCCTTCTGTAGAACCACATTTCAGCTGCTTCAAGTTTTTTCTTCATCTTCGAAGATATTGTCGAACATTCATTGCCATATTGAAGAACCGATATCACATGGCAATCCGGCACTCTCTTCTTTGTTTCTAGCGAAATTGTCCTGTTTCTTAATACATTACTCAACTTCTGGAATGCTCTTTCGCCATGCCAGTTCGCCTTCGGATCTCAGTGTCGCCCTTTCCGTCTTCTGTTAGAACACTTCCTAGGTATTTAAATTACTGTACATGCTTGATTTTAGAGTCCCTCACCTGTAATTGGCATATTGGGCTGCCCTTTTTACTGATGACCATGCATTTGGTTTTCTTGCAGTTTATTTGTAGTCCTTTCTTGTCACTCTCTTCAGCTACCTTCTGTAGGAGGTCTTGTAGTTTTCTATGTAGAAAATATTTTTAGATTGTAAGAGTTTTTTTTAAGATAATAATGATTTTAGTGATATAAATCTTAATAATTAACCATTAATAATTAACCATTAATAATTAACCATTAATAATTAACCATTACATGGAGAGAAGAGGTGAATTAATACATTTCCCAAGGGTATTTGAGAGGGTATTTGAACTAGGCTTTCCGATTAAAATGCTATTATTCATGACACCAGCGCACATCCACGCTCACAGCATCTGGTATTCCTAAGTGATCATACATCTATGTACTGACCAGGTCCAACGTTGCTTAACTTGACGGGAACCGGTATTTCTACGAGATGTCGTCGTATATCGAACGAGACGATAGGTCTTATGAACAGGAGTAGATGTTTATCCATTGTTTTTTGTTTAGGATAGGGTTTCCTGATAATTTCATATTTTATTTTCTTACACTTCCAATAGACTTTGACGTTCACAAGATCTGTCGAAGGCAATGAAAACAGCGTGACAACAGCATGTTATGAATGGTTGTCCGAACAGGGATAATGGGAGGGCTATAATTTATAAAAGACTGGAACTTTTTGAGTGCGATAATCTTCTGTTAACTAAAAAGGCTTAGTTTCGCTAGAAACAAAGAAAAGAGTTCTGGATTGTGATGTGATGTCAATTCTTCAATATGACAGTGAATGCTGGACAGTATCATCAAAGATAAAGAAAAAAATTGCTGCGTATATCATTGATCGAGCATGTGAGCGATGATGAGGTTTTGGAAAGGGTGGAAACGAAAAGGAAATTAATACTGAGCATCAGGAAGAGACAGCTAAATTTCCTGGGACATACAATAAGGAAGAAGAGCTTTGAGAACCTGATACAAACAGGCAAGATAGAAGGGAAAAAGAGACAGGGGAAAGCAGTGGATAACATATTTGAAGGACCTGATCAGGTGGATGACAGAACGAGAGTTGCGTGGTGTAACAGGAGAAATAGTGCTAAGAGCCACCAGGGATAGGGAGACGTAGAAAGTCATGATGGCCTACGTCCTGAAAGAACACGGCACATAAAAGAAGAAGATTTTAAAATATAAGTCAATATCTATCTCTTCTATTAACAGCAACCACAATAACCTCGTATTTCTAAATTTACGCCAACATATATATATATATATATATATATATATATATATATATATATAAAATGATGCCAAGTATTTTGTAAATTGAGAGCATTATCCAAAGAGATTTATTTAAAATAAAATATAACATGATAGATCTGTATAGAGAGCTCAGTGGATATTATCAAGAGCAATATGTTATACATAAAAGAAAATTTGACACATCGTCCAAAGTTGTTATAAATTATAATTCATTTCGAAGAGCTAATATGCCAGTCCACGATTTCGTCTGGTATTAATATCTTCAGTTCTGAAATCGTTGTCTGAGGGGATGACAATATTAGCAGGTCAAAATGATTTATAATTTTCTAACGACTTTAGATGATGTGTTGAGGTTTCCAATATATATATATATATATATATATATATATATATATAATCTTTAAACGAGTTATTTCGCTACCTTGGTTTCCACCATGAGTGGTTTCTTCAGGCGATTTTTAATAACTGATTTTACCTTTGACTGTTTTTCTTTTTAAGAACGCTCTTGTAACGGTGTTTTATTTGAATGTTCACGTGGCGGAGAATTTATGAATGCGCATTGTTTAAATTCAAACGAATTATGACGTTTTCATCCATGTTTGTATGAACCTAAGAGGTATTTCTTAGTATGGATGCATGTTGTCATAATTTGTTCTTTCATTTAACAGTTGGTCTTTATTTGGGTATGTCATAATTTCTAATTAATCTTCTTGGCACAGTTTACATATTTGTCTGCCATTGTAAGGCTTGGCTGTTTTACAATGATCTACGTTATGTGTGGATCTTTGTCATATTTTGATTTCAATTTTCAGACAGCCAATTCTGTATTGTTTTTTAATTTTTCTATTTTAAATGTAGATCTGTGGTTGAACCACCTGGTCTTAAAACTGTCTTTGATTGAGCCCAAATATATTTTGTTTGGGTCAGATGTAGGAGCATTCGATGTACCACAAGGATCGTATGATGGAGCAAAAATCTCAGAATTGATGGGAATATACATTTAAAGATGAAAAATATTCAAAAGTTCTACAATATAATTGTATAGAAAACTTTTTAATACAAATGTGTACTGGTCTAACCCTATTAGGACCAAAAACTAAGTATTAAACAATCAATATTTATATATATATATATATATATATATATATATATAGGAGTGTAAATCAGTTTGGATAATTTAGTTACGTAAGTTGTCCTTGTGCAGAAAGACAATCTGGATTCCTTGAAAATCAGCATTCAAAGTTATTCAATCTGTGTTTGAACATCGACTTCTAGATATAAGTACGAAACATGCAAGAGCCTTATTCATGAGGGAAACTATATCATTTCTTTATAGAAAAGTTTAAAAGAAAAAAAAAGAAAAACTTGTGGCAGATTTTACTTCGGTGGTGAGACGATGAAGATCCATGCTTTGAACATCTATTGGGTCTAAAGTTCCTCCAAACCCCAAGTCAAATTCCTATGTACAGTAAATTGTTAAAGGAGCTGGAAAAAAGGTTGGTCCATCCTATCGCCCCAGGAAGTACCATATGTCATCTTCTATCTTTACAAAAGCCGGATTTGATATTAAAAAGGAGGATCGCTTCCATATTTAAGCTGAAGTTTCTCCATTTTCAACCTTGACAGACTTAAAAATCGATGACACATTTCATAGCATATAAAACCTACTACTTTCCCTTGTAAAATAGTTGAATATCAACCAAATCTCCTATAACTAAAAATACGCTATTTGCTTTAAAAATATTTCCCACTTAGATGAGAGAGAGTTGTATATTCCCTCAGGTTTTATATACTACTAGCATCATAGCCCGGCGTTGCCCGTGCAACTCAGAACATTTTAGTTAGAGGACTCGGTTATATGAAAAATAATTATATAAAAAATGGTTGTTTGAAAATTGTTAAAAAATTCCATTAAAAAAATCTATTTTCTTTTGTTTTGCGTAAACATGATTTGATGTTTTGTGTGACGTTTTAAACAACATTGCGTTTGTTTTTATTTCAAAATTACGGGTGAAAATATTTACATTTTTTGTTGATTAAATGAATTTAATATAAAAATAAAAAATATTTATTTTGTTTTACTGAAATTAGAAATATAAAAACTATTACGCTTTCAGTTCAGAAATTTTCGAAGAATATTTAAAAATGTAGAAATTTAAAAACTATTACGCTCTCAGTTCAGAAATTTTCGTAGAATATTTTAAAATGTAGACATTTCATTTTGGAGGAAAAATATTAAATATAAAGGCTCATTATTTTAATAAAAATATTTTAGTCGCGCTTGACACGTGTGATTTGATTTGTGTGACGTAATCTAGCAACCATTTTAGATCTTAGATGTTTTACGAGCAAATGTAAACAATCGGCTCCATTGACCAAAAAGTGCGAAAGGTAAAAATTGCTGAACTTAAAGTCCCTAGAAAGTTTGAATGGCGTAGCTTAAAAGATGTAGGCGTGCACAGTCACACACAGACTGCCTTTTATATAGATAGATTATATACCGGACATACAAGAAGGTCTTATACACCATAAAATACAGGACAGTGGTGTGACACTAGTCATGAGATATTGTTGTTAGTTGTTTTTGTTTTATGACCTATCAAACTCGGAGGATCATGTATTGCTAGTAATACCTTTTTCTTTCAACAATTTATTGTTGTTTTTATATATATATATATATATATATATATATATATATATATATATATATATATATAAGTTTTGTGTCTAGTAATACTTTTTTTCTTTTAGAGTATCAAGATTCATTGGGAGTAGTTTGTCCCCAAGGCCTACCCTTGTTATTTAACCGATAACTGGAGGGAAGGGACGGATTAATACATTTCCCAAGGGTACCAGTGCTTAAGTAAATGCAGGGTATTCAACTGGAATTCGAACTCGGCTCATCAATTTCTCTTTCCGAGCCGATATGCACTGCACCACAACGCACATCCGTCACTATATATGGATTTAATTTTAAAATCCAGTATTTTTCTTTTTTAAAATTAAAGTTTTTAATTTTTAATTTTTAAAATTTTAAAATTTTAAATTTTAAAATTTTTAAATTTTAAAAAAAAATTTAAATTTTAAATTTTTAATGTTTTTAAATCTTTAAATTTTAAATTTTTTAAATTTTTAAATTTTAAATTTTAAAAATTTTTTTCTTTTTTAAAATTAAATACATACAGGCTAGGGTTAAATAGGGACTTAGGTGTTTTGAATCTTTATAAATATTTCAATAGGTAAACATTTTTTAGATACGCTTAAAAACTTTCCTTTAAAACAACATTTATAAGTATTATTAAAGATAGGTTTACGTTTACAAATATTTAAAAAATCTGTCGCTTTCTGCGTCACGTGATGTAAACAATCTCTCCTCGAACGCCCCTCGCGAAAACATTTCCAATTTAAATTTTAAAATCATTTGGTACTTATGAAAGGCTGAGGACAGTCTGAAATATCAAATATAATAATAGAAATAAATAAATACTGTCAAAAAATACATTTTTAAACTTACAACTTTTTAGTAGTTTTTCCTATACATATTATTAAGACAGTATACGTGGATCATCTCTATGTTATATATATATATATATATATATATATATATATATATGTGTGTGTGTGTGTGTGTGTGTGTGTGTGTGTGTGTGTGTGTGTATTTATAAAGACTTGTACCCATAGAAACGAACAATTGCTTTAAACAAACAGGACGTCATAATTTTTACTTTTACTTATAGACCTTAAATATCTTTTGGCCAACACTGATTCCTTGGGTATTTTAATTAAAGGGACACAAAACAATTGGTAACGACAATAGAAGGAAAGTTGAAGCGCGTTTAAAATTAAATTTATTCAATTAATTAAAACGTGAGGGGGTGTAAATCACAGCCCCAAAAGAGATAATAAAATTAGAAAAAAAGGTAACTCAAAAATAGCCACAAGAACTCGCAAATGAAAAGCTGTTCGAGTACTATGCAGGTCAGAAAACCAAGTGTCCTCATACATAGAGGTTCAATCCTGATTATTTAACAAATGCTGACCAATGGTTAATTCCTGAACGGCATGAGAAGATCTTGTATTACGTCTAGAATTTCTGGAACGAATATGTGCGGGGACATGTTGTGATCAACGCCCTTATAAACGAATATTCGTCCGTCCTATGTTCACTTGTGATATTCGGACGGAGCAATGACTGGTAAATACGGCAGATGTGGTAGGACTTCCCATTTAATCGTTTCCAAGTCGGTTTGCACCCGTTTTGCTACATTGGCCTAGCGTTGTGATGTTGCAAAATCACTTTGTTGTGCCTACGCTCAATTTTGTTTCCCTTTTCTGGTATATATATACTATAGTCATTCGCAGACAGATCTGTTTCGCTGTATTACAGCTCATCTGTGCGGCTTAGACTCCGGTGGTTTCCTAACCCAGGATTGAAACCCGACCGAATTGGCGTCAGTCGGCAATTCTACCCCTCAGCCACGAGCGTCCAGTAGAAGAAGGCAGGCGTTTTAGCTCGTATAAACACGCTCAATAATATATATATATATATATATATATATATATATATATATATATATATATATATATATTCTCTCTCTCTCTCTCTCTGTGTCTCTCTTAATATATATATATATATATATATATATATATATATATATATATATATAGTATAGTAGTTGTTACAATGGTTTATAAAAGCATAGTATCACTACACAAAAATTCTCATGTTTCGGAGCACATTCGCTTCTCCTAGGGTGATTTGTGGAACTGAAAATAAATGGTGGAAACGATTTATTTTTGGGAATGTGATATGTAGGTGATGTGGGGGATGGGAATTTAGTATGTCTAAGCTGGTCCGTCGGCAGTTTGTAACTATATACAGATTTGGATTAGGAGAGGCGGGCGAGGTAGCTTGGACAGGTCACTTTTTAGTTTTGTCTGGGTAATTCACATTGTTGGATCTTAGATTATCTAAATGGGTAGACACTTTTTATTTGACTACTATCTCTGAGTGGACGAAATAGAGTGACTTTTTAGTATTGTATGGGTTTATTTTATTTTATTTTATTAATATAATATTATTATTTTTTATTTTGTGGATGAAACATGGATATTAATTAACTTTTGGAGAGGATAGTTAATCTGATTAAGGTATCTAGTGGGGCCACATAATCCTTAAAATAGGTAAATAATTTTAATTGTAAGTTGATTTTTATATTAGAGCACGAGTTATGACTGATGCCTTTTGATTAGTTAAATTTTAACGAAACATATTTTCGATATTTACATAACACTGTTAATTCATCACTACAGTTCAAAAATTCACCATTGTTGGGGTACCTTAGTATGTGTAGCTTTTCACTCAAGCATAAAGGGCTCGTTAAACGAGTTACATAGTCCTAATATATATATATATATGTATATATATATATATATATATATATATATATATATATATATATATCATTCACTAATGAATTAGAGCACTCTGGCTATTGGGCGTGTATAATGATAATATACATGCTAAAAAGTCTGCCTTCTTCTACCTAGCGCCCATAGCCCAGTGGTTAGAATCACCGACTGACGCCATTTCGGTCGAGTTTCAACCCTGGGTTAAAAAGCAATCGGAGTCTAACGGTACTGATGAGCTGTGATACAGCGAAACAGATATATATATATATATATATATATATATATATATATATATATATACTACTGACAATAAGTTTGGGACCACATAGATTTATTCTCTAACAGATAGAAATAGCCAATTTTATGTTTTTTTTTAAATCGTATCACCCCGAGCAAGGCGGTAATGCCACTGATGTGCAGGGGGCTACATAAGAGTAAAAAGATTAATTAGAAGAGAGTGAAGAGGAAGTCGAACCAGTTAGAAAGGAGCAAGAGAAGGATGAGAATACAGGTGTGATAACAGTTTCAAAGGTGGAGAGAAAGGAAAGGATATACGAGGTGGGGAAAGAACAAGAGTCAAGTGGTTAATAGATGAGTACTGACATTGCATTTAAATTCCTGGAGGTTGTAGCTGTCAGGAAAGCAAGAATATGGGAACGAATTCCACAGGCAGGAAGTGCGAGAGAAGAAGCTGTAGGAGTAGAATTGTCGTTTGTATTTGCCTAACCTAACTGTGAATGGGTGGGAACCAGTTGCCAATCTGGTTGCACGAGTAAACACCTGTTGAGGAGGCACCAGTGACTTACGCAGAAGCCATGAAAGCATTTATAGAACAGACAAAGGAGGCCACATTTCGTCGGTGGGGGAGTGGCTGCAGTCGAGCCGCCAAGTCGGTACCTATCACATTACTGATTCTCTTTTGGAGCCTGTCGAGAACACTGAGATGAACGGCAGGGGCGCCTGACCATATATGGCAGCAGTATTCCATGCACGGACAAATTGTTGATATGTATATATGCAGGATTGATTCAGGCGGAAAAAAGCATACTGGCCCGACACAGTGTCTTAGAAGAATAAATATAGATATATTTCATTGTTGCTCATAATTGTAATTAAAACGAAAATTAAAATAGAGTAATTTAAAATTTAATTAAAGTTAATTCATATTTTCTTTTCATCAAAGAAACCACCATGAGCTTTTATTACTGCAGAGCAAATCCTTGGCATTCTTTCTAATAACTTATAAAAATAAGTTAGTGAAAGTGATTTCCAAGCATCCTGCAAGCATTTAAACAACATTTGTTCATTTCAGGAAGTTTATATTGAACTGAACGATCAATTTCATCCCTTATTCTCCTTCTTTAATAGTGGTTTCTTAACTGCTACACAGCCGTTAAACCCAGCAGAATGAAGTCGTCTCTTAACAGTAGTAACAGATACTAGATGTTGCCGAGTAGAATTCATTTCAATTGGTAATTCCGGAGCGGTTTTTCTTCTATTCCTCTTGCTAGATATGTTCAAATGCCCATCCACTACAATAGATGTTACTCTGGGCCTACCAGATCTTTTTCTCTCAATATTTAACTAAGTTTCACGAAGTCGTTGAAGGCAATAATGCACGCCATTTTTGATAGGCTTAATTTTTAGGGATAACATGTTCAGAATATCCTTCTTTCGAAAGAATTTCAACCTGAGCTCTTTTTTCAATGCTAATCTGTTTCTTCCTTGCCATTTATACCGCAGTAATATAATTTACAAAAATAAATTGTACCGTAATTATAATATCTGAATAAATCTGAAATTTTGGCAACAACTTGATCACAATAAGAGGAGCCAAGTAGCAAATTGAATAAATGTTTACTTTAAAGTTAAAAAGAATAATTTTATTTTACTTGACATCAGCATAAGAATAACAAACAATACAAACTCAGCGAATTTGATTCTGCTAAAAATTTGGGTGGTCCCAAACCTATTGTCGGTAGTGTATATATATATATATATATATATATATATATATTAGGACCTGGATTCCGGAAGTAGTAAAGCTAAACCAGACGTAAAAAAGGAAGGGAAAGAGAAATGGAAAAAAGATACCACTATATAGAAGAGGAGAGTGAAAAGCGTTATTTTTATTGGCTGACGTTGACTGGTATATGTCAATAAAAACGGTCGAAGTATGGCCTTGCTAGATTTTTTATGATTACTTTTCTTTGCAATGTCGCAATGCGTAGCACGACACATTCAAGGAGGCGGCCTGACTCGTTTTCAATCAAGTCGGGGTTGCTGTTGGAGCCGATATGATGCAAAACTCGAAATCGGTGATGAGAACAGTGCGTCGCTGTAGACCACCCTTGATACATCTAAAATGTATGATTTTGCATATATATATATATATATATATATATATATATATATAAACGCCTCTCTATCGTTCTCTCTTTATATATATATATATATCCATCAACTGAGCCTGTGTAGACAGAAAGAGCGATTTATTCGTTCCTTGCAGTTACTGGAGGGTTTGTCAGTCTTACATTTTTTCCATTTTATCACTCTTATGTGGCTGTGTGTTTTCACCCACCCCTTACATTATAAATATTTGATTAAAATTTCCTTTTAGACGAGCTCCATCTTCCCCCCGTTTTTGTAAGTTAAGCTTTTGTTGTTCTCCTTTGTCCTGGATTTACAATTCATAATAAACCACGAGTCGACCCATTTTTGATATCTTGTGCTGCTCAGTCAGGTCATGTGCCATCGTTCGGAACAAGTGTTAATCAGACGGGGGCAACGTCTGGTGAATAATGTGGGTGATGTAGGTTTCCAATAGGTTTTCACCTGTTTTGCAACATGTGGCCTAGCGTTGTCATCTAGATACTAAACAGGTTCAACGTTGTTCAACTCGATGATCGTTCGGGAACCGCTGTTTCAACGTGATATCGCCGTAAGCAAATTCATCCGTACATCTAAGCATACAACGAATAGGTACGAAAATTACATTTTTCTGAAAAAGCAGTACAAAAGTGTTTTAGATTTCTCAATGGAATAGCCAGCTTCTCAAAGAAGGGTGCATAAACAAATTAAATACCTTCTTCTCAACCGATTTTATGACTAACCGAATATCCTTTCCAGACTAAAAAAAAGTTAGATTTAATATTAGGACCTTGAATAAGTTCGAGCTTATTTTGCATGAAGAGTAATGTTTTATTTACAAAAGATAGTAAGAAAGATTTCCCTGAAAGCATTGTCCATGGCTAGCCCCTATTTTTTCTGATCTTTGTGGCAGCATTCGAATTCAACGTTGGAAAAACGACACGTCTTTTGAGGCTAACCATGAGTCGACCCATTTTTTGGCATCTTCATAAGAATGAAAGTGCTGATCAGCCAGGTCGTATGCGATCGATTAGAACTAGTGATACTCGGACGGGGCAATGACTGGTAAATATGGCGGATGGGGTAGGACTTCTCATTTAATCGTTTCCAAGTAGGTTTGCACACGTTTAAGCTTAGCATTGTGATGTTGCAAAATCACTATGTCTTGTCTCTGCTCGTATAGCGTTCGTTTTTCTTTAATGCTCAGCTCAAACGTATCAGTTGTAGTCGATACCGATCTCTCGTTATAGTTCCGGTCGGGTTGAGCAGCTCATAATAAACTACACCCAGCTGATCACACCAAATGCAGTGTAGAAGCTTCGAACCATGGATATTCGGTTTTGCCGCGGACGTTGATACATAGCCGGGCTTACTCCACAATCTACGCTTAAGGTTATCGTAGTGTATCCACTTTTCATCGCCGGTCAGGATACAATGTAAAAATTCTTTTTCTTTTTGACGTTTAAGCAGCTATTCACAAGTGAAAAAATGCCGTTCGACGTCTCTCGGCTTCAACTCGTACAATATTTAATGCTCTTCCTTTGGATAATTTCTAATGCTTTCAAACTTTTCGAAACTGATGACACAACAGTTTCGAAAAGTTTGAAAGCATTAGAAATTATCCAAAGGAAGAGCATTAAATATTGCATGATTCTGTAAATTCAGCTTGCGTCTAACATGAGACTTTTAGGAAGTAATGCCACCAATTTTTCGCCTTCAAACTTTTTTGATGCGCCAGAACATACTTTATCTTCAACATCAAAATTATTATATTCGATGCATTGAAAATGATATTATATTATATATATAATATTATATATATAATATATTATATATATATAATATTATATATATAATATTATAGATTTTCTTTTCAATCATATCAACCCGAGCGAGGCGGTAACACCACTGAAGCACAGGGGTTTACGTAAGAGTGAAAAGATTGGAAAAGAGAAAGCCGGAAACCACATCCTAAACAGGGAACAAGGGATGAGCCTTTTCACCTGTTCAATAGACTTGGGTGGAGTGTGAACGGGGCGATAGTTTAGTCAATCTACTCCAACTGAAAAAAAAGAAAAGAGTGGAAAGATTGGAAAAGAGATAGCCAGAAACCACATCCTAAACGGGGAACAAGGGATGAGCCTCATCACCTGTTCAATAGACTTGGGTGGAGTGTGAACCGGGAGATAGTTTAGTCTATCTACTCCAATTGAAAAAAAAGGGGGAGAAGAAAAAAGAAAAAGGAGTGAAAAGACTGGAAAAGAGAAAGGCAGAAAACCAAATTGAAAAAAAAAAGAGGGTAAAGATTGTCAAAGAGAAGAGAAAGCCGGGAACCACATCCTAAACAGGGGACAAGGGATGAGCCTTTTCAGCTGTTCAATAGACGTGGGTAGAGTGTGAACCGGGCGATAGTTCAGTCTATCTACTCCAACTGGAAAAAAAAGAGGTTTGGTGAACTTCTAAGTTATAACTTAAGTCCGACAACCAGAAAATGTTTTGTCATTTTATAAAACAAAACAAAACTTTCAATTAAGCATGGGAAGTATAATATTATATATATAATATTATATATATAATATTATATTATTAAAATTATTATATTCGAAGCGTTGGAAATTATTACATTACATTATATACATATAATATTATATATAAAATAATATATACATAATATTATATATATAATATTATATATATATATATACAAAATTATATATATAATATTATATTATTAAAATTATTATATTCGAAGCGTTGAAAATTAGTATGTTATATTACATATATATAATATTATATATATAATATTATATTATTACAATTATTACAGTCGAAGCGTTTAAAATTATTATATTATATTATATATAATATTATATATATAATATTATATTATTAAAATTATTACATACGAAGCGTTGAAAATTATTACATTATATTATATATATAATATTATATATATAATATTATATTATTAAAATTATTATATTCGAAGCGTTGAAAAGTATTATATTATATTATATTATATATAATATTATATATATAATATTATCATTATTATAATCATTATATTCGAAGCTTTGAAAATTATTATATTATATTATATATATAATATTATATATATAACATTATATATATAATAATATATTATTAAAAGTATTATATTCGAAGCGTTGAAACTCATCTCTGCATGTTATTACCAACATAGCATGATCACCGTTAGTCTCAAGAAGAATTCTGTGTGCATCAGGTGCGATTTTTTTGAATAAAGTAATACAATAAAATTCCCCACAAAAGCACTTTCTTTGACATGAAAATGGTTTACAATTTGGTGAAATGACCTACACTGAATTTTAGGCTTTCTTATAGAAGCGTTAGCATCTGAAACGACACACGCAATTCTTTGAACGTCATCTGTTGGAAAATAGCAAGAAATTATTCACGGTGCTAATATACACACACACACACACACACACACACACACACACACACACACATACACACACACACACATATATATATATATATATATATATATATTTTAATTCAGATACTTCAATCCAAGGGAAAAAAGCAGGAAGGTAAATTCCAAAAAACCCGATCCTAATTAATATTAAAAATTTATTTTAATATTAAAAAATGATACAGGGAGAGAGCTCCATGTAATAAAATATTACAGAGCAAATATATATTAAAAAAGGATTAATTCAAAGATGTTGAATGGCCATTTCGATATGAAGATCCCCACGGGGGACGACACATCACCTCAGCAACAGAAAAAACCTTTCAGAAACTGGAGAAAAATTAGTCTACTTTTCCTTTTTAAATAGATTGCAAAGAAATTAAAAAATAAATAATAAAATAAAATAAAAATAAAAATAAAAAGAAAGAAAAAGAAAAAGAAAACGAAAAAGAAAAAGAAAAAGATAGAATAAAATCAAATAAATAAGAAAAGAAAAAAAAATTGACATCGTCTGGGTTCGCAAAAAAAAAGGGAGAATGGAACTAAAAATTAACAGACAGCCGT
Source organism: Ascarosepion bandense (assembly GCA_037127315.1). Lineage (NCBI taxonomy): Eukaryota > Metazoa > Mollusca > Cephalopoda > Sepiida > Sepiidae > Ascarosepion > Ascarosepion bandense. Next base: position 124,868 of record JBBBDQ010002647.1, on the reverse strand, counting down.
GTTAAATCGACGTAAGTTTAAGCAACACGGAAAAAAGGTGGTAAGAGAGATAAAAGAAGGAAGGGAGGGAAAAAGAAAGAAACTAAAGAAAAAATTTTTTTAAAATATTACAGACGCTGGACAAATTCAAAAACCTAATTTCCCCAAAATGTTGAAGTATTAGAAAAAGGCCTTTACTTAAAAAGGCATAATTCTTAATAAAAGGGAATAAAAAGATATAGGATTTAAAATAAAATTATTTTTTAAAAAATTAGGTCATTTGAAATTAAACTAAATAAAGACAACACTAGGTAAAAAAAAAATAATTACAATTATTATATACATACCTATAGAAGTACATACATACATACATATATATACACACACAATTCTACGAATAAGAATACATATATACATACACATACACACACATACATTCAATTTATTACACACTTATATACATATACATGCATACACACATATATATGTGTGTACACACCTATATACAAAAAATTCATATACACATAATATACATATGTACACATACATGCACACATATACACACACACACACACACGCACATATATATATATATATATATATATATATATATATACATATTCCATATGCACTCACACACATACATATTAATGAATATTATGAAAAGGAGCATTTAAATAGCTAAAAAATTTTTTTCAAAATTACATATAGCCCACATACATAAATACATATATACATATATATACATATATATACAAATATGCACATCCACACACAAACATACACATATACATAAAAAAAAAAAATTAAAATTAAAATTAAAATTTTTTTTTCAAATATTAAAAAAATTATAGAAAAATTTAGAATTTAAAAATTAAAAATTAGAAGTTAAATTTTAAAATCCGCCCTATGGCGGCACTTGTTTATAAATTCCCTCCTAAAGTTCAAAAGTAAGTCCTGATGAGGATACTTCAAAATCAGAATCTTCTCCAATAAACACAGACGACTCCTATCACGAAAATTTTTAGGAGTACAAGCTGAGCCTATTAATTTCCAGCTGATTATAGGGTCCTATAATCAGCTGGAAATTAATAGTATGTGTATGTATATATGTATTCTTATTCGTAGAATTGTGTGTGTATATATATGTATGTATGTATGTACTTCTATAGGTATGTATATAATAATTGTAATTAATTTTTTTTTTTTACCTAGTGTTGTCTTTATTTAGTTTAATTTCAAATGACCTAATTTTTTAAAAAATAATTTTATTTTAAATCCTATATCTTTTTATTCCCTTTTATTAAGAATTATGCCTTTTTAAGTAAAGGCCTTTTTCTAATACTTCAACATTTTGGGGAAATTAGGTTTTTGAATTTGTCCAGCGTCTGTAATATTTAAAAAAATTTTTTTCTTTAGTTTCTTTCTTTTTCCCTCCCTTCCTTCTTTTATCTCTCTTACCACCTTTTTTCCGTGTTGCTTAAACTTACGTCGATTTAACACGGCTGTCTGTTAATTTTTAGTTCCATTCTCCCTTTTTTTTGCGAACCCAGACGATGTCAATTTTTTTCTTTTCTTATTTATTTGATTTTATTCTATCTTTTTCTTTTTCTTTTTCGTTTTCTTTTTCTTTTTCTTTCCCTTTATTTTTATTTTTATTTTATTTTATTTTATTATTTATTTTTTAATTTCTTTGCAATCTATTTAAAAAGGAAAAGTAGACTAATTTTTCTCCAGTTTGAATTAATCCTTTTTTAATATATATATATATATATATAAGAAACGAAGAAGATATTTGCAACTTTCATAGCATTTATATAAACCAGTGTTCATTATAAAAATCGAGCCATGTATATATATTATAAATTATACTTTAGAACATGTTCAAACTTCAATCTACTACAAAATTGGACATTTTGTTTCGATATTAAAATGAGACATTCTTCATTCAATGTCAAAACAAAATGTTCACTTTTGTAGTAGATTACAGTTTGTACATGTTTTTAAGTATAATTTATAGTATATATATATATATATAATAGCTTTCATTTCTTTTATACCCTTTGTTATTCATGGGTTTGACGAAGAAACTATTTAAAATATTATAGACTCAGTTTAGTCTTAATGAACTTGCTATACAAGTCGGTCCTTGACTAACGACAGCGTCCCGTTCCTCCGATGTGTCATTACGTGATTTTTTATGAAGCCTTTATGTCGCTTGCCCGATTTTAACACGATAATAATGCAGTAATCTAGCTCCTAACTTTCACATTTCTATGACATATATATTAGGAGTAGATAGGTTCGTCTATCATCTGGTCCACATTCTTTCCGCGTCATTTTGATGGTTTTGAGTTTTATCCCTTGTTTCCTGTTTCCGCTTCCTTCTAAAGTTTAAGTTCACACTATATTTCTAATGTCTCCGACTGAATTCTAAAATGTTATTCATGTTAAATCTTGATCTCTTTTCGATATTATTTTTGCTGTATAGCTCAAGAATTTCACCTCTTACCCTTTCTTACGTTAATATAACATCACAATGCAACGCACCTTAAAAGGCTCGTGGGCTTTGTATCGGGTGAACATTATTTAAAAAGCAATTTTTAAATCTCTAAAGGTTAGAAAGAGGTGAGTTTCAGCCTAAATATGGCATCAATACTCCAGTTTTAAAAATCTGTTGTGGGATTTTCCCTTTTTCTATGTTAATGGACTCGACTGAAGTATATATATACTCCTGCCATACCGGTGCTGAACAGAGAGTTACAGGACGAGTACCAGACTGATTTGTAAGTTACCGAGAGATACCGAGTTTACACAGAGAACACCGCGTAAGTAGTCATAGTAGCTCTGAGTTCCACTCAACAAGAATAATATTACACAGTTATACTATTTCAAACACGGTTTCACTTTAAAGAATTGTATATATATATATATATATATTCCTTACTAATCGTATTACTGGATTATTAACCTGCGTTCAAGTTGTATTGTTACGTTTAATATAACCTATTTTTCTATTTCAAATATCTGTTTTGTTGTTTATTATTTTGTGCGGTTCTTCACCCGGAATCTACAGCAAAATCTAATCCGACGCTTGTGAGGACACAGCCTGAGAGTCAGTCAGTCAGTTAAGTGCCATACGTGATGCACGCTTGGGCGATCATGTCTAGAAAGAGACATGACTGACAGGGCAGAAGATTATCCCGCAGTAGATTGCCATTGCTTTCTGCGGTAGACTGGTTGCCAGCCAAGGCTATAGAACCCAATATGTCATGTTATTTAACCCATAACTGGAGGGAAGAGACGGATTAATAGCTTTCCCAAGGGTATTTGCGCGTAAGTGAAAGCAATGAATTCAGCTGGAATTTGAACTCGGCTACCTGATTTCTCATTCCGAGCCGATATCCACTGCGCCACAACGCACATCCTAGCCTGATAGTAGATATCAAATACTTCTTAGACCCTATAATAATAATAATAATAAAGAACAGACTAAAGCGACCTTATTTACAGTTTTTCTAAGAATTTATTGTATATGTGTATTCCACTGAGAGGTATGGAATCTAAATATGCTTGCAGACAACGGAATTGGGATTTAACGTCCTCAGCTTGGTTTTTGAAAGTAACAAGCCACTTACTTCCAAACTGAGTTCTTAAAGTGAAGTTAGACAGGAGGCCGAGTTAAAAACTAGGATCATCTTGCCTTTTAGAAGTTTATTGTTGATCAGAGAATCTTTCTTGGCAGATAATCTATGTCTTAAACATTAGTAGCAAGCTAGTAGGATATCAAAAGCAAATCTTTTTCAATGAATGAACTAAGCACTCCTAATGCCATATTATGACAAACACTGAACAAATTCATTAGGGACTCAGTAGATTTAAGTTTACTTAGTTAATTTATGTGTTCGGCTACTTATGATAATAAAAAATGATTAAAAAAACGCAAGGGGCACTTGTGTCGATAAAAAAGTGAACGTTAAATCAGTTGAAGCAGGCCGGCGGTTTGCTTGACCAGTGTCCAATACAGGATATTAGCGTGTTGGTTTTGTTGTTATTGACTGTCTGTGAAAAAGTCGATAAATAGCCTTTAAGGTTTGTAGACAATCAATGGACTCCCATCCGTGTCGGCACCTGATACAATGTTTCGGTTAATAGGTATGATTGCTTGTAAGAGTTCAATAACAACTCTTCTCTCTGTCTTGGGAATCGGTACGAGCCGAAAGCGTCAAGCACACACACACACACACACACACACACACACACACACACACACACACACACACACGCCTTCGAAAACACACATACAAACGCACATATAAACATACACACACGCAACTGCGAAAAATACACACACACATAAACATACACACACGCACTTGCGAAAAATACACACACATAAACATACACACACGCGCCTGCGAAAATATACCCTCTACACACATATGTCTCCACAAACACATATTAAAAATATACATATATAACTTTAAAGACTGATGAAAACGTTTTAGCTCGATATTCCTCGCAATATATGACGTAACCACTACACATAGGATATTAATAAGGTATCCTTTCTTTCTCTTTAAGATACGTCAGCTCTATCATTGATATTGAGCCCTTTCATATCAGTCCCGCGCATATATAATATATAAATAATATAATATATATAACAAATTGCTTAGATAGATAGATAGATAGATAGATAGATAGATAGATAGATAGATAGGTGTGAGTTAATGACCCTGGGTTTCACGGTCTTGCGATCGTCAGAAAGCTGACAAAAACTAGCTTCACTAACTCACACCTATGGAACTGAATATGCCAGTTCTATCACTGATATTGAGCGCTTTAAAATAAGTACCGCGCATGTATAATATAGAAATAATATAATATATATAACACATTGCTTATATATATATATATATATATATATATATGTGTGTGTGTGTGTGTGTGTGTGTTTATATTTATATACACCTTTTCACACACGCACACACACACATACATATATATATATATATATAGATATATATATATACCTTAGATTGAAAGAAGGGATATATATATATATATATATATATATATATATGTGTGTGTGTGTGTGTGTGTGTGTTTATGTATTTAATCCTTTCGCCTCGATAAAGTCACTAAAGTTGAAACAGTTAATGTGTGTGAGACAATATGTGAAAATATAACACGGTTGAATTTAAATATTTGAAGATTACAATTGACTTAGAATCAAGGCGCCGGAAGAGAGTTCCACGAGAGATAGAAGAAACTGTTAGCATGAAAGGTACGTTTACATATGTCCAGGGCCGTAGCTGATGCTAAAAATACACCGGGCACAGAGAAAATTGCCCGGATTTATTAGTTGACAATGTGATGACGTCATCAGTGTCATCCGTTTCCAGAAACTATGATTTTTTGCGAATTTTTTCGGCTATTCCAATGGAAATTAGGCACAGAACGTGAAAGAATGCACTAAATCGGGTTCGGACTTTCTGTGTATAACCAGTCTTTTCTCCCAAAATTAATAAATAAACAAACAGATTTTTAGTGCGTTCATTCGGGTGTGGGAAAAATAGAAAGACATTTTTGGCCCGGCTATATGGCCGGGAAAACCCACTATAACATGACCATGTGTCACATCTGGCCTTGCGTGGGAATGCTAGTAAATACAGGAAAGGTCATAGGAATTCGCCTGACTGCTCTATGACACTGTCAGCACTCTGCCTTCGGGTAGAGGGCGCTCTCTGCTTCCGAGCGGAGAGCACAAACCCAGTCGTGGTTCCGCTGAAGGGTAGAACCACGACTGGGGAAAAATAGACAGACATTTTTTGGCCCGGCTATATTGCCGGGAATACCCACTATAAAATAACCATGTGTCACATTTGGCCTTATGTGGGAAGGCTAGTAAATACGGAAAGGTCTTAGGCATTCGCCTGACTGCTCTATGACACTGTCAGCCCCCTGCCTTCTGGTAGAGGGCGCTCTTTGCTTCCAAGTAGTGAGCACAAACCCAGTCGTGGTTCCGCCGAAGGGTAGAACCACGACTGGGGAAAAATAGACAGACATTTTTTGGCACGGCTATATTGCCGGGAATACCCACTATAAAATAACCATGTGTCACATCTGGCCTTGTGTGGGGAGGGTAGTAAATACGGAAAGGTCTTAGGCGAAGGCATTCACTATTTGATAGTCTATTCCGCTCTAAACCGTGGCTTGCCTATATGTGTATTATTGTTAATTGTACCTTAGTACAATAAATTTTTACTTCTTATTCCTGGTGTGGCGTTCCATTCTTCAACTGATCTTTTTATACTGTATTCCTTTTCGGGATATATCATTTTCTTATTCCACAGCTCTACGTACCAAAGAGGAAATCTCACCAGAACAATTACGATGGAATTCGTAGAAAAAATCTCTGGGAATCTACGTTACGGTGGTGGTAAAAGGATTTAATCTGGGATGCTGGGTCACGACCAATAAGCTGGAGAAAGGCTGCTCACAAAAGTGATAAACGAAAGGCAAACGTCATGTGGAGAAATAAAAAAAAAAAGAAAACTGTTTCCCATATTATATGTAAACGCTTTATTCAGGACTGCATGTGGCGGTTTGTTTGGGTAGGGTAGGTTATATTTGGGGTACTTATGTTTGATCAGCTCTTCACTCTACCAGCACCCAAACGTGACTGAGAATATGTAATGAATGCTTCGGAACCGCTCAGCCAACACGTCCGGCTCCCACCAAAGGCGGCCCGAACCCAAGCATGACTGTTAATATAGACCAGCAGTCGAACTTCAAAATGAAATACCTGATTATCCATCACACCGAAACACAGAAAATCGAGATAAAAGAAGCATACAAATCCCCTTTTTACGTGGACGTCAATAGTATTAAAAATGACCAAATGATTTTCTTTTTACACTGTCAAGAGAAAAGTTTGCTAAATTATGATCGTCTTAAAGGCAGACTGCAAAGCAATAGGATTTCTCATCTTCAATTTGGTTGATCGTTCCCAAGCATACAGTTTCGAGTATTTTTCATTATCTTTAGCAGTGGATCGTTTATATAAATTCCCATAGAGCTTTGAAGTGAGTCTTACACAGAAAAATTAACAACCGGTCTAGATTGAGAGAGGTTCCAAAAGAAAGATTGGGGCTCCGACAGGAATTGTGCCCGTATCCTTTAGGATTACCTATTTAACAGCTGTCTTTCTAGCTTCATAAAAGTAAGCAACGGTAATGCTTTAAAGGATTCTTATTCAACATGATTTCTTTTTACTATAAAGGCGTTGTGTTGCAATGGATATTGACTCGGAAGGAGAAATCGGAGTTAAATTCGTTGCATTCATTTATGAATTACCTTGAAAAAGGTAATAATCCACTACTTCTCCTTTCAGCTATGAGTTAAATAACGTGGCAGATTTGGTTCTGTAGCCTTGGTTGGAAACTGGTCTACCGTAGAAAGTAATGGCAATATACTGCGGGAAAATTGTCTACCTAGTTATTCATGTTTTTCTCGGGACATGATCGTCCAAGCGTGTATCACGTATGGCACTTAACTGACTGACAATGAAAGCTCTTTTTGGTGAGTACACGTGTTTGAGTTCTTTTATTTTATTTTTTACCGTGTCCAAACTGGTAGAGGGGGGCTTTGGATAAAAATGATTTCCCTATGTTTCATGTGCAGTGCATTTTTTAAAAATACTTTCCTTTTTTTATCTCTTGTCAACTACTTCAAGTTGAATAATAACTTCAACAAAATCTATTAACCGTGTTACTAGAAAATCTCGTGCAATATTGCAACATAATTCTCCCAATTCATTTCATCACTCGCCTGAAAAATGTTTTGGTCTTATATCATTTTAAATCTCCCTTTACTCTTACAATCAAATTTCTTCTCTCATGACCTGATTTCCTATTGGTTAGCTGATATAAACCTCAAACCCCCACCGCCTTAATTGTTTGGAATTGGTAAAAAATTGTCTTGTTCTCTAAACTTCTATATATAATTCCTAACAGTACAAAATATTTCACTGCCTGACGAGGTGCTCATAAGATAAAACCGAAACACAACTCACTACAAATAGTGGACTGTCAACTCTTTAGTTTGTACTACTTCTATAATACATATATATATATATATATATATATGTAAAGGGCCGTGTCATCAGAAATGATGGCAAAATATATCGATATGCCTTCTAAAATGACAGCTACATATATATTGATGCACCTACGGTTGAATATCCTACAACAAGGCATTGAGAAAAATAATACAAACCAATGAGCGTGACAGGTGATATATATATATATATATATATATATATATATATATATATATATACATAATTAAATACAGAAAAGTCTTAATTATAATAGGGTGTATATATATATATATATATATATATATATATATAGAGCCCTGAAGTACCTCGGTTTTAAAGTCGAAGTCACCTCTAATCTTAAAATTGTAACCTATCTAGACATCACCCTTAACTTAAATGATGGATCCTACCAACCATTTCTCAAAGAAAATAGTTCCCCCACTTATATTAATATTTCATCCAACCACCCCCAAAATATAAAACAGATACCTAATATAGTGAATAATAGAATCAACCAATTATCATCCAACATTAAAACTTTCAACGCAAGTAAAATTATTTACAATAAGGCCCTTCAAAAAAGCGGATATAAGAACAAGTTAACATATAATAAACCTACAATAGACTCTGAATCATCCAAAAATAAAAATAAAGGAAACTGTAGAAAAAGAAAGATAATTTGTTTTCACCCCCCTTATTGTAAACTAACTAACATCAATATTGGTAAATATTTTCTCAAGTTAATAGACAAAAATTTTAATAGCAGTAACCCTCTACGGAAGATTTTTAATAGGTACACCCTTAAAATTAGTTATTCTTGCACCCCGAATATGGACAGCCTTATTGGTTCCCATAATAGGAGTATTCTGGTGAACTTGCGCAATGCTGAATCTAGGTCCGGAATTCTAAACGAATGCAGCTGTAATTCTGTGGACGCCTGCCCGATGGAGGGAAAATGCAAATCCACCCAGGTGATTTATGAAGCCCGCATTTATCCATCAAACAAACAAAAAAAAACTACTTCCAGACCTATATCGGCATGTCCGCCGGTCCTTTCAAACAAAGACTGTATAACCACAGGTACTCTTTTTCGAACCCAAGTCAGAGGTACCAGACAGCCCTTTTGCGGGCATTCTGGAAAATGAAAGAGGAAGGGCTGGATCCTGAAATTAGCTGGAAACTAATAGGTTCAGCGCGTATTCCGAGGAATTTTCGTGATAGGTGCTGTCTATGTTTACTGGAAAAAATTTCAATATTAAAATACCCCCAACAACACCGGCTACTGAATCTTAGGAGGGAATTCATCAGTAAATGCCGCCACAAGGCAAATTTTTTGAATACTTAAATTTAGAATTTAAATCCCTGTTGACTAGATGTTAGAATATAAATTAAAAAGATTCAATTTAAGTTTTAATCTTAATATTACCTTAACGTTAACCTTAAAAAGTATTTTAACCCCCCTACCTTCCTATCCCAATCTCCTTTAATTGCCTATCTTTAGAAAATATGGATTCTTTTACTAAACCTCTTTTTCCTTGGTTAACACATATATATATATATATATATATATATGTTTTTTCTCGAATAATTTTTAAACTGATAACTTCTTGTAATTGGCATTTAGCTCGCATCTACCTAAAAGGTTTAATTAAATAAACTTAAATAAAAATTTTTAAAATCTTATATTGAAACCCATTCCTTCCCCCTAAGTACACCTCTTCAAACAGCTCAAAACCTTAACCTTAAAACGTAATAGTTGTCTATCTTTATAAAATATGAACTCCTTTACCAAATCCCTCTTTTCCTTTGTTAACGCGCACACATGTATATATATATATATATATATATATATATATATATATATATATATTTAATAACTTTAAATTCATGACTTCCTGTAATGGATAAACTTAATTAAAAATTTTAAGATATTACATTTAAATCTATTCCTCCCCCTCCTAAATATACCGTTTCAAACCCCTGCAAACATTCACTAGCCTCTACCATTTGATATTTGATATTTGATACCTCGTCTATGTCTTGTCTCTACACCCTGTAACCTCGCCACTACCAGCTCTGTCCTGTTTGACTTTGTGACCGTTGTTAACCCGGCCCCTTCCCCACTTTACCCCAGGGCCTTCGCCATTTGGAACAAAACAATATCGCTGACGTGACGTGGAATCTCTGTTAGAGATCCTATGTTGAAATGTACATCCGACACCTTTGAATTTTGAAAATTTTCTCTAATTTATATTGGCTCTGTATTCTTAATACACTGAGCTCTTTGCATGCATCACTTTTTAATGTTAAAATTTTTAAAAAATTAATTAGGATCAGGTTCTTTGAATTTACCTTCCTACTCTTCCACTTCGGATTAAAGAAAAACAATATATATATATATATATATATATATATATATATATATATATATAGGTAGTACGTCCAATTTTATTGTGGGAAAATCAGCATAGTCTGAAGTAAAAGGCCTGAAACTAAATAAAAACAAAGTTTTCTCAGCAAAATGTTTATGCTATCATAAAGAGGATAGATCAAAGTATTTTTTAATTATATTTACAAATTTTTAAAATTGTTCTAACAGGTTCTGAAAGGCTCATTTAGTGGTAGAAAGTCTTTTTTTTTGTCTCGTCAGTGAAAGGGGTAAATTGACGCTACAGTTTATTACGTCAACAACGTAATATTACGCGAAGGCATTTTTTGACCGTGAAAGTCACCTTAATTTGGAAATTCTTGCAAAACTCAAATAATCGTTTGATTTTGATGAAAAGTTCAGGACTTATTCACAAATGACTGAAATGATTTTTGAAATAATTATTCTTATAAAATATTGGTAAAAAATATATTTTTAATTTGTTACCCCCACAATATTTAATTTCCAGAAATGTCGAAAAATGCGACTAGGTCACAACATATAGATAGTTTTCATTAAATTCAGGAGTCATTAAGGAAAGCTAATCAACTGTCTTTTTTTCTTCAAAACAAGCTACCTTTTAGAAAATCAGCTCTGAATTATAAAAACAAAAATGCAATAAAACTATGCCATTTTTTTTTGGGGGGTAAACTTTTAATTGCTTTTATAAGCATAAATTAAAATTGTGTCATCGTCTGAATAAAAAAAATTCCCGTTAGTAATGAATTTTTACAAGAATTGTTTTTATTTTTCATATTTTTTATTAAGTAATTTAAAAAGTTACATAAGTCTTTTACAATTTTCTCCTTATAGGTCTCTCAGATGTTTTTTAAATTAATGTGTGGCAAATATATTTATTAATCGAAAAATTTAAACAGTTACTCTAAAAGAGTAGTTTTTTTTTTGTAATTTAATTAAAACTGTTTATTTTTGCATGTTAATTTCCCGTTTTTGGCATGTACGGGTGCCCATAAGCGATATAAATCTGTAGAAGGTCACATGACTCAAGGGTTGTCCGACCTTACGTACAATTTTCCCGTATATAAATCCCGAAGGTCCTTGCTGCTATTCTTTTCATGCGTGTCTCTGAATCGCTCAAGAAAGAAGTCATTTCTAGTCAGAAGTTAAATATTTAAAGTAACTTTTATATTTTCTACTTATTAGTTTAATCATTTTTAATATTTATTGTGAATCTATCTACCTGACAGAATTTAGAAAAAACATCAAAACTTCTTTTTTATTTGTTTTGCTTTTTTGGGCTGTCCATTCCAATGGCATGTGGTAATGATTCATTATTAGGGATAAAAAATGTTTACTTTCAATGTGTGTTTGCAAAATGTGACTAAGAAATAAATATGTACTACAATGTTCTGGTGCATACGCTAAGATTAGAACAATTTGGAAAAGGTTTCATTATTTCTTTTCAATTGAATGAAAAAACATTTTTTATTTTCTTTATTTCATAGCTTAATCCTACTATTGAAAGTATGTATTTGTATTGTTATCCTCCTGAATAAGTTTTAAGGTTTAGGCAAGTTATCCGTTGGTTTCACCAAACGATTTTAATATATATATATATATATAGTAATCAGCAGTCAGTCCTGATTCGTTGTATCACGGCTCATCAGTACGGTTATCTATCCGAGTGCTACTAGCTAGGATTGAAACCCGACCAAATTGATATCAGTCAGCGATTCCACCTGTAAGCTATGGACGCTCGGTTGAGGAAGGCGGATTTAGCGAATGCAACACAGGCCAGTAGCCGAGAGTATTCAAATAAATTACTGAAAATATATATATATATATATATATATATACTTCATAAAGACACATATATATATGCACGTACACGCAATATATTTTTCTGTTGTTAATAAAACAGTGCTCAATATAATATACCAGAACTATTAAGTATATATATATATATATATATATATATATATATATATATATATATATATATATATATATATATTATCATACGTCTGCAGCATGTGGATATTATGAATTGATAGTTCAAGAAACAGAAATTCACATCCCATAACGGTCAGTTCATAATATGCACCTGATTATTTTATAGTGCATAACATTTTGTGCTGTTCTACTGACATAGGATATATATATATATATATATATATATATATATATATATATGACTTTCCGTCCGGCTGGGGTCCGAAATGACCAATTAAGACCAGTTTTAGACCGGTTTTGAACCTATCCACTGCAGTGGATAGATAATGTTTTGACAAGTACCTGGGCGTACGCGCTCAGGTTCCCCACATTAAAAAAAGACCTTGTGTCACATCTCTCTCAAGTGGGGGAAAAGAGTAAATATCCTTGGGGGATAGCCATCTGCCAGGGCGGCTGGCTAATCCCTTTTGTAAACGCCTGTACATGCACACTTCTGCTTGTTTAACACTCACAGACCGCAGCAGTGTTTTATATTGCAACTACATTGAGCGGACCTTTAAGTTCCTGGAATAAAGCGCGTTATCTAGCGAGAACAACAGTCTGAGCAAGGCAGGACGCTCACGATTACGATGACTTGTGACTTCGGGTAACCATAAACACCGACGACCACTCAAAGGCGGCTGTCTAGCCAGTTTCATTCACAAGGCTTGGGTAAACCAGTTGCATGGTTTTAGAAAGTTTTCAAAGGCACCACACGCAGAAATCGCTTCCTACAGACCGATACCTTCAAGAAGTCACTCTTCTGACAAATCTGACATGGTGAGATTCGAACGCAAGTATCATGGTCATAAAGCAAAAAGTTTTAACCACTCGGTACTAGTACGGAAACATGACAGTTCTTATGTTGCAGTAAAATATTTCTTTATTATAAACATTTATAATAAAAATATTACTATACATATTGTTCTGCTAAATATCAAGATTTCTTCAAAAAAGTAAATTACTACGAAGAGTAGACGGTTAACCCATTAGTTTGTATTACTTTTATGATATATATATATATATATATATATATATATATATATATATATATATATATATATGAGAAATAAATAAACACTGTAAAAAAACATTGTTAACTTACAACTTTTTAGTAGTTTTTTCTCTCTCTATATATATATGTATATATATATATATATATATTGATTATTTAATTACTTAGTTTTTGGTCGTAATAAAATTAGACCAATGCACATTTGCATTAAAAAGTGTTCAATAAAATTATGTTGTAGAACTTTTAAATATTTTCCATTTGTAAACGAATTATTACGCCATCTAGGTTTTTACCATGAGTGGTGTCTTCAGGCGACTGTATATATATATAGAGAGAGATACAGAGAGAGAGAGAGAGAGAGAGAGAGGGGGGGAGAAAGAGAAATAGTGAAAGAGAGACAGAGAGAGAGAGAGCTAGGGAAAGCAATTAAGAATCATGAAAAGAATCCTATAATATGGGAAAAAATTGTTAACGTTATAGGATACAAATCCTATATCACCTAGCAATTAACTAAGACGCAAAAGGTAAATTGAACACCCGAAAAAAAGGATCAGAACGACTGAAAACATTTTGGAAAAAGACAGACCACGGCAAATTTCACAAGTCAGTGTGAAAACTAAGATTCTGGACGCGGATTGGACAGGAAATAGCAAATTGATCTATGACGCCAGTCAATTTTTTTTCCACATCTAGAAAATGAAAAATGAAAATGCCGTTTGGAGCCTGTCACATGACGAGATTCACTACTTAAGGACGTACTTTGACCGGTCAAATCAGTCAAAATGGGGGCAATTTCTGAAGCATCTCCTCGCAATGTAAGGAGGAAACTTCAAGCCGAGGTCATGTTTCGCCGACATATATTCATTCTACCTTTACTTCTAATTTCCTTTTCTTCGTTTTCACTCTACGACACCAAAGTAGACAACAACAACAACAACAAGAGGACATCTTTAACTGACTCGTAAAACTAAAGACCACTCAGTACAATTTCTTTATTTGTTTCACCTTCTTTCTCAACCTGTCGCCAACTTACCAAAAAAGGGAAAGGAACATAAAATTTTACATTCTGCTACTATCAGCATACGCTCCGGGACACTTAGCTACTTACTACTATTTCTCTGGAACATATAACCACGTGCATTTTTCTATTTGAACATTTCACTCATACAAAATAATTAACCAAATGCATTTTCTATTCCGGTATTTTACTTCTTACAAATTTGTTATTCAGTTCTATTAATAAAATTCCCCTTATTTCACAAACAAAATACTGTCATTTTTCCAACCATTCATATATAATATTTTAAATTCTGGGGACTTCGGTTGGGTTTCGCACAAGGCCAATTTGACAAGCATCGCCGTGTCCCCTACAATGTACTCAATTTAAATGAATTAACATTGCGTGAGTTTTTCTCTACTAATGGCACTGATTATTAAAGACAGACATATCTTTAATTTTGAAAAGTCACGTATGTTTTGCTTAAGCTCGCAGTATATTTTTAGTGTCGAAGAAGAACTGGATTAAAGGAAAGTGCCTGAAGCTAAGGAGTGAATCATACAGAAAGCGTTCAGCTACGATAATGTCCGTATTTTAATAGCGTGTTAAACTGATCTGAAAATATTTTCTTTTTGTTTTTCTTTTTGGTGGGCGGACTCTCAAAAGTTGTCCCCATTTAAATTAATCGTAATTGCTTTTTCACTTTGCACTATTTCGGATAATGGCTGCACTTGAACTCATGTTAATCTTTCGTAAAAAGGGGTTTAGTGCAAAGCGGACATAAGAAAAGCAAAGGATATAATTATTATCGATATGGACAGATTGTGCTTGAAAATTATCATGAATGAATAGAAAACGTTTTTAAAACAGATGTTTCCGTACGACGGAAATATATCCTCTTTGGCACCATTGTTTTTCTTCCGTTGTGTATCTCTGTACAACTAAAAACGGTAGTCGAGCAATGAGGCAACGGGTCAGTATCAGCCGAGGTACAAAGAGACTTTACTTCACTTTCATTGATCCAATGACCATTTTTGGTATAGTTGCAAAAGAAGATGTCCATTAACGATCACAGACATTGCTTTTTCTTGGTCGCCGGAATCATTTCAGACCAATAAATTTCCAATCATGCAATCAATAAGAAAGTGTGTTCTCCACAGGACACACGGAAACAAATTAAAGAATTCATTATCAGAAATTGGCGACCGCACGCTTCTTTCAGATGTACGTATTTCTTTCGACACTGAAGTATGATTTAGCATCATTTAAAGACTGTGTTACACTCAGTCAGTTAAGTGCCATACGTGATAAACGCTTGAGCGATCATGTCTCGAAGAAGTCATGACTGACTGGGCAGAAGATTATTAGTAGGTTGCCATTAGTTTCTGCGGTAGACTGGTTGCCAAACAAGGCTATAGAACCCAATCTGTCCTGTTATTTAACCTATAACTGGAGGGAAGAGACAGATTAATACATTTCCCAATGGTATTTGTGCGTAAGTGAATGCAAGGAATCCAACTGAAATTCGAACTTGGCTCCCCGATACTTACACTAAAAATGCCGAATATAGCAGTCTCTTTAGAATTTTTAAAGTCTATACGTAAGACTGATGACCTTATGAACACCATTCTAGTAAAATATTAATTCTGAGACAAGAGCAATGCTTCGAATCAAAATTTAGATGCAAATTTAGCTAAAGAATAACACTGATAGTATGTCGTATGACATCTGTTTCGAGTTCAAATCAGTCTGATTTCTTATCATCAGCATGATTGCTCGTTTTTGAGCATTCTCGTCTGTTTAGACCCATTTGTGTTTTTTCAACACCCACATAATTAAAATGTGGTTTATACTGAAATTATATGGTACCAACTTTAGGTCTACCAAAGCCTATACGCCTTACAAAAACATATTTTGAATAAGAGTTATATTTTTTCTTTACTTGTGGCCAACCACATCTAGAGAGTTCAGTCTGTTATTTTAAAAGAGCATTTGTGCGAAAATGTATGTAAATGTATGTAAATGATCACGACGGAAATTCAATCTCGAATCACTAACCACTATACCGCCTCCATAACTATGTTCTTCAAAATTATTTTCAAATTAATGTACCACCACAAAACGTTGCTCAACTATTATCCAACGGGCAAGTCTATTGTTACGGGCAGAAAAGCAAAGAAACATATAGTCACACTGTTTTATATGCGGACTTTTCTTACAAGTCAACATGTAGATAAATGCACACATATATATATATATATATATATATATATATATGTGTGTGTGTGTGTGTGTGTGTGTGTGTATGTGTGTGCCCGCGCGTGTAGATTATTTTAAGATAGTGGGAAAATAGGAATCAAAAGACAAGACAAAAAACTACTCAACCGACGCGTTTCATCATCTAATAGAGGCAAATGTAAGGATTAATTTTGTTTCACGTCTTCATATATAAGACCAAGGATATCATTTGATTATCAAGCCTTTTAAATTTGAGAATATTGATGGTAATTTGTCTGGTCAGTCTAAACAGTTGGAAAGCCATAACACAAATCTAATAAAACAAAAATATGCAGATAATGTTCAAGAATTTTTTTTTAATAAATCAGTATTGTTGAAATTGTGATCAGTTTAGAATGGACGTATGTGGTGTACATTTTCAAAAAATTATTATTATATATATATATATTATAATCTATATATATATATATTATAATCTATATATATATATATATATAGGACAAGACCTTTTTGGTCTTGTCCTCTTCTTTACCCCTTTGTAATTTTGTGCCAACGAAACAAGTGTTGGCTGATATGTTCCTCGGGTTTGGGTAAACAAAATGACGTCTACTCTTTTTAAGGATATATATATATATATATATATATATATATATATAGCAATCGGAGTCTAACTGTACTGATGATCTGTGATACAGCGAAACAGATCTGTTATTTAACTTATAACTGGATGGAAGAGACGGATTACACTAAAAATGCCGAATATAGCAGTCTCTTTAGAATTTTTAAAGTCTATACGTATATATAGGCACTTATCTACATGTTGACTTGTAAGAAAAGTCCGCATATAAAACAGTGTGACTATATGTTTCTTTGCTTTTCTGCCCATAACAATAGACTTGCCCGTTGGATAATAGTTAAGCAACATTTTGTGGTTTGTACATTAATAAGAAAATAATTTTGATAATGAAGAACATAGTTATGATGGCGGTATAGTGGTTAGTGATTCGAGATTGAATTCCCGTCGTGATCATTTACATACATTTACCTGACTATATATATATATATATATATATATATATATATATATATATATATATATATATAATGTACTCTATAGCTACGGGTTAAAGTGCTCAATATCAGAGATACAGCTTATGCAAATATAAAAGTAAACACTGACGTCAACACCCAGAGGCGACACAGTCATACGGACGCAATCGTCAGCCGCTAACAATTGTGTTTATCATAAAAGAGTTTCTTCTCTAAAACAACGAGTCGTATTATAGACGTCGGATAATATGTACATCTATTGATATTTATTTTATAGCTATGTGTTATTATATCGTGCACCCTACTATTAACACCAGAAATATATTCATACATGTGCGTGTACGTGCGTTTATATGCATATTGCACATTTATTGTTATATATCTAAACTTAATATTAACCTAAATTATAGTATATCTAAACTTATTAAATGGAACTTTGTCTCTGTGTGTGTGTGTCTGTGTGTGTGTCTGTTACCTATAGACTCCGAAACGGCTGCACCGATTTTCTTGAAAATTTACACAGTTGTACTATAAGCATCTGCGAGTGTTCTTAGCTAGGTTTTGTGTTGAGGTACCTCCGATAAATATCGAAAATCGATAATGGAAAAAATCGGGTTATAGAAGGAGTGGTCCGATTTTAATCAAATTTGATACACTCATAGACAAAGACATAAGAAACGATATTCAGAAATTTCAAGGTTGCAGTTCTTACAATTGTGCTGAAAATCGATAATATATATAAAAGCAAGATGTTTGTGTGTGTGTCTGTTTATCTGGCTGTATGTCCTTTATAAAAATCGACAATTTTTATCCTATTCTCACCAAACTTCACACAAATATTCTTTAAACTGAGTCTGAGCTCCATGACCATGGAATAGTTTTAAAGCTTTCATTACATCCGAGCAACACCGGGCTATACTGCTAGTTTGTATATATTGTAATCTTGTTATTACAATGGTTTATAAAAGCATAATATCACTACACAAAGATTTTCATGTTTCAGAACAAAACTGTTCCTCTTAAGCTGATATGTAAAAAGCTGATATGTTTTTAACACATAATCTGAAGAGGAACAGTTTTGTTCTGAACCATGAACATTTTGTGTAGTGATATTATGCTTTTATAAAGCATTCTAATCACAAAATTACAATATTAAGCTCTAATCTGTATCGAGCACACTTTATAAAAGTAAATACTTGAACAGTGGGTTTTTAATCTACGTGTTATTTCACTTTTTTTGTAATATATATATATATATATATATATATATATATATATATATATATATATATATATATATATATTAATCATTATTTCACCCCGAGCAAGGTGGAAACGCCACTGATGTGCAGGGGGCTACATAAATGTAAAAAGATTAATTAGAAAAGAGTGAGGAGTACAAACTAGTTAGAAAGGAACAATAGAAAGCTGAGAAAGCAGGTGCGATGACAGATACATAGGAGGAGAGAAAGGGAAGGTTATTCAGGGGTGGGGAGAGAGCTAGAGTCCAGTGGTTAGTAGATGAGTATTGACTTTGCATTTAAATTTCTGGAGGTTGTAGCCGTCAGGAAAGCAAGAATACGGGAGCGAGTTCCACAGGCGGGAAGTGCGAGTGAAGAAGCTGCAGGAGTAGAATTGTCGTCTGCATTTGGCTAACCTGACTGTGAATGGGTGGGACCCAGTTGCCAGTCTGGTTGCACTAGTAAACACCTGTTGAGGAGGCATCAGTGACTTATGTTCGTCTGAGCAGAAGCCATGAAAGTATTTATAGAACAGACAAAGGGAGGCCACATTTCGACGATGGGGAAGTGGCTGCAGTCGAGCCGCCAGATCAGTACCTATCACATTACCGACTCTCCTTTGGAGCCTGTCAAGAACAGTGAGGAGAACGGCAGGGGCACCTGACCATAAATGGCAGCAGTACTCCATGCACGGACGGATGGTTGACTTGTATATATGCAGGATGGATTCAGGTGGAAAAAACATCCTGGATCGACATAGTGACCCAACATATATATATATATATATATATATATATATATATTAACAAACAAATAGGAACGTTTTGCAAAGTGTCATAGTTTTTTAACTACCAACGCTCTATCACCACTTTTATATCGAGCATTTTGTGATAAACAAACCTGCTTGCCAAAGAATTTTTTATCAGTAAAACTGCTGAAAAAGCAATATTCTTAGCACCAAAAAGAAGAAAATTACAACTCAACAGTGTATGTGTTTGTGTTTGTGTGTGTTTGTGTTTTTGTGTGTTTTTTGTGTGTGTTTGTGTGTGTGTATGTGTGTGTGTGTGTTTGTCTGTGTGTCTGTGTGTATCTGTTTGTGTGTGTGTTTGTGCGTGTGTGTGCGTGTGTGTGTTTGTGTTTTTGTGTGTGTGTGTGCTTGTGTGGGGGGGGGGAGAGGATAAGGAAGAAATAGGAACGTTTTTAACCTATTATTCTGCCATATTCTGATCCATATTTGATCTAAAATTCATCCCAATATATATATATATATATATATATATATATATATATAAATCTCACAAAGTCATGTAATTAACTGCAGAATGACGTTCTACGTAGGCAGAATTTTCTGTAGAATTTTGGTCGTTTTTCTTCCTTTACTGAAACTTCAATTTACTTCCTGTGATGAAAATAACAAGCGTAGAAATACGATAGCGCATTTTTTTTTACCGGAAGTACATTGCCGGAAGTATCAGTAAATGTAAAATCGAGCAAAAATCTGCCAAAATTTGTTACATTACGCAGTCCGCCATTCTGCAGTTAATTACATGACTTCGTGAGAGTTACGGGAGAGAAAAAGTGCAAGATATAGTTCATTTTTTTATTGACATTTAGATAAAAAAAGGTAAGTTTCTTCAATAACTAACAGTTGAATTGAGTTCAGCATATACATATGTACAGAGACAATGCTAGTTTTGATAAATTTGAAGGGGAAAAGCGTCGGAACTTACAACGAAAATTTACCCTATATTCAATTTTAATACACCCACCTTCGTTCAGATTTTCTCAAATGCATATATGTGCCTGATTTCGTATCGGAAACGTAAATAAAGCAATTTTTAAAGAGTTAATAAATCTATTTTGAAACGCCATTTGTATAACCGTGTTTGAAAAATAACGCCCTTTTTTCTTTTTTTTTCTTCTTTTTTTCATCTTTAAACAGTTTATGTTATGTCTACCGCCGTGTCCACTCGAAAAAACTGTGCTCACTTCTAGGGTTCTAACTTTGTGTGAATAACGACTGTTTGATCGGCATTCGAACAATTTCAAACACTGGTATCCACTATAAATAACGTTTGAAATAATACAAATATCAGATTAAAACTAAATCTGTTCCCTGTTTAGAAATAGGCTTGTTTAAATTTCCAATAAGAAATCGAGTAGATAAAGGGTTTTCGAAAAAATCTGAAGCCGTGTAACTACGTTAAGGAAGAAAATAGAAAAACGTGATTCTATTTTTCATTCAATTCAATCGATTAATTCTGTTAAATTAATTTTCTATTGTATTTTTTTCGGATAAGTTGTATATAAGGTGGATATCGATTCGGCATGAGAAATTGGAGAGACGAGTTCGAATTTTCAGTCAAATTCTTTTCATTCACTTATATACCCTTGGGAAAGGTATTAATCCGTCACTTCTTCCTCCGGCTATGGATTAAATAGCAAGACTTATCGGATTCTATAGCTTTGGTTGGCAACTAGTTTATTGTAGAAAATAATGGCAACTTATTGCGGAAAAAATTTCTGTCTTGTCAGTTATGTCTCTTTCGATATATGATCACCCAAGCGTGTATCACGTATGGCACTTAACTGAACTGAAGTGAGCATTAGGAGAGAAACTTTCGGTAATCTGTCCGAAGGTTGCGTGGAAAAGAAGTAACCGGAGAGAGATTGCACTCACGAAGGAGATCTTGGGGAGTCGTTAACCAGTAGAGGTTCTCTATTTTTTCTCTATCTCTCTCTATGTTCTGGCATCTTTCCCAAACTTATATAAGCCAAAGTCTCACACATCCCTGGCTTTTCAGGCTGTCGCTTAATTGACGTTGATCATATCTTTGTCGGCCATTGTATTTCAATACTTTGTTGTCGCCTTGAGTTTTTTTCCTTTGGTTTCAATCATATCTATGTCGGATATTTTCCTTTCAAGTCTTTGTTGTTACATTTCGTCGCTACCATCCATGCCTGAAATATATTTTCGTCAATCATATTTTTACCGCTCAAGGTAATATATTAAAGTTTTGACTTGGTACGTGATCAAAAAACAACTGAATGTTAAAAAGAATCTTTCAAAGATAATAATCACAGATTTGTCTCTTGTTATGGACGGGCTGATACACTACCTTGTCTCATCCCAGATGACGAGTAAAAAAAAGCAGTAAGTTGTTGTTTGAATCAAACAGAAAATAATAATCATACTAATTGTTGTGGATTCCGGGTGAGGAACCGCACAAAATAATGAACAACAAAACAGATATTTGAGATAGAAAAATAGATTATATTAAACGTAAAGGTACAACTAGAACGCAGGTTAGTAATCCAGGAATACGATTAGTAAGGAATATATATATATATACAAGACTTTGAAGTGAAGCCGTGCTGGAATTAGTATATCGTGTAATACTATTTTGGTTGAGTGGAGCTCAGAGATACTATGACTACTGACACAGCATTCTCTGTGTAATTTCGGTATCGCTCGGTGTCTTACGGATCAGTACGCTACTCTCTGGTACTCGTACTGTAACAGTATTTAGTCACCTCTCCACTTAAGGCAAAATGTGACACAAGGTCTTTTTAATGTGGGTTTTCCGGGCCATATAGCCCGGCCAAAAATATTTTCTATCTTTCCTCAGTCGTGATTCTACCCTTCGGCGGAACCACGACTGGGTTAGGCAGAGAGCGCTCTCCACCCGAAGGCCGAGTGCTGACATTGTGATAGTAGCAGAAGCAACTGCCAACTGCAACTGTACTGTAACGGTATTTACCCACCTTCCCTCGTAAGACTAGATGTGACACAAGGTCTTTTTAATGTGGGTCTTCCCGGCCATATAGCCAGGCCATAGTAGCAGAGGCAAATGCCAGATGCAACTACTCGTACTGTAACTGACAGATCTCATTATGGGAGTAGTATATGTATACTCAAGTCGAGTCCATTATCATAGAAAAAGAGGAGATCCCACAACATTAATAATAAACAGCTTCAACGTGGTATGAACATCATTCTGAATTTGTAGTCGAGAGAATAATGTAAGCTGTTCGTCTAGACCAGGGGTTCCCAAACTTATTCACTTGTGGACCCCTACAACGGAATAAGTTAAACCAGCAAAAATAAAGATTTTCCTGTAAAAAAAAATATTCATGTAAGATGACCTGCGTTATTATGCTGATTAAGCTTTAAAATTATTCATATAAATCAAAAAACATTTCATTCAGCTCTTCTTTATTTCAGTAAAACACTCAGTAAAAATGTTATGTTAACGTTGTTATAGTTGTAAAACTGGCTTTATTTTTGAGTTTACGAGCAAATGTATGAATAAAAAAAGTTTGAAACTATGGGTAAAATTATAGGGTATGGTCAGCACATCTAGCACATTATGAGCATACGCCGGTGCGAATTAAAATCTTTTGGACTCCTTGAAATTCTTTTATGGACTCCTAGGGGTCCATGAACCCCTTGTTTGGAAAGAAGGGTCTAGACAAAGTTATCAAAGTTAGAAAATAAAAGTGTACTAAGATACAAAAAAAAAAGATTCTGCGAACATATTAGAAAAAACTAAGTAAATGCAAAGACCTGGAGATGGAAATAGAAAAATGTGTTACTTAACAATTGAAACTGTTCCGTAGTTGGAGTTTTGGGTCTTATAAAGAAAGAAACTCAAGAGCAAATATGCAAAATACCTGGTGCACTATCTCTCCAGGAAATGCAAAAATTATTCTGAAAAGCACAGACCATATCTCGTGAAAAGCTTTGCTCATTTACGTTTTTTTTAATAAGTGTCACTTAAATGCGGATGTGCGTTGTGATGCAGTGGATATCGACTCGAAGCGAGAGATCGTGGTACCGAGTTCGAATTCCAGTTGAATACCTTGCATTCACTTACGCACAAATACCCTTGGGAAAGTTATTAAACCGTCTCCTCCCTCCAGTTATCGGTTAAACAACAGGACAGATTGGGTTCTATAGCCTTGTCTGGCAACCAGTCTACCGCAGAAAGCAATGGCAACCTACTGCGGGATAATCTTCTGCTCAGTCACTCATGTCTCTTTTGAGACATGATCACCCAAAGCGTGTATCACGTATGGCACTTAACTGACTAACTTTTAAGTGCAAACAACGAAAACAATTAAACCCTCTGCTTGTTTGAAGCCATTGGTTATAACTAGACGTATGATTAAAAAATAAATGTAGCTAAAAAAGAAATTTTAAACATAATATTTAAGTTTAAAAATAATTTAAAAGTGGAGTTAAGAACAAGAGAGTCAGTGTCAATTCGTAGACAGGTTGAGAGGGATATGAAAACCATTTGGAAGGAAAAATATTCAGGATTGTTTGTGGAAATCAAAAATGAAACGAGAGACTGAAAAGCCTACTTATAACTGCCCAAAGCAAAATCCTGAAGACTAATTTGGCCTGGAAGCCAAAAAATCATCAATAAAGTTGAAAAAAAAGTAAATGCTTCCTTATCGATGTGGCTGTCAACTAAATTGAAACGCTTAACAAATACACAGACCTTCAGAGTGAGGTTGCCAGAATTTGAGACGTTGAGGGCACTATTGTTTCAGTTATTTGTTTTTGCAAAATAAAATGCTCTATTGGTTGAAAACGGAAAAACTGTGTTGAAGAAGAAAAGATAACAATTATAATAAAGTTGATAAATAATCATCTCTCATAAAATAAAGACTATATATATATATATATGTGTGCGTGTGTGTGTGTGTGTGTGTGTGTGTGTGTGTGTGTGGGTGTGTGTGTGTGTGTGCGTGGGTGTAAAAATAAAGACGGACACGTTATTCCATAAGCGAAACTATAGACCTATTTCAGGCGAACCATCATCAGCTTCTGTCTTTATTCTACAGAAGTATAAAATCGTGTAAAATCATTTTCACAACCAACATCCAACATTGCCTGATGATTAGATTTTATCCCGAAACAGAAATTTCTGTGTCGCAATGTATTTTTAATTCATAAATATATATATGTATACTATTATTATTATATATTAGTTTATTATATATTAGTTTATTATTTTCTCAAATTTGATTTGAAAACCTGGGAAGTCCAAGCATCAAATCAAAAGGAGCAGCATGAGACATAGCTTATCACGTTGAAGGTTTTTTAAGACAGTACACTGAAGCACAGTGATCAACTTCATCATAGTCTGAAGCAGAGACACCATCAAAATCCTACTACAAAACATTTCATCTTCCAGTGTAGCTTTCTTGCCCTCATGAAGGATGGGCTAGTGTCGTACTCAAGAAATCACAAATGAAATGCTTTTTTTTTTTTTACTGGATTTTCTTTACAATTACAAAAGTAACCAGGTCTAAGCGTAAAACGAATGGCCCCATCCAGTGCTGACGCGCATTTATCGTTCACAATGAGAGAATCAACTATATAAATAAACACTTATAGGGCAGATTTAAATAATACTTAAATTAGGCAGGCAAACAGTTATATTCGAAAGTGCTCAATACATGATTGAAAAGAAATTATGCCTTAACATGTTTTTTTTTTTTTTATAAGCGTTTCACCCCGAGCAAGGCATGTCACTGCCACTATAGGAAATGACAGAGGGTGGGTGATAGGCGGGTAAGGACACCGAGAATGAGGGTTGGGTAGATGAGAGTGTTGTGAGAATAGTTGGGAGTTAGTGTGATAGGAGGTGTCTATTGACCCTACATTTAAACACCTGGAGATTGTAACTGTCGGGAAAGCAGAGTTGTGGAAGGGAGTTCCACAGGCGGGAAGCGCGAGATGTAGAGATTTTAGATATTTATTCTGGTTTCAATCATTTTCAGTTTCGTCAGTTCGAAAACATGGTAGATTATGATCTTCCTAATTTAAATATATATTAAACTACATTTTCAGGCGGGGACTCGTATTTGAGCAAGTGTCCCATATATTTATTAAAGAGTATTTATTTTTGTTTATCTGCCTAAATATTCGAGAAATATTGTAAGAAAAATATGCGCTTCCCGATATGATTCGAACCTGCGTTTTTCGTAGAAAGGGATACTATTCTGATGAAATTTAACGAATATTCAGGACAGTAGATGAACATAGGGTTTAATAACTACACAGAGCGTCTACGTAAATACGAGTATCCACGAACGTTTACGTAATAACAATCTGTCGGATTTATAAATAAATAAAAAATATTTCATTCTTTAGAAAACACAAACACATTATATATATATATATATAATATATATATATATATATATATGCACTTCGTACTTATTTGCTCCAGGAAATTCCAAAGTGTCTATTCAATGTGTTTCTTTTATGCAATCACCAAATCAGAGTGAACAAAATTTCTTGCACAAAATTCTCTCAAGGGAATAGACAACGGTAACACATGTTCTTTGCTAGAAAACTAATCTCATTTCGTCTTTTAAGACTTTTTTTATGGGGTTTTAATTCCATCTCTACTTTTGGAAAGATGCCAAACGCAAACAACTTTTGCTATTTTATGAAGACCTTTACATAACTTCTCGGTTTAAAATTAATAAAAACAGTTATTTTCTGAAGACATTGCAATCAATTATATCGAAACATGTAAAATAAACTGTAAAACAAAAGCATTGTCATTGGTGTTAGTGCAAGAGTTCGGATAGAAATTCCAATCAGCTGAAGAAAACCAGAGCGTACAATGACTGAAACGTAGAAATCTGTAGCCTATAATGGTTGAAACGTTGGCAATATGGCTATAAAGACGAGGACAACAGTCCAAACAATGTCAATAATGTAAATACTATTTCATCTCAGAACTATAGCCAAAAAGGTTTCGGTTCGAAATTCTAAACACCTGAAGAAAGCCAGATAGTATAATAGACGAAACGTCGTGAATATGGCAATAAAAATGAGGTCAGCAGTCTGAACAATATAAATAATTTAAATACTATCTCATCTCAGAAGTATAGACAAATAAAGGGTTCGGTTCAAAATTCCTAGCATCTGAAGAAGTCCCGAGCGTATAATGGCCGAAACGTAGTGAATATGGCTATAAAGACGAGGACAGCAGTCCAATCAATGTGAATAATGTAAATACTACTTTATCTCAGAAGTATAGCCAAAAAGGTTTCGGTTCGAAATTCCTATCACCTGATGAATGATGGATCGTACAATGCCCGAAATGTCGTAAATATGGCAATAAAGACGAAGACAACAGTCCGAACAATATAAATAATGTAAATACTCCCTCATATCAGAATTATGGACAGACCAGAGAATTGTAATAATAAGCACCAAGTATAAGGAAAACTATTAAAATATACATAATTATTTAGCTAAGAAATGCGGACCACTGAAGATTTTTATATTCAAAACTAGTCCTAAATAATGATTGGGTATTGTGTTGTGATTGTCAGCGCGGGAAGTGGTATTGATGTTGTGAGATCAAATACCAGCTGAGGTTGATGTATTCGCTTTTGTGAAAATACCTTTGAGAAAGAAATGATATCAATATGTTCCCACCACATATCTGATTTAATAGCAGGAAATACTGTCCTCTCCAATTTTAAATTTAGAAGAGTGTGAGTTTAGTAACTCCACTCCGAAAAAATACCTATTGATAGAGAAAGGATAGCAGCAGCACCAGGCATAGTGAAAGCATTGCCTTATTCTTGACATAGTCAAGAACATAGCAAAAAGCATTAAGACATGGATGTATTTGTCTATATTTCTGAGATGAGGTATTGTCATTATTTAAACTATTTACATTGTTCGGACTGTTGTCCTCATCTTTATTGTCATATTCACCACATTGCAGGTGTTGCCCTAGCCTTCGGGCTGGGCATACCTAAGACAAGTAAAGACCAGTTATGACCGGTTTTGATCCTATCCACCGCGGTGGATAGGTAATGTTTGACCAGTTCCCCACGTTAAAAAAGACCTTGTGTCACATCTCTCTCAAGTGGGGGAGAAGGTTAAATAATGGTGTTGTACGCCCCAGCCTCATTCAGGATCTGTCTATATGAGATCAGGAATTGTAACTATTTACACTGTCATTGCAGGTGTTGTACGCTGCAGCCTTATTCAGGATCTGTCTATATTCATGAGATGAGATATTGTAATTATTTACACTATTTACATTGTTCGGACTGTTTTCCTTATCTTTTTTGTCATATTCCCGACATTGTAGGTGTTGTACGCTCCAGCCTTATTTAGGATCTGTCGATATTTATAAGATGAGGTATTATAATTATTTACACTATTTACATTGTTCGGACTGTTGCCCTCATCTTTATTTTCATGTTCACGACATTGTAGGCGTTTTACGCTCCAGCCTTATTCAGGATCTGTCTTGAAATGAGGTATTTTAATTATTTACACTGTTTACTTTGTTAGGACTGTTGTTCACATCTTTGTTGCCATATTCATGACGTTTCGGTCGTTGTACGCTCCGACCTTCTTTAAGATCTGTCTATATTTCTGAGTTGAGGTATTGTAATTATTTACACTGTTTATATTGTTCATTGTTGTCCTCATCTTTGTTGCCATATTCCCGAAGTTTCGGACGTTGTACGCTCAGAACATCTTCAGGTGAATTGAAATTAAAACTAAACCCTTTATTTCGTTTACTTGGATTCATTGTTCTCGTTTCATTAGTAATGCCGCTTCCAAATTTATCTGCATCAATTATCTCTCTTTAATTCAACTCTCTAATTTTTTGTTCACATCTACTGAGGCTAGTTATTAAACTCACATCTCTTTGGGCCAAGTCCCTTGAACAAACTAACGCTTTCCCTGGGCCATACGTCCTCGAGGAACAAAAAAAAAGATGAAGAAATACGAAGTTAACGTTTGTCATTGCATTTAAATTTTTGTAGAATAATGTCTACTGGCAAACAAGAATCCGAAAGAGAGTTCCATAAGTGAGACGTGCGAGAGAGGAAACTGTTAGCATAAAACTTACGGTTGATGGAATACAGTTACATCTAGCCATTTGAACAGTAAGATGACGAGACCTTACCGCCAATCTAGTACTGAGATTCAATTTATAAATCCTTGGTACCTCCGAGGAAAGTAATATTAATTTTGTTTTAATAAAAAGGGTTGCACATAGCCAAGAGAAGGGATCGAAAAGTTATCTTAAACTTAGCTAGACACGATTATATACCCAAACATACTACATTATTCCTTACACTAGAACAGCACATTTTTACTTAATATTCTTACTACAGCGACATTAATACCTAAAATTCTTTGTAGTCATAACCATTTTTCTATGTGGATAGGAAATTAAAAAAAAATTAAAATGAAACCGTAGTAACATTTAAAATGAATACAATTTATATACAAGAAACAAAAGATATTATTAGTAATAAAAACGCCACAATTCTTAAATATGGCAGAAAAATCAGTTAATTGAACGAAATTAATGCATGAACAGATAGTTAATAACAATAATTCAATCAATTACTCACTTTAACACACACATTAATTGAAACACAAGAACAAGTATAAAATACACAATCGCAAAACGAAAGGCATCCCGCATCTACCAGACAACTGACAGCTCACTCATCTAAGGTGGTAGGAGAGGAGAGGGAAGGCTTGCGGGAATGACACTAAAAAAAAAGGGAAACAAAAGTAAAAGAGGCCGATGAGTATAGATTTCCTAGCAAAGTTAACTTCATAAAACAAATCTAAGTACATTATTTGGATAGGGGATGTCTATGTCCAATACAGTATTTACAACATTCTAAAGCCTAACAGGCATCAAAATGCCGTTCCCATGTCAGCTCCTTTTATTTCACACAGGCGCTGAAGATTCTCCCGCGTCTTTTGCCGTATTCTAAGAGAGGGAGTTGTTATCTTTCCGTCCTAATCGTGACTTTAAGCTGATGCTTGAAGTATAAAATAAATTACGAACAGTAAGTTTTTCGTTTCCATAGAATTCTTTCTGTAGATTCGTTTTATATCACGGCGCTTATAACGTCCAATAAGCAAAAGAAGGCATGGTACTCAGTCAACGGCCGTACAACATTATTGGAAACAGAATTGGCCTCGAAGACAAATAACTTTCCGCGCAGCATGCGAGCCGTGATTTCTTCAACAAACCTGCACATCGGGACTAGGAGTCTGCGGGAGAAAATGTGACCCAAGGTCTTCCCCGATTATCGCAGCAAAAGCAGTTTATAGATTTTTTCAATCCCGCCAACAAAGCCTTTTACTAACCCAGAGGTCCTTCCATATGACTAGTTAAGTGAGCGAAAAATAAACACCTAGTCCAGCTTAAGAGTTACACGAAAAAAGATTTAGCAAGAGTCTTAAATTAAAACTAATACAATGTTTGAAATAAATAAATTCAGTTGTTCTTGTCCTTAAGGACACATGACCTAGTGGATGTAGACGTTGGTTAGTTCCGGTGACTTGACCCCAAATTTCGTGAGTTCAATACCACGGTACAGCAGTAGTGAACAAGTAACTAGCAGAGTTAGAGGGAGATAACTCATAACTTCCAAAAGAGTCATTACTACTCAAGGGATGAGAATGATATACCCCAGCGATTGTGATAAAGGGTTCGGTTCAAAATTCCTAGCACATGAAGAAGGCCGCAGCGTACAACGGTTGAAACGTCGTACAAATGGCAACAAAGATGAGGACAATAGTCCGAATAATGTAAATCTAAACTTATTTATAAATGGAACTTTGTCTCTCTCTGTGTGCATGTGTGTGTCTGTGTGTGTATGTTTCCGTTACATATAGACTCCGAAACGGCTGAACTGATATTCTTGAAAATTTACACAGTTGTAATATAAGCGTCTGTGAGTGTTCTTAGCTAGGTTTTGTGTCGAGGTACCCCCGGTAAATATCGAAAATCAATAATCGAAAAAATCGGGTTATAGAAAGAGTGGTCTGATTTTAATCAAATTTGATACACTCATAGACAAAGACATAAGAAACGATATTCAGAAGTTTCAAGGTTGCAGTTTGTACAATAGTGCAGAAAATCGATAATATCTATATATAAAAGGCAAGATTTGTGTGTGTGTGTGTGTGTGTGTGTGTGTGTGTTTATCTGCCTGTATGTCTGTATTTTTATCAGCCCTTTTATTTTAGTTTTTGCTTCGGGTTTGGCTCTAAGTAGGTATAATTGTAGTTCTTAGTCTCAGCCATGATACCATTTACTCAGATGACTTATTTTAGCCTTCAAAATTCAGTTTACGACGAAAAAAACTTATTTATTATCGATACCAGGAAATCAAAATTTGACTTACATCCAATTCGCTTTAAATGGAAACAACTATTGCTTTTTAGTCTTTCGTGCCAACGTCCAAAGAGTCTGAGCTCCAGGACCATGGATTAATTTTAAAGCTTTCATTACACTCGAGCAACGCCGGGCTATACTGCCAGTACTGTATATAAATTTGAAAATAAAAATATAAAGGCTGATAGAGAAAATTGGAACAAAATTAAACCGGAAACGGTGTAAAGTAAGTTCACGTTATAAATCGGAAAAGGTTACTTTGAGAGGAAAAAAAAAACACTAAATAAAAATGAAACAGGAGCTTTGAACAAAAGACATTTGTCTGGAGTAACTAAAAGGTTACACCAAAAGAAAAAAAAAAAAGAAAAATCTGAAAAGCCAAAATGGAAAAGGAGAAAATAAAATAAAAACAGAAAAGAATTAAAAAAATCACAAAATCAGAACGATGTAATAAAATTCGAAACTTAAAAATGGAAAATAATCAAGTCAATAAAATTCTTTATAAGTCCTTCGAGTAATCCATATAAAGATTCAACCAATAGCAGATGTAAAACGGCTAATGACAAAATAAATAAATAAATGAATAAACTAGCACTAAGGTACCATATTGAAAATTCTTATTTACGAATGAGCCCGTGCTGTCAAAAACGACGGCAAAATATTTATATTGGTATGGCGTCTTAAATGACGTCAACATATATATTGATGTACCGACGTATCTCCCATTAAGACAGAAGAAACTGTAATAATCTAAATCCTTGAGCGCGACAGAAGGAATATATATAGGTAGACATCCGCAGACAGATCTGTTTCGCTTTATCATAGTAGGGTTAGACATCCGATTGCTTTTTACCGAGGATTGAAACCCAACCGAACTGGAGTCAGTCGGCGATTCTACCTCTGAGCTATGGGTGCACTATAGAAGGAGGAGGACTTTTAGCGTGTGATATACCATGTATTTATACGCCAGTACTGAGAGTGTTCTAATTCATTACTGAATGAACGATGCGTAGATGCTAGAGTAGCTACTGTTTTTCAAAGTCTACTATTCTTCTAGAGTGCTCAGTCAGGGTGTGAGAGCGTAAATAGTCATCAGCAGACATATCTGTTTTGCTGTATTACAGCTCATCAGTACGGTTAGACGTCCGATTGCTTTTTACTCTGGATTGAAACCCGACCACATTGGCGTCAGTATAAAGGGTACATAGATTTACACAACAAAAATGATAAAATAAAATAAATCCCAAAGACAAGTAAAATAATTAAAAGCAAACGCCGATCCCAAAATTAAAAAAAAAACATACTAACCTTATCAAAATTCGGGTAACAAACAACCCAGGGGGTCGGGGTTCGCAAATTGCCTCAGAAATGATGTGGGGTATGCAACATAATAATAAAAGGAAACCACCAAGTTTAAAAATACATCAATATTCTAAATAAAAACAAATCTGAGCTGCAATTCTAAAAACGTAATCCGCAAAAATATACGTAGGGGCGACTTAAGGCCTAAATAAAAGAGAAGCCCTGCACAGAAGTATCATTAAACTAACCAATAACAAGAAACTGTATGTTTCCCAACATTTACATGAATGCAGTGGAGGTAAATTCAGAATAATGCCTATCTACTAAATGCAGATTATGACAGGCTCATGATGCAGAAAGAAATAATTATAAAAAAATAGAAGCCTTCCTTCAACAACACAAAATGCAACACATATGGCACACACAGAGACACACGAAATTCAAACGCGATCAAAAAAAAAAAATTCAATTAGTATTCCAAAAACAATAAAAAGAACTAGATGGCCCGTACAGTAGAATTGAATCAAGATCGCTGAAAATTATTTTGTAGTATAATCACGAAATCAAATTTCGCAAGTCAGTGTAAAAAAATTTAATAGCCCACGAAATGTGACTGAAGAGATTTAACGTGCGAGTGTGAATAAAAAAAAAATCAAACACGCACTCATATGAACTTTCTGACCTGCTCACCACTTATCTATTTATACATGAAGACACAAGTTTATTCACATGAAGAGAGTCAACTTTAGACTCGAAACACGTGTTGTGACACAAGAACTGTGGTGAACCCTTGGACACTTCCAACTATCGCCCTATCAGCCTTCTACCAATTTTCGAGATTGTGTTCGAGGCCATAATTAATGCTGAAATAGTTCAACATCTTACTGCCATAAACTCTTCTCTGACAGGCAGTATGGCTTCCGCTTTGCCATGTCCACGGCCGACATGATAACGACCATTATGGAGTACATATTTCAGGCCCTTGAGGAGTCCGGCGAGGTTCGTGCTGTTTCTCTGGGCATCTCCAAGGATTTTGACAAGGTTTGACACTCTGGCCTTTTATGCAAGCTACGAGGTTACGGTATTACCGGACGCTTGCTTGATCTGATCCAATCTTATCTAAATAACCGAAAAATGAAGGTCGTTTTGAATGGGCATGCCTCCACATCCTACGGTACAAACGCTGGTGTCCCTCACGGCTCTATCCTAGTCCCGACGCTCTTCCTTATTTTCATAAATGACCTCCCAGACGAGATCAAGAGCTAAGTAGGCATCTACGCAAATGACACCACAATTTAATCCCGCATCAGTAAGAAATTCAGCGTGGCGGGCAAAAATAATCTCGCTGCTGACCTTGAGAGGGATCTACATCCTGTGCTGAATTGGGGTAAGAAGTGGCTTGTCAATTTCAATGCGTCTAAGACCAAGCTGTTGTCTGTCAATCATCACAGACAACCTCCCCTGACTCCCATAAGCATGGACCAAGCGAATCTCCCTGCACTGCGCCTCCTCGGCCTTACCCTCTCTTCTTATCTCAAGTGAAACCACTACATTGAGTCAATAGGTAAATCCACTGCTAAGAAGGTTGGGTCACTGTGTCGGGTTAGCATATTTTTCCCGCCTGAATCCTGCCTGCATATATACAAATCAACTATTCACCCGTGCATGGAATACTGCTGCCATATATGCTCAGGCGCCACTGCTGTTTATCTCAGTGTTCTTGACAGGCTCCAAAGGAGAATCAGTAACGTGATAGGTACCGACTTGGCTGCTCAACTCCAACCACTTCCCCACTAACTGGATGTGGCTTCCCTTTGTCTGTTCTATAAATACTTTCATGGCTTCTTTTCCAACGAAAAGATTATTCCGCAGTAGGTTGCCGTTACTTTCTGGGGTAGAGTGGTTGCCGACCAAGGCTATAAAATCTAATCTGTTCTGTTATTTAACCCATAAAAGGAGGGAAGCAACGGATAATACATTTCCCAAAGGTATTTGCGCGTAAGTAAATGCAAGGAATGCAAGTGGAATTCGAACTCGGCTACCCGATTTCTCTTTCTAAGTCGATATCCATTGCGCCACAATGCACCTCCGTATTCCTCATGCAAAGTAAGAAAGTAACATTTTTATCCCAATCGATGAAAGACAAGTAGAAAGACCGCGCTGTAATGAATTTAAACAAATACAAGCATTATCACCAACCAAGCATACTTTGATTTTTCTCAGACAAAAACTTTTCTACCAGAATAAGATAGTGAGCCAACTTAAATACCGTTGGTTAACTGTGTTCCCAAAAGATAGTGATGAAAACCAAATATCCACTCACTATCATGGTGTTTGGAGCAATGGCGACGTTATGTCTCCATTCATCTTCCCACGGGGCGTCAGACTCAACACAGCGGCATCAAGTCCTCCGAGAAGGTAGTGCTTCCCTAGGTCAAGAGGGTGGCTGCTGGAAAATCATATATCTTGCAACAGGACTCTGCACCATGCCACATAAGCAGGAGAATCCACTCATGGCTGTCAGACAATTTCTGTGACCACATCACCCCTTACATTTGGTCACCTAACTCCCCAGACTTGATTATTATTTGAGAAGGAGATCAACAAAACTCCTTGTAACACCAAAGATGAACTGAAGGTAGGATTATGGCAACATTAATTAACTTGAACAAGGAGACCATCCAGAAGAGATGCAGAAGATTCTGAAGTCGTGTGGAGTCCGTGGTTGTGTAATATATTACATTGGCCGACGAAAATATGATTGACAAAAATACATCATGGACGTGGATGGTGGCGACGGGGCGTAACTGCAGAGGCAGAAACACAAGCAATAACCGAAAAAGATATGATTGACATCAAAGGTAAAAAACACAGGCGACAACAAAATCTTAAACAGTCGATAGCCGGCAAAGATATTATTGACACTAAAAGCGGAAAACACAGGCGACAACAAAAACTTGAAAAACTATAGCCGATGATAATGATGGACAGATGTGTCTGGCCATAGATGATGTTTACTAAGAGACAAACCGAAAAATCTGCAGGAATTTCGGGTTACAAAAGTTTGGGGTTTCTGGCCGCAAAACCAGTAGACAGAGAAGAGAATAAAACAAGCTCACACACACACACACACACACACACACACACACACACACACACACACATACACACACACACACACACACACACAGACTAACAGAGAGAGAGAGAGAGAGAGAGAGAGAGAGAGAGCCATTAGAAAACTCCCCGACAGCTTCTTCGTGTGGGCAATTTTCTCTCTACCCTCCTACACAGTCGTGACGGACAAAGAATATAAATATAAGTTTATATTTTCATGCATTCGTGTTCTCGTTGTTCGTTGTAATGCAATTCGGTTGATGTTTACCAACAATATTATAAAACAGTTTAAGTCAATGTTATTTTAATTTTTGTGCGTAATTTAGGCGACAAATTATCCATCGCACCCTGTATTTTCATGACAGTTGTCCTAACAAGCTCGACTGCTTGAATTCATGCGTATTACTAGATTGGCAATTCGGTCTTACCATTTTACTGTTACATTAGCTAGGCGTAACTGTATGTCTTATTCCACGTTTTGCTCCTCTGTCACCTACGGTCTTCAAAAACTCAAAGCAATGTCAATTTTCTTCCTGAAACCTGGTCTTTTATTCTTATTAATTTCTTTTTATCTTTTTTCCTTGCGTTTTCGTGGTATTATCACTTAATTTGGGGTGAGATAATTAAGAAAGAAATACAAGAAAAATATATCAGTTAAAAACATTATGATAAAAAACAATACAATTTTTAAAATTACGTGAAAAGACTGTAATGATAAAAATTCTTAATTAAATCGAGGAAATAAAGCGAGGACATATCAAACAAAGAAGAAAATATAAGGAAGATGACCTTGAAGTGGTATATTTAAAAAACGATTTAAAAAAAAAATTACGTCTTTTTTCTTCATTGTTATCCAAGCATTGTTAAATATTTGAGCCTAAGAGCTTAATCAAAATATTGCAAAAAACAAAACAAAAAAAAAACAAAAAAAAAAAAAACTAAACATCATTATGAACGAAGATTATTGTGTTGTTTATAGAAGTAAGAATAAAAATAAAGAGATTCAAAATGGAGAACGTTTACCAATTCACTGAAGCAGACGTTTAACGTCACTGGAATGAAAAACCTTCGTTTCGCCTATACTTTCTTTTATAGATTCTTTTTTTTTTCTTTCTATCTTTCTTTCTATGCATATTTTTTTATTCTCACTAAAATCCAACTAGCTATCTCTATTCCTTGTTTCTGTCTTTCCTCTCAAAACAGAATGGTCTGAAATAATTGCAGGGCGTAACACATGCGAAGGCGGGAACACGCGGAATTATGATTTTGATTAAATTTCTTATATTTCTAAAGGGTTGAAATTAAATATTTTTAATATGTTCGCGGGGGTACAAAATCTAATTAAAGAGATAAAAATAGACAAAAGAAGTAAAATAAAAAAAAAAGGTTACAGCACTGTTTTTTTTTTTCATCGTGTTTCGATTAGATTTTATGTTAAAGATATTTGATACCCAAATGATTTCATCTTGAATATTTTCTGCTTTGTTTAACACGTCCGGATTTACTGCATTCATTAAGCATTTCCATTACATTATTCCATAATCTTTCGTCGAAGTTTTAAAGTTTCCTGTTTTTTTTTGTGTTTTTTTTTTACAAATTTGCACACGATAAAAAACTCAAGAGTCACTCGAAGTTGAGTTGCTTGTTTGTTTAACGGCATACCAACTTCTTATGAGCCATTTAATGCCGAAATTTAATTTCTAAAAGCCTGATATGTTATTCTGCTTTCACAGGTGAATACATGGTAGATGAAGCTTATCTTTTGTGAATATATATATTTGTGTGAATATGACCGTGAAGTGGTAATATAAATAAAAGATTTACAAAAATAAAAAATCCTCTTTTTTCTTCATTCTTATCTTAGCATTGTTAAATATTTGAGCCTAAGAACTTAATCAAAATATTGCAAAAACATAAACAAAAAAAAACAAAAAAAATATAATTATGAACAAAGATTATTTTACAGAAGTAAAAATAAAAATGAAAATATTCAAAATGGGGAACGTTTACCAATTCACTGAAGCAGACGTTTAACGTCACTGAAATGAAAAAAAATTCGCTTCGCCTATAATCTTTTAAATGGATTCTTTTTTTTCTTTCTATCTTCATGTTTTTTTTTTCTTTCTGTCAAACTGTATTTTGGAAGACAGTTTCATTTAAGAAATTGTAAGATATATGGATTAATGCCATTAAAGTTTTATCAGTTTGGTTGGTTGCTTGACTATGTTTAGTGCCATATCAACCTCCTTTATTGGAAAAATCTAAATATTGCAAACGTAATATTATGTTCTTCTTCTTCTTCTTCTTCTTCTTCTTCTTCTTCTTCTTCTTCTTCTATGTGCCCTGTCCCTTCAGGACGTAGGCGATCATGGTTCTCCACGTCTCCCTATCCCTTGTGGCTCTTAGTATGTTTGCTCCTGTTACTCCTGGCAACCCCCGTTCCGTCATCCACCTGATCAGACCCTGCAAATATGTTATCCGCTGCCTTCCTCTGTCTCTCCTTCCTTCTATCTGACCAGTCAGTATCAGGTTCTCCAGGCTCTCTTTCCTCATTGCATGTCCCAGGAACTTCAGTTGTCTCTTCCTGATGCTCAGCATCAATTTCCTTTTTGTTGCCATTCTTTCCAACGCCTCATCGTTGCTTGCATGCTCAGTCCACGATGTCCGCAGCATCCTTCTGTAGAATCACATTTTGGCCGCTTCCAGTTTTGTTCTCATTTTCGATGATATTGTCCAGCATTTACTACCGTATTGAAGAACTGACATCACGTAGCAGTCTAGTACTCTTTTCTTCGTTTCTATTGAGATTTTCCTGTGTGTTAGTATTTTGCTCATCTTCTGGAACGCGTACTTTGCTATGCCATTTTGCCTTCGGATCTCCGCGTCGCACTTTCCATCTTCTGTTAGAACACTTTATTTTTTTTTTAATCGTGTCACCCCAAGCAAGGCATTCCACTGCCACTATAGCGCAGGGGGTTACATAGAGGGATTGGGTATAGGAAATGTCATAAGGAGGGTGATAGACGACTTAGG
Organism: Ascarosepion bandense; assembly: GCA_037127315.1. Lineage (NCBI taxonomy): Eukaryota > Metazoa > Mollusca > Cephalopoda > Sepiida > Sepiidae > Ascarosepion > Ascarosepion bandense. Next base: position 86,196 of record JBBBDQ010002647.1, on the reverse strand, counting down.
ATGTACATAGGGAGAGAGTTGGAGAGAGTGGGTGTCAGTTAGTGTGTTAGGAGGTGTCTATTGACCCTACATTTAAACTCCTGGAGGTTGTAGCCGTCGGGGAAGCAAGCATGTGATAGGGAATTCCACAGGCGGGAAGAAGCTGTTGGAGTAGAAATTGCGGTTACATTTCATCGGTTTCACTGTAAAAGGGTGGGACCTAGTTGCCAATCTAGTATCTCGTGCAAATTCACATCTAGGAGGCACCAGTGATTTAAGTTCGTCAGAGCAGAAGCCATAAAAGTATTTATAGAAGAGGCACAGGGAAACCACGTCACGCCGGTGAGAGAGATACTGCAGGCGGTCAGCCAAGTCGGTATCAATCACATTACAGATTCTTCTCTGTATTTTGTCAAGTACCCCGAGGAGAATAGAAGGGGCACCCGACCAGATGTGGCAGCAGTACTCAATACACGGGCGGATGGTGGATTTATATAATTGCAGGATAGATTCAGGCGGAAAGAATTTCCGGGCCCTGCACAGAGAGCCGACTTTCATTATTTTTTCTATAAAAAAAGTTAGTGATGATATTTATCACGATGTTATAAACGAAAGTTATTGTGTTGTTTATAGAAGTAAAGAAGAAAGTTATTGTGTTGTTTATAGAAGTAAACGATAAACGAAAGTTATTGTGTTGTTTATAGAAGTAAAAATGAAAAGATTCAAAATGGACAACGTTTACCATTTTACTGAATCAGACGTTTAACGTTACTGGAAAACTATAAAAGTACATTTTAAATTTTATACTGCTTCTTTTTTTGTTTTAGTGTTCTTTATTTTATTATCTGGTATCATAACAGGTTCTACAACCTGGGCCAATGTGAACCTGTTAACTTTATTTTCTAAACGCCGCTTAGATAAGTCACAAGAGTAAAAGTATGGGGTACCCAGTGTGTATCGAACTTACTACTCAGCCGTAATAGGTTTTAGTGAAACGAGACTGTTATTATTCTACGCTGAGGTCCCCATGATCCTGGTAAGGTGGTTCCATGGACTTGAAAACCTCCGAACTCTCGATCAAAGGCCTTGCTACCGGATAGAGTTTCGAGGTAGATGATCACAGAGTTAAGGGAACGGATTCGGATAAGTGTGGCAAAGATAAAGGCTAACGAATTGATTAAGGTTGTCAGTCAGTTAAGTGCCATACATAAAACATGATTGGGCGATCATGTCTCTCTCGAGACATGACTGACTGGGCAGAAGATTATCCCGCAGTAGGTTGCCATTGCTTTCTTCGGTAGATTGGTTGCCAGCCAAGGCTACAACACCCAATCTGTCCTGCTATTTAACTTATAACTGGAGGGAATAGAGAAAGGTTTCCTAAAGTGGCGATTCATGGAAAGAGGCAGATCGACTCTAACTTGCAATTCAACAATGAAATACAAAGGGAATGAGGGTGGTTCGCTACAATAGGCGTGACATGGAGGGGCATAGCCGTGAATGTTAGAACTGATACGCCTCAAGAATGTAGTGCGTCTGAACACTTTCCATTGAAATAGCGATAGAGCAGCGTGATACTTGCGACGTGATACTTGCGATCCTATAAACACTTTTAAAAAGGGTTTCTCATTTATCCATCACACTCAATGATGCATAGGGCAGCAACTTTTTGTTGCTGTTTCTGTAACAAACTGTTTTTTACGGGGCAGGGTTGTTAGCACTGCACCCAACCCCCAAATCTGGAGGGCCGGTGGACCATTCTTGGCACTTATGTTTACAGCACCTGGTATTCCCAAATGGTCACCCATTTAAATACTGACCAGGCTCGATGTTGCTTAACTTCGGTGATCGGACGGGAACCGGTTTATTCAACACGATATAGCCGTAGACAAAAAGGGTTTATAGGGTATGAAATTAATCAGCCACAGGTACACAGAATGTTATTTGCGTATGAATTCCAGTTGAATTCCTTGCATTCACTTACGCGCAAATACCTTTGGTAACGGTGTTATTCCGTTTCTCCCCTTCAGTTATGGATTAAATAACAGAACAGACTGGATTCTATAGCCTTGGCTGAGAACTAGACTAACGCAGAAAGTAATGGCAGCCTACTGCGAGATAATCTTCTGCCCAGTCAGTCATGTCTCTTTCGAGACATGATCGCCCAAGGGTGTTTCACGTATGGCACTTAACTGACTGATTCATAGGCATGTGGACTTGATGGTAATCCTACAATTAGCCTTAAAAATTGTTCTTTCTAAAATGTACAATAGATTTCTTGCATCTTCTCACTTTATCGGTTGTTGAAAATCCTCTTCTGTCAATCCTATCTTTACGAAGTCAGGCGAACCAACTGATCCTTCTATTGACTAGAAACCTATTAGTCTTCTACCTCTTTTTGGCAAAGTTTTTTTTAATCATATCACCTCGAGTAAGGCGATAACGCCACTGAAGTGCAGGGGACTACATAACAGAAAAAGATTAGAGGAGAGTGAAGAGAAGGACGAACTAGTTAGAAAGGAGAAGAGAAGGATAGGAATACAGGTGTGATGATCGTTGCAAAGGTGGAGAGAAAGGAAAGAAAATACAGGGCGGTGTGGAAAGAACTAGGGTCAAGTCGTTAAAAGATGAGTATTGACCTTGCATTTAAATTCCTGGAGGTTGTAGCCATCAGGAAAGCAATAATAAGGAAGTGAGTTCCACAGTCAGGAAGTGAGAGAAAAGAAACTGAAGGAGTAGAATTGTCGTTTTCATTTGGTTGATTTAACTGTGAATGGGTGAGACCTAGTTGTCAGGCTGGTTGCACGAGTAAACACCTGTTGTAGAGGCACCAGTGACTTAAGTTCTTTGGAGCGGAAACCATGGAAGTATTTATAGAACAGACAAAAGGAAGCCACGTCTCGTCGGTGGGAAAATGGCTGTAGTCTAGCCACCAATTCCGGTACCTATCACATTACTGATTCTCCTTTGGAGCCTGTCAAGAACACGGAGATGAACAGCGAGGATACCTGAACATATATGGCAGCAGTACTCCATGCACGGACGAATAGAAGCTTTGGTCAACTTTGAATTGTTTAAGAATATCACATCGCAGTATCTCCTTTCGGATGAGCAATAGGTCAACTGCTACTGTGTTTTGTTTTTTTAATCGTTTCACCCCAAGCAAGGCGGTAACGCAACCGATGCGCACATAAGAGTAAAAGCTTAGATAGGAGGAGAGTAAAGAGAAAGACAAACCAGTTACAGGGGATGTCAGAGAAAGGAGCAAGAGAAGGATGGGAATACAGGTGTGATGACAGTTGCAAAGGTAGAGAGAAAGGAAAAGATATACAGGGTGATGTAGAAAGGACTGGAGTCAAGTAGATAAAAGATGGGTATTGACATTGCATTTAAATTCTTGGAGGTTGTAGCCGTCAGTAAAGCAAAAATACGGAAGGGAGTTCCACAGGCGGAAAGTGCCAGAAAAGAAGCTACTGGATTAAAATTGTCGGCTGCATTTTGTTCATCTAAGTGTGAATGGATGGGTTTCTGTTGCCAGATTTCTTGCACGAGTAAACTCTTGTCGCAGGGGCACCAGTGACTTAAGTTCGTCGAAGGCTTGACAATATTTATAGAACAGACAGAGGGAATCCACATCGCGCCGGTGAAAAAGTGACTAGAGTTGAGCCGACAAGTCGGTCCCTAACACATTACAGATTCTCCTTTGGAGCCTGTCGAGAACACTGAGATGAACAGTAGGGGCGCCTGACCATATATGACAGCAGTATTCTATGCACGGACGGAATGCTGAAAGAGCTATCAAACTTTACATAAGAATGGTGAAGCTCTTTTAGATATCTCGATAACATTTGACACGGTTTGGCATATTACTCTTCTTCACATCTTAGAAGGTTATGATATTTGAGATTAATTTTTTTCCCTAATTCAGTCTTTCTTATCGAATCACAAAATGAAAGTTATATCGAGTGACCACTATTCTAGAGCTTTTTACAATAATGCAGGCATCCACCAATGACAAGTTGTTCCTAATGTTCATCAATGACAGTATTTACATTATACGGACTATTGCCCTCATCTTTGTTGCCAATTGTACGATGTTTCAGCTGTTGTGCGCTCCGACCTTCTTCAGGTGCTAGGAATTTCGAACCGAACCCTTTATTACAATTGCATGGGTATATCATCCTCATTTCTTACATGAAGCCCCGATTGAAAGTCATGAGTTATCTCCCTCTAACTCTGCAAGCTACTTGTTCACCACTGCTGTATCCTAGTATTGAACTCACAACACAAGTCAGGAACTAACCAACATCTATATCCACTGGGCCATTTGCCCTTGACTCTTAGTTCCTGTTTCTGAATACACTACTCAGCTTCTGGAATGCATCCTTCACCATGTCAGTTCACTTTCGGATATTAGTGTTTCACTTTCCGTCTTTCCAGATATTTAAATTTTTATACCTGTTTGACTTTAGTATCCACCACCTGTAATTGACATTTTAGACTCCTCTGTTTGCTGATGACCATGCATTTGGTTTTCTTGTAATTTATTTGAAGTACTTTCGTCCTACTTTCTTTAGTTATTTTCTTTAGGTGGTTTTGTGCTTTTCTTTTCTTGTCTGCTATCAGCACTGTATCATCTGCGTATCTTATATTGTTTAGATTGTGTCCGCCGATGATGAATCCTGGAATAACTTCTGGGGTCCTCATAATAGTCTTGCTGTACAAGTTGAATAGATCCAGTAAAAAAACACATCATTGTTTTACGCCTCTTTCTCTGTTCATATATAGGCGGTTTGCTGCCAGTAGAGGTTCTTGATAACTCTGTCTTTCCCAAATATGTCGAAGTTGCTGAGAATTTCTAACAATTTGCTGAATGTCTTCGCATAAACGATACAACATAGGTACATGTCTTTTTTTATTTGTATTACCTTTCTGAAAGCGTCCTAAGAATAAATAGGATGACATAAACTGTAACATCTTAGCCACCAAGTGCAGAATAGGGACTCGAAGATGTTGGAGTTTGCGCATACATAAACAGGAATTAAATTCTAGCCAAACTTAGGACATACGCATACAGTATAACTAAATAGCAAAAGGTTATTGCTGTGGATCCCGGGAATAGGGCCCGCACAAATAAATGAACAACATTCAGTAATTGAGATAGAAAATAAGTTTATTAACGTAAGGATACAGACTTGAATGAAGAATAGTAGTCCAGGTGTTGTGGCTCCCGGGAATGGGACCCGCACAAATAAATGAACAACGACCAGTAATTGAGATAGAAAATAAGTGTATTAACTTTTAAGGATACAGACTTGAATGAAGATTAGTAGTCCAGGTACTGTGGATCCCGGGAATGGGACCCACACAAATAAATGAACAACATTCAGTAATTGAGATAGAAAATAAGTTTATTAACGTAAGGATACAGACTTGAATGAAGAATAGTAGTCCAGGTGTTGTGGCTCCCGGGAATGGGACCCGCACAAATAAATGAACAACGACCAGTAATTGAGATAGAAAATAAGTGTATTAACTTTTAAGGATACAGACTTGAATGAAGATTAGTAGTCCAGGTGTTGTGGATCCCGGGAATGGGATCTGCACAAATAAATGAACAACGACCAGTAATTGAGATAGAAAATAAGTGTATTAACGTGTAACACCCCAACGGACAGTCGGAACAATTTCTCCGGCGGCCGTTCTCCACGCTGTGATGTTGCCGGGAGTTTGTTGAAAAAGTCGGAGCCTCAAGCTGGGGGTACAAGATTAAACTATAAGGAACGAACTTCCACAACTTGGATGAGTTGAAAGGATGTTTTATTTCGTTTAGAGTTAGCCTTTTTGGTTGGGGCAAGCGAATGTGACACACAGCTCTAACTCTAATTAATGGAGATCAAATCCGAACTAACCGAAACAAGACGAACGGAGTTTCTACTTCAAGCACACGCCCGGCGGAACTAACTCAACTCAACTGATCTGACTCGGAAAACTCACCTGTATTTATTTAACATTAATCCGGAAATCCGGAAATGCTTTAGACCAGCGGGTGATAACCATTGGCGACTGTAAGTCCGAAATTTCAGTTATCTTTTTTTTTCTCTTAATTAAGCTTCCGCCGGAAAATTCTTAATGTGTGGTTAAGATACAGTAAAGACAGCCTTTGACCTGGTCATTCAAAAAACCTATTTCCTGAACTTTATCTCTTATCACATTAAATCACCGAGTCAAATATTTACCGGAAGAGCGGTAGGATTGAAAACAGTAATCTGATACACTTTTCTCTTCCACAATTTTCCTCATAAAAGAAAAAGCGTTTATTTATTTATTTTTTCTTTTCTTTTTCACTTTTGTTAAACGAAACATGTTTTTAATCTATTTTCTATTCTTAACCATTTTCTATTTTAATCTATTATAATAAAATACATATTTTACAAAGCACCTTAATATACGCCTAGTTATCGTGTCACAAACGTAAGGATACAAACTTGAATGAGGATCAGTAGTACAGGAATGAGGGTCAGTAAAAAGTATATCTCTGGAAGTGAAGCCGTAGTATATTGAGTATGACAGCGTCGGAAGTTGACGGGTACTGCGTAATAATCTTCTCGATGAATACAGCACAGAGCTACTATGAGTTACTGCGTACTGACTGCTAATCTCTCTCTGGACTCTCGTATTCTCCGGTTAACTCTCTGTGAAAACGCGGTATTCGGTATTTATCTACCCCCCACCCTACCACTAGGGCAAAATGTGACACAAGGCCTTTTTCCGTGGGTTCTCCGGGCCATATAGCCCAGCCCAAAATATCTGTCTTATTTTGCCCAGTTGTGACTCTACTCTTCGGTGGGGCCACGATTTGGTTAATACCCTCCGCACGAAAGCAGAGAGCTGACAGTGTCAATGGAATCACCGCGAGAAAACGCGGCATTCGGTATTTATTTGCACTCCCTCCACTAGGGTGAAATGTGGCACAAAGCCTTTTTAACGTGTGTTCTCCGGGCCGTATAGCCCAGCCAAATATATCTGTCTAATTTTTCCCAGTGGTAACTCTACCCTTTGGCGGAGCCACGACTGGGTTAATGCTCTGACAGTGTCAATGGAACTACCGCGTGAAAACGCGACGTTCTGGTATTTATTTGCCTTCCCACCAGGGCAAAATGCGGCACAAGGCCTTTTAAAATGTGAGTCGTCCGGGTCATATAGCCCAGTCAAAAATTTCTGTCTAATTTTGCCCAGTCGTGACTCTACCCTTCAGTGGAGCCACGACTGTGTTTATGCTCTCCGCCTGAAGGCAGGGAGCTGACAGTGTCAATGGAACTACTGCATGAAAACGCGGCGTTCTCAAGTCTCGCTTCTGTAGTAGTTGTATAAGTATACTCTGGATGAGTCCATTATTATGAAAAGGGAGACCCCCACAACAGTTATATAAACGCCCAATAGACGAGGATGAAGCTTATCTTCCCGAGAAGATCGAACGTTTGAAGACTTACCAGAAACCACTTAACCGTGATTAATTTGATGATGCCCAAAAATGAAGAAACATGTTTTATGAATGCAAAGTTTAGTCTCGTATTGCTTTCAGACGTTAAAATCTATATTGCCCGGTATCTTGTCATACATAAGACTTATAACCGAGGATTCTGTATGCGAATTGTTCCACGACATTGTACCCTGAAGAAGGGTTGGTTTTCAACCAGTTTTTTGTGCTTCCCTTCTTCTCACGGTAATAGGTTCCAGCTACTTATGTTTCGGGGTTTAGAGTTCTCTTTCTTCAAGAATAGTTGTCAACCAAGACTGAAGAGCAAGTTTACTTACTATTAAAACTAATATAATATTACACCGTTATTTTGGACATGTTGTTTTCACATAGATACTGATAATGTCTGGTAAAAAATAATGTTCACCTCTTTTTCTCTTGTTAAACTTTGTGGCTCCGATTATCTACAAAATGGCACACGAACAAAACCTGAATATTTCTTGATCTTCATTCTATTGTTTTCTATTATTCATTGCCAAGAACGGTAATCCGTGACGGGAAAGGGAAATCTCATGATATTTTGACTTTTAAATGTGCATCAAATATTTTTTCCTCGTTATTATTCTAGGCAACAACTTTTCTTCCAAATTTGGGAGCAATAAAAGAATGAAAAATGAACGTAACATTACAACTTTTTTTTTCATTCGTTTTCGTTTAAACCTGATTTCCTTTATACACAATATTTTTTACCCTGTGCTCCAACAGTGGCTTGCAGATCTTCAATTTTGTCCAACATTTTATATTATTTTTAGTGTTTTATTTCTTGTTCCTTCATTCTAATATTTGAATTCTGATTCCCTTTTAATACTTCATTCTAATTCTTTAATTTTGACCGACATGTTATACTATTTTCAGTGTTTTCCTTTCTTGTTCGTTCATTGTAATTATTCAATTATAATTATTTATTTGTTCCGTCGTTCTTTATTATATTCCATACTTATAATTATTTAGCCTCATTCATTTGAGTTCTAAAGCGCTTTTTATATCGTTTTATAATTCTTTTTTCTTTTTTTATCTTATACTTTTCATCTTCGGATTCTTTACGACTTCATTTTTTCCTTCATTTTAATTCGTCCGTTTCTCATTGCTTTACCATCTCGCCGCCATTTTTCTTTTTTTCGAAATTTTCTTCATTTCTCTATTACCTCCCTGTCTTCATTCCTTTCTTCTTTGTTTCTGCTTTCAGTGTTGTTTTGTATTCTCTCGTTTGATAATTGTTTTCATTCTTTTTCTCAAATCTTTTTTGTTTGTTTGTTTGTTTGGTTACATACTTTACATACATTCATTTTCTTTAGATTTAATTTTACACATTCTTTCTTTTGTATTAGTAGCATATAGAAGGCGAACAAAAATGGAAGCAAAATATAAATACGTTTTAATGATAACGCGCTTCATGTTTGTGCGTGACATTGGCGTCTTCAGGTCAGAATGAAATTCTTTCTTATCAAGATTCCAGTCTAAAACATTTAGAGTTCCACCAGAAAATCAGCAAACCAACCAAACCTTCAACTAAACAACCAACATACCAACCAACATAACCAACCTACCAATACAAAAATAACTATCGAATTCTGTCAGACAAACAATTCGGCTTGTTCGAAAGAAACTTTCGACGGAAACTCACTAATCATTGCAGACAAAGTGCAAACTGCCGAGACAAAATGATCATGAGCTCCCTCCATCAATCTATCTTTTATTTCGTTCAATCTTTCTTTCTTTCTCTTCTCTCATACTTTCTTACTCTCTCAATATATATATATATATATATATATATAAGAAAAATTAAGGCAGGCACGTTATTTCATGATAAATTGGAAGTTTATGCCTATTTCAGGTAAACCATCATTATCTTCCATCTTTATTGTACAAAAGATTTCGTGTAAAATCTTTTGTGCAATAAAGACGGAAGCTGATGATGGTTCGCCTGAAACATGCATAAACTTCCGAGTTACCGTGAAATAACGTGTCTGGCTTAATTTTTTTCTTATATTTACTTTATATGTATTTATATACATATATATTTAGAGCACTCTTAGAAAGTTATCCTACCACTGTATGTACAGGATACTCCTTTGAATTCTTCTGCATCTACACCGCATGCTGATATATATATATATATATAAACACACACACACACACACACACACACACACACACACATATATATATATATATATATATATATATATATATGCAGAAAAAGCAAAGGACTCTGAAGAGTGAATAATACTCTCACGAAACATTGATGTCGGCATAACAGAAATAAGATTGCTCATCTAAGCGACAAGTTTTTAATTAATTTTATTAACACTCTATCCTTATCCTTACCTTGATATCGAGCACATTATGACCAAAAAATCAGCTTACCTAAAATGATTTTTCAATAGTTCACTACCAGAGAATAGCAATTTTGGAACTAAATATCGCTACGATTTAAGCCTATATATATTGTTGAGTTGTGATGAGGCTTACTAGCAAGATTGTTTTGTTTTCAGTGGTTTACTGATAAAAGATATTTTGGCAAGCAGGTCTTTTTTTGTCGTAAAGTGCTCAATATCGAGATAGCTGGTTTGTTAACAGGATTAATGCAGTAAAAATTGTCATTTAATTGGCCAGCGCCATGCTGACTCCGAAGTTTCGTGAAGGCAACGTTATGATGCATTCACTCGTCAGGACTTAAATTCCATCTACTGTTGTGTCCCGGATTCTTGTTATTTAAAAAGCTGAGACGCAGCCAAGACAACTGTTTATTTTGTAGAAAAAGAAAAGAAAAAAGGATGCACTTTCATTCAGTTTGATATTTGTGATTTTTATTCGTATTTATCTGAAAAAAAAATTAACTGCAGCCTTAAAATCTGCTAAAATTTACTGCCCCATCAGCGAATGAGACATAAACACAATAAAACAAGCAAAATAAACTAGTTTATTTTACGTTGGAAGCCTGTGGAACAAAAAGAAATAACCCTGACTTCTGCATTGATATAGAAGCGTACGATTTCGCAGAGGCCTGTGATTTCGTCGGTCTATTTTTTTCTTTTACTGTGAAGTCTAAGGTACATCTTTCAGTTAACACCGGACTGTAAAGAGACGATGGATTAGTTATCCCACGTAAAATAAGTACACAACAAACGGATAGACTTAGAAAAGATCTAATTATGTTTTAGAAAGAGGCCTGTGATTTCGTCGGCCTATATATATATATGTATATATATATTTTTTTTTTACTAAGGTACATCTTTCAGTTAAACAACACCGGACTTTATAGAGACGATGGATTAGTTATGCCCCGTATAAAATAAGTACACAACAAACAGATAGACTTAGAAAAGATCTAATTATGTTTTAGAAAGAACATGAACAAATTATAACTATCGCAAATAACGCTAACATCGTAAACCTTTTCGTTGTAAACATTGAATTGAACAATGACCTCTACAAACAATATGCTAAAGAGTCCCAAAATCACAAATACTTTAACAAATAATCAAATCACCCTGATAGTATCATTAATAACTTGCGTAAAGCAATCCAATTTCGTTTAAGTATTAACTCTAGTAATAAGGATGTGCGTTGTGGTGCAGTGGATATCGGCTCGGAACAAGAAATCGGGGAGCCTAGTTCGAATTCCAGTTGAATTCATTGCATTCACTTACGCGCAATTACCCTTGGGAAAGGTATTAATCCGTCTTTTTCTTCCAGTTATGGGTTAAATAACAGGACAGATTGGGTTCTATGGCCTTGACTGGCAACCAATCTACCGCAGAATGCAATGGCAACCTACTGAGGGATAATCTTCTGCCCAGTCAGTTATGTCTCTTTCGAGACATGATCGCCCAAACGTGTTTCACGTGTGGCACTTAACTGACTGAATAAGGAAGTTTCTGATAACTGCAAAATGGAATACATTATTGCATTAGAAAAAAAAGTAAACTCAAAGCTTGTTTAGAATTTTCTGTTAAAAACAAAGTAGGCACAAGTCAGCAGAAAATACGGAAACGAAACATTACGTGGTTCAGCCCATCCTTCAGCCGTAATGTCCAAACCAACATTGGAAAATTCATTCTAATTTTAATTCACAAGCATTTCAACCATTCCCCAACACTAAAAAAGATTTTCAACAAAGGCAATTTTAAATCTAGTTATAGTTGCCTTAAGAACACAAATATATTTCACAACATAAGATGATATGGAATAAATACTTGACCTTCCTGAATCATAAATGTTACTGTCGTGGATCTGGGGATGGGAACCTCACAAAATAATGAACAACAAACCAGATATTTGAAATAGAAAAATAAGCATATTAAATATAAAGATACAAACTTGAATGCAGGTTAGTAATCCGTGAATACGATTACTAAGAAATATATATACAAGTCTCTGAAGTGAAGCCGTCGTAGAATTAGTATGTCTACGTCGGAAGCTGGGGGTGCAGCGTAGTAATCTTCTGTCTGAGTGGAGCTCAGGGCTACTATGAACTACTGACGCTGTATTCTCTGTGAAACTTCGGTATGTTCCGGTATCTGTCGGACTCTTATGGTAACTCTCGATCTGTCGTCTTGCTTCTATGACAGGAGTATGTGTATACTCAAGTCGAGTCCATTATCATTGAAAAAGGGGAGACCCCACAACAGTTACGCAACTACTAATAATAGTGATCCATGTAAAAATAATTGCTACAGCCGAAAATATAAGAACAGTCCATTAAACGGCCAGTGCATGTCCGAAAGTATTATTTATAGAGCTCGCATGTATTAAGGTGATGAGGTTAAATTTTATTTTGAGGCCAAAGCAAATAAAATGGAAATATCACTTGGTGTTTGTGTGGTGATACCGAGCAAGCGAGGGACCGGATATTTGCCCTCAGAGGTCCAAATAGCAAATGACCAAAACTGGTCTTTACGCATCTGGACTCCACGCAGATGTTCCAGTGGAAAACCAAAAATAAATAAATATCAAATTCCTTTTACGGACCCTTTTCGCGAGCCGACGTGAATTTTGTTTATCGTCCAATGGGAAGCCCAAAATTAAATCCAGGTGTGAATTTCCAAATGACTTGTTCGGAGCCCCGAAGACGAAATAAAAGGACGACACAGGAAACATCGCCAGTTGAGAAAATACGAGCATAATTAGCACGTCCCATTGACATACGTAAAGCGATCGTATTATGCTTGCCTCTCCTTCCCCTCTCATCTTCTTCTTCACTGTTCACTGATCCACTTAACAACTGACCGGTATTCGAAGGACAGAGCGGAGACTTCAAAAACACTCCTAACAAATAAACGCTCACACATACATACGCACAAATTCTTTTCCGCAATTACTGCTATGAACATTTTTAACGATCTTTGTACCAACCAAAAGACATTACATTTATCTGTAAAAAACCTTAATTGATATATATATATATATATATATATATATATATATATATATATATAAAATCTAAGCAAGATCCAACAACCTACTACAGTTTCGCATTACTGCTCGTCAGGGAAATTTTGCCGTAGGGCGAAACCGTGGTAGGTCGTTGGCTCTTGCTTAGATTTTCTGTCTTTGTTTGTTCTACTTTCGTATTGAGCACTTTAGTGTTAGGGTTTTCGTCTTGGGTTTGTTTTCTTTCTTACGAGTGCTTGACATTTTGTTCATGTACTTCGTTTGTTTCTTTTTTTACCTCCCCTTCTTTTCCCTCCGAGTTCATTCTCGGTGTGTTGTTCAAGATGATTTAAATTATAGCTTAATTAATACTAGTTTCGGCAGAGTTAGTTCTGTTACTATTGGTATTGTTACTATTGGTATTACTATAGTTAATAAATGTTGTTTCTATACACAATTTGATTTTTTTGTTTTATACCCCTCTTATAGTGGGCTATCTACTAATGGTCAAATTCAGTTAATCTGTTTCAACACACAAATACACTTCATTATAACAGATAACCCACTATCAGTCAGTTAAGTGCCACACGTGAAACATGCTTGGTCGATCATGTCTCGAAAGAGACATAACTGACTGGGCAGAAGTTTATCCCGCAGTAGGTTGCCATTGCTTTTTGCGGTAGACTGGTTGCTAGCCAAGGTTATAGAACCCAATCTGTCCTGTTATTTAACCTATAACTGGAAGGAAGAAACGGATTAATACCTTTCCCAAGGGTATTTGCGCGTAAGTGAATGCAATGAATTCAACTGGAATTCGAACTCGGCTCCCCGAGTTCTCGTTCCGAGTCGATATTCACTGTACCACAACAATATCCACTGTATCACAACGCACATAATCTACTATAATTGTCTTAAAAGAACATTAAACAGAGTAAAAGTACCGCTTTATCTCTATATTATTAGCAATTAATAAAAAATAACAACAACCCAATTATATCTGGGATATCGATGCTAAAGCCAAACCTTATAATGGAAAAGGAGAGAGATGCAACATATGTCTTTTAGAACAACCTGTCATCTTAAATCATGAATGCCCCTATTTGATTAAACAAGAAAATTTAATTGATGATATGCTGCTATAGAAAAATACTAACTCAAGTAATTAGACGGGGATTAATGCATTTATTTATTTTGTTTCTTTCTCATTCCCTTTCTTTCTTTCTGTTGTGTCCCGGGAGGGGATAAACAGAGAAGAATAATGCAAGAAATAACTCTTAACACTGAGAATATATAAATAGAGATTTATTATACCTCAGTGCAATAAACCAAATACAAGTACACCAACGAACAGTTAACACGAATAACAATTCAGAAGGCAATATCTCTGTATAGGACATATGCGTCCGTCTCGAGAAGCAGGCTTCCGTCTAGTGACGTCTAACTCTCGTCTAAGGTCGATGGCTTTCGACTCTCGTATAATGACGAATAATCTCGATCACTCCCGTGTAATGACGAAGACTCTCGTATAGTCACGAACATACTCGATCTCCTTCGAGTGCTTTCTCTGTAGTTCGTTCTCGTCCAGGTCTTTTATGACCCGGGCCATACCCATTCCTGGGTAGGACAGTATATTCCATCACACTTTCTTTCTTTCTTTCTTTCTTTCTTTCTTTCTTTCTTTCCGTAAGTATCTATTATTAATAATAATGACGAATTAGCCCCCTTTGAATACATTTCCCTGATTTTATTGTTTTTAATTTTTTATAATAATTTTAGTTTTTTTATCTTCATATAATCTTTGTTTATGTATATTATAGATTTAAAAATAGTACCCTAATATTATAAGATTTAACTTTCACGAACATTATATGAACTTAAATTTAAATCTCTTAAACGGTCAGTTTATAAAATGTAGCTGATGTTCGCATAGTGAATGAAACCCCAAGTCGTGACATCGATGTAGGGTAATATGTATATTTTATTAATATATTAATTAATAACTTTGCTATCCTACATTGAACACTGTTTTATTAACACTTGAATACTATTTTATATAAGTACGTATACTTCAGTATATGCCATATATATTTTCATTAATACATACATACACACACACACACACACACACACACACACATATATACATATATATATATATATATATATATATATATACAGTACTGTGCAAAAGTATTAGGATAAGAATTATTTTATCTTTTATGAGGCATCAAAATAAAGTTTAAAAGCACATCTGTTGTAATACTTTTGCACACTAGTGTGCAAAACTTATTAGGAGAGGGGTGATTTTTCTAAAAACCTCACTGAAATTCAAATACAGAGTCAAAAGCCAAGTAAATTGCTAATAAATATTGATTATTTAAAACTAGGTGTAAAAATGTTTTAAAAAGAAGTTATATTTAATTTTTCCTATTATAAATAGCTATTGTCCTAATATTTTTTCACAGTACTGTATATATATAGATATATATATATATATATATATATATATATATATATATATAACCTGTTATAAACAGCAGGAATTGAGAATATGGACTGAATGTGGACCTTTTCACTATTCTTTCACGGTCCCACTTTTATATCAGCTAAAGGTGCTAGAGTCACTGTACATCAAATCCCCTAAGCCTTCTCTCTGCAAACAGAGAGATTCCTTGGTCGGTTTGAATGTTATTGCACTCTAGTTTTCCTTGTATATTTTTGTCCCCATTATTCATCTTTTATTATACATGTTTACTGTTCCCAGAAAATAAACTTGCCAAGCCCTGAGACGAAACCGGTCGCTTTTTTTTAGTTTTTAGTAAAAATGTCATGTAATTTACGCTTATTCCTAGCAACTATAAAGATATGTATGACTAAGAATTTATTCAAATATATATATATATATATATATATATATATATATATACAACTATTTTACGCAATATATATATATATATATATATATATATATATATGATTGATGTAGCAGGAGGAGTTGAATAATTAAGTAATTCATCGAGCTTTTTATTCGACCTAAACAGAATGCAGAAAGGACTGGACGACCGTTTCGTCGTATATTTGGGACTCATCAGTAGTGCGCATCCACTACCAGGAATCGAACACAGGTTCGATTCCTGGTAGTGGATATAGGACGAAACGGCCGTCTAATGCTTTCTGCATTCTGTTGAGGTCAAATAAAAAGCTGGATGAATTACTTAATATATATATATATATATATATATATATATATATATATATATAAGTCGACATTACTTTTAACATTAAGTAAATATGAACTTTTATAACAGATGATAAATTTAAGGTATTTCTAAGTATCTATAACGTTATTATATAAATTTTGGTTAATTACTAACAAAGCAATATCTCCAAATAGGAAATCTGGGACACATTTGCCAGCGACAAAGCCACAGTGGCAAGTAAAGGGCTATCATTGAGTGGAGCAACATGCAGTCAACCTTTTTTTTATATATATACACTCACTGGATTCCGACGTTCTAGTCAGCTTCATTCCAACCTTTGTATAAATGAGATGCAGAACTGCACTAGTTTCTTCGCCCAGGCGCTTTCTTTTTCCTAGAATACATGAAAATTTGGCATCGCTTCAGAACGTTTTTGCGTTGTCTTTGAAAGGAAAGTGTTGCCTTCTAAATGACCCGATCCTGAGTATGACGGTAAACTGCATACGGCAGCAAGGCTTCTGATTGAGAGGTTGTGAGGAGCATGGGACCACCTCTTAATTGCTGTTGTTCCCAGATCCAGCCTGACCCGGCGTGGTAGCACCTGTTGGGGTCCCAGCCATGGGAAAATAGTTCTCCCCCAAACTATGGTCAAAACACTATGAATCTATAAATATAGACTTTTATAGAAATATATACATAAAAATAGACTTTTATAGAAAAATATACATTTTTGAAGAAAA
This sequence comes from Ascarosepion bandense, assembly GCA_037127315.1. Lineage (NCBI taxonomy): Eukaryota > Metazoa > Mollusca > Cephalopoda > Sepiida > Sepiidae > Ascarosepion > Ascarosepion bandense. The sequence goes on along the minus strand of JBBBDQ010002647.1, from coordinate 69,361 downwards.
AATTGCCGTAACATATTTTAAGAAAAATATATTGAAGGAAAAAAACATTACAGTAATACATTATTGAGTACAAAACTAGAAGACATATTCCACCCACGTCTATTGAACAGGTGCAGAGGCTCATCCCTTGTTTCCTGTTTAGGATGCGGTTTCCGGTTTTCTCTTCTCACTTTTTTTTTTCAATTGGAGTAGATAGGCTAAATTATCGCTCGGTTCACACTCCACCCACGTCTATTGAACAGGTGAAGAGGCTCATCCCTTGTTTCCTGTTTAGGATGCGGTTTCCGGTTTTCTCTTTTCCAATCTTTTCACACCTATGTAGCCCCCTGCATATCAGTGGCGTTACCGCCTTGCTCGGGGTGATATGATTAAAAAAAAAACATATTTAGTTTTCTAAAAAAAAAAAATAAAATAAAAATAATTTTAAATCAAAATCTGACTAAATCAACATTCTCAGCATGACTGATCGTTAAAGCAAAATTTCGGCATAAAATAACCCACAGAGGTTGATATGTCGTTAAACAAAACTCAAACTCAAATTCAAACTCTAAATGACGTACTCGTTAGAAACTGCCCAAATATGTATTTTTGAGAAGTCTGCTATCGTTAATACGAGAAGGATGTCCTGTTCAACTATGTTAGATTTTCATTAGGATGGCTTCAACACACACACACACACACACACACACACACACACACACAACACACAAACACACACACACACACACACACACACACACATAAAATTAGATTCAATTACAGCACACACAACGAGCAAACACCACCAGATAAATCAAACAGTAATGTAACTGATATCCTTTGACCCGGTCAAAGTCACATCAACTCCCAGATCCTACGGACTGATTCCATCAGACCAATAAAAACGCCAACTTGAATACACACACATACACACTCACTCACTCACACACACACACACACACACACACACACACACACCCACACACACACGCGCGCTCTCTCTCTCTCTCTCTCACACACACACACACACACACACACACACGCACACGTACATACATGCACACACGTCCAGCAGCAGTGGATAAAGCCAGCCATTCATAGATGGACAACTAAAAGCACAGACAGTTTGAAGTTTTCTCTGCCATTCTGACGATGAGATTTTAGTCTCGAAATATTAATATAGATAAACAGGTCGTACAAACACCTCCCAGCCTTCCTTTATTTCATTCAACGCATTGTGACAGCCTTCAAGACATAACACATACAACTATTTTACGCAATGCTTCAAGCAAATTACAAAACTTTACTATATATATATATATATATATATATATATATATATTGATTTATTTTCATTATCTTACTTAATGCCTGTAAAGTTTGCTTAAATAAAGCTTTTACTAGTGCAAATAGAATAAAAAAACATTAAAAAACGGAAATCAATAATATTTTTCAAAATGTTCAAATCGATGTATTTATCATTTCGAATTGTGTCGTGAAAAGGGAATTATCGATAATATGCTGTTTTAGCTTAAATGATGCGCAAAGCTTACAGATTTAATCAGGAGAAAAACCATTATGAAGTTTTAAATATCACCAGGAGGATTATCCAGTTAAGCCGGAGTATTTTTTTTTATCTTGCATGAAAAATGGATAGAAATTTGCAGATAAAAACATTCCTGAATATAATCATGAGCTTTGTACAAAAAGAAAATACCCGCTAAAAACATTTTTTAATTCCGTATTCGGGTACGACACTGCAAACTAAATATGGCTGGATGCGTTTTCGCACTTCTAGTAATAATATATATATATATATATATATATATATATATATATATATATAAAAAAAACTACTAAAAAGTTGTAAGATTAAAAACTGTATTTTTTTTTACAGTATTTAATTTTTCTATTATTATAATAATAGAAATAAATAAATACTGTAAAAAATACATTTTTAAACTTACAACTTTTTAGAAGTTTTTCCTATACATATTAAGACAGTATACGTGGATCATCATTATGCTATATATATATCTGTGTGTGCGTGTGTGTTCAGGTAAAGAGAACCGGCAGTTTTACAATTCCGTGTTCTCAATACAATAAATATTGCAGAGTATCGGACCCCGCAAATTACCGACCTATCAGCCTTCTTCCAATATTTGGCACAGTGTTCGAAGCCATTATCAACGCCGAGGTGGTTCAGCATCTCACAGAACACAGGCTCCTCTCGGACAAGCAATATGGTTTCCGCTTCACCAGGTCTACAGTTGATATGCTAACGGCAATCACCGAGTACATATATCAGGCACTCGACAGGAATGGTGAAGCCCGAACCGTTGCATTGGCGGAAGGGACTCACTACTAGACCTCTGCTTCACTTCCATCCCAGACTGTTGCACTACCAAACAACTCTGCCCACCCGGGAACTCTGATCACACCGTAGTTTCCGTCAACATTTCATTCCTCTCCCGCCCGACCCAAGAAACCCAGACCAGTAGAATATCCTACTGCTACCAAAGGGCAGACTGGGATTCGTTCCGAGACTTCCTCTGTGACGTCCCATGGAACAACGTTTTTAGTCTTCCCATCGAAGAATGTGATTCCGAGGTTTCCTCTTGGGTTAAGGCTGGCATTGATGCCTTCATCCCTGCCAGGAAATTTCTGCTTAAGTCTCATTCGTCTCCATGGTTTTCTCCCGCTTGCTCGACCGCCATTGCCCACCGGAATAATTTCTTCCGACTCTACCGTAGCTACTTGTCGGACCAAAACAGGCGCCTTTTCACTTCAGCTCGTAATAAGTGTAAAAAGATACTTAACGAAGCTAAGACGTTGTTGACTGCCAGAATAAAACAACGCATAGCATCCGCTAAGTTCGGCGCCAAAGGCTACTGGCGACTCTGTAAAAGAGTACTTAACAAGAGCAAGTCTACAATACCCCCACTAATCAATAATTTTGAGGTCCTCACCTCCTCAGCGGACAAGGCTGAATGCTTTGCACGGAGATTCTCGAACAATTCAATTTTGGACTCGTCTGGGATTTTTACACCCGACTTCTGACCTAGAACTGAGGCTCAACTGAATGACGTCCACATTACATCCTCGCTTGTCTCTAAGATAATCTCAAAACTTGACCCCCACAAAGCGAGCGGAGGGGACGGAATCCCAGTCATAGTCTTAAAGAAATGTGCCCCTGAACTCTCTTCTGTCCTTTCTAAGCTCTACAACTACTGCCTCTCTGTTTCCTGCTTTCCCGCCTGTTGGAAATCTTCCTCTGTAGTTCCTATATTCAAAAACTCTGGGGAACCCTCGGACCCCGCAAATTACCGCCCTATCAGCCTTCTTCCAATCTTTGGCAAAGTGTTCGAGGCCATTATCAATGCCGAGCTCGTTCAGCACCTCACAGAACACAGGTTCCTCTCGGACAAGCAGTATGGTTTCCGCTTCACCAGGTCTACTGCCGATATGCTAACGACCATCGCCGAGTATATATACCAGGCACTCGACAGGAATGGCGAAGCCCGAACTGTCGCCTTGGATATCTCCAAAGCGTTCGACAGAGTTTGGCATGCTGTCCTTCAAATGCAAACTGCGGAGCTATTGAAAGTGGTATTAAACGGACATTCCTCCCAGAACTGCCATACGAACGCGGGTGTCCCTCAAGGCTCTATTCTAGGTCCTACGCTCTTTCTGATCTACATTAATGATCTCCCTGATACCATAAGATCCCAAGTAGGTATGTACGCCGATGACACCACAGTTTACTCTCGCCTCGATCAAAAATCTGGTGTGGGCGACAAAGGTAACCTTGCAGCCGAGCTTGGAAAGGACCTCCAATCCGTAGTGGACTGGGGTACGAAATGGCTCGTAAATTTTAATGCTTCTAAAAAGAAGCTACTATCAATTAATCATCATAGACAATCGCACCAACCTCCTATAAGCATGGACCAGGCTTGCCTCCCAGAGAGTAAAACACTACGCTTCCTTGGTCTCACACTTTCAGCGGACCTCAAGTGGAATGACTATATCGAATCCATTGCTAAATCCGCTGCTATGAAAGTCGGTTCTCTGTGCAGGGCCCGGAGGTTTTTTCCGTCTGAATCTATCCTGCACATTTATAAATCTACCATCCGCCCGTGCATTGTATACTGTTGCCATATCTGGTCGGGTGCCCTTGCTATTCTCCTTGGGCTTCTAGACAACGTACAGCGGAGGGTCTGTAATGTGATCGATACCGACTTAGCAGACCGCCTGCAGTCACTCTCTCACCGGCGTGACGTGGCTTCCCTGTGTCACTTCTATAAATGCTTTCACGGCTTCTGCTCTGATGAACTTAGATCACTGGTGCCCCCTAGGTATGAATTTGCACGAGATACGAGATTAGCAACTAGGTCCCACCCTTTTACAGTGAAACCGATGAAATGTAACCGCAACTTCTACTCCAACATTTTCTTTTCTCGCACTTCCCGACTGTGGAATTCCCTTCCACATGACTGCTTCCCTTACGGCTACAATCTCCAGGAGTTTAAATGTAAGGTCAATAGACACCTCCTAACAAACTAACTTCCATTCTTTCAAACACTCTTCCCACCCACCCAACTATCTATCACCCCCCTTCTGATATTTCCTATATCTAACCACTCTTTCTATTTACCTTCCCCTATGTAGCCCCAAGCGCAATAGTGGCAGTGGAATGCCTTGCTTGGGGTGAAATGATTAAAAAAAATAATTAAATTTGCTTTTTAATTAAAAATACCGGCCTTTTTGCAATAAAATTTATCGTAAAACAATCAGCCCGGTAGATATAAATATAAAATACTGTTTAATTAAAAACAGAATATCTACTTAAATACGAGTATCGGTAAAAATAATATTCAAAATAATTCATATATATATGTATGTGTATATATATATATATATATATATATATATATATATATATCTGAGTCTAACCGTACTGATGAGCTGTGATACAGTGAAACAGATCTGACTGCAGATGACAATATTTACGCTCTCACACTCTGAGAACTCTGGAAGAAAGATAGACTTTGAAAAACAGTAGCCCCTCTCGCGTGTACGCATCGCTCATTCAGTAAAATGAATTGGAGCACTCTAGCTATTGGGCGGGGTATATGATATGCGCTAAAAAGACAGCCCTCTTTCACCGAACGCTCCGTGGCCTAGGGGTAGAATCGCCGACTGACGCCAATTCGGTCGGGTTTCGAGCCTGGGTTATGTAGCAATCGGAGTCTAACCGTACTGATGAGCTGTGTTACAGCGAAACAGATCTGTCTGCGGATGACAATATATATATATATATATAAACACATGGAAACCTACCTAACCCTAACTATAATATAAAAAAGCCAACAAAATAAAAATATTATTAATAAAAAAAACATGATACTCAATAATATCAACTACGACCACGCTATTCGGTAAATAAAAACATACACACTACTCTATAAACATACATACATTCTGTTACACGTAAAATAAAATCCAGCCTCGAAAATGGTTAAAAGTATAAGAGAAAGCGCTCGGACAGACAAAATACTTGAACAATGTTTATATAATTTATGTCCACAAAAAGGAAAAAAAAAAATCATAAGATCACTACAGGAAAAATTACATAAAAATTTAACCATAATACATTTTCTTGCCAATTTTAATGAAACCTACATAAAATAGAGACCGCAGAATATTTATAAATATATTTATATAAACTAAAATAAATTTTCAATAATCAAATGAATGAACATTTCAATATGAAATCCCTAAGAGAGATTTCATGTATCCTCAGCAACAGTGCATATTTAAAAATATATCTCCCTTAGGGGTTTCATGTTGAAATGTTCATTCAACAATTTTGACTATTGAAAATTTATTTTAATTTATATTAGCTCTGTAATTTTAATTACATTAACCTCTCCCCCTGTATAATTTTTTAATATTAAAATTTAATATTAATTAGGATCAGGTTTTTGGAATTTACCTTCCTACTTTTCCGTTTGGATTAAAGTATTTTAATATATATATATATATATATATATATATATATATATATATATTAATCATTTCACCCCAAGCAAGGCATTCCACTCCCACTATTGCGCAGGGTGGTTACATAGGGGAAAGTGATGAGAAAGAGTGGTTAGATATAGGAAATGTCAGAAGAAGGGTGATAGACGGGTAAGGATACCGAGGAAGAGAGTTGGGTAGATGGGAAGAGTGTTTGAGAGAATGGATGCGAGTTAGCGTGTTAGGAGGTGTCTATTGACCTTACATTTAAACTCCTGGAGATTGTAGCTGTCGGGAAAGCAAGTATTAGGAAGGGAATTCCACAGGCGGGAAGAGCGAGAAAAGAAGCTGTTAGAGTAGAAATTTCGGTATGTATATATATATATATATATATATATATACTTATGTTGATCTATCGGATTTAGTTAAAAGAACACTTTTGATTTCCTTCAATTTACTTCTTGCGGATAAATGATGTGAATCGAAAACACAGACACATCTTTGATCGCGGATATTTTTGCATCACCCGAATTTACGGAAAGTGATTCGTACTTTGAAAAGTCGATTGATAAATTCTTAAAATATATAATCTAGTTCAGGAGAATAATTGCTCCCCCTTACTATATATATATATAGACTATTTACGCTCTCACACCCTGATTGAGCACTTTGGAAGACTGGTAGACTTTGAAAAACAGTAGCTACTCTGGCATCTAAGCATCGTTCATTCAGCAATGAATTAGAACACTCTCAGCTATTGGGCGTGTGTAATGATAATATACACGCTAAAAAGGCTGCCTCCTTCTACCGAGCGCCCGTAGCTCAGAGGTAGAATCGCCGACTGACGCCAATTTGATCGGGTTTTAATCCTGGGTTAATGGCAATCGGATGTCTAACCGTACTGATGAACTGTAATACAGCGAAACAGATCTGGCTGAGGATGACTATATATATAAATATATATATATATATATATATATATAAAGAAAAAATGACAAACCCGTAAAAACGGAGAGGATAATCCAAAAAAGTTTATCTAATTATTATAAAATATTAAATAAATAAATAAAGAGAGCTCAATAGATATTATCCAGAGCAATATAATATACACAGAACAAATATCAACATGTAATTAAACGGTTATAAATCTAGAATTTATTCCACTAGTTTTCAAAATTACAACCTGATTTTTCACGCCCGAAAAATCAAATTTAACATTTGCAAAAAAAAAAAAAAAAATCCCAAAGAGGAAATAACGTTAGGTGGAGTGTAAAGAAGTGTATACAGTTAAACAACGGATACGGTAAGTGTCACAAAAATAAACAACACACACACACACACACACACACACACACACACACACACACACACACACACACACTCTCTCTCTCTCTCTCTTTCTCTCTCTCTCAAGTGAATAAGAACCTAAGAATATATTAACAATATTCAATATATTAAATTAAATGTACATGTTCTAAACTATAATTTATAATATATATATTATTATTATGTAGTCACCTGCAGACGAATCTGTTTCGCTGTATCACAGCTCATCAGTACGGTTAGACATCCGATTGCCATTAACCCAGGATTGAGACCCGACAGAATTGGCGTCAGTCGGCGATTCTACCTCTGAGCTATGGGCGCTCGGTAGAAGGAGGCAGACTTTTAGCGTATGATGTATCATAGGCCAGTAACCAGAGTGCTCTAATTCATTAGTGAATGACCGATATATATATATATATATATATATATATATATATATGCCTTATTATTGTGGTTTATATTTAACAAATCTAGAAATAAACATTTTTAAATCAGCCAGTTAGTTCATGCAACAAACCCAAGGTCGGCTTACATCTTAATCGAATCATTATCCAGTTGTCCAAAAAAGATCCAAAATTCAAGAATAATTTTAATTGGCAGCTGTGAATGGTGTTAATTCACACACAAAATTGTTTTTAATTCATGGTACGATTCTATATACTGTCATTTCTTTGATTGTCTGGAGTAACATAGTCGATAATAAAATTATCTCTTGTGTTCAAATCCAGGATTATTATTTAAGTATTGTAAACTGATCTTTCGCTGTAGAAGATGGAGTGCTCCGAATTCAGAAACGCCATGACATTAAACAAGATAAAATACAAAACCAAATTTTCAAAAGTTTATTTGGCGCAATGAATGTCTTTCACTCGGTCGTGTTTTGAAAGCATAATTCTCGAGTCCGGAAAACCGGTTCCTAGTTACTGTGGCATTTAGAATCAATATTGGCCTTCCAATGTGCTCTCCACGAACTCCCTGCTTTATATCCACTATATGTAAAAGAAAATTTTCAGATTTTAGTAAATGGTGGTCAGTGGATATCGGCTCGGACTGAGAAATCGGAGTGCCGAGTTCAAATCTAAGCTGAATTCGTTGTATACACTTACGCGCAAATATTCTTGGGAAATATATTAATCCGTCTTTTCCTTCCAGCTATGGGTTAAATAACAGAACATAATGGGTTCTATAGCCTTTGTTGCCAACAAGTCTACTGAAGAAAGTAATAGCAACTTGCTGCGGAAAATCTTTTTCCCAGTCAATAATGTCTCTTTCGAGACATGATCGCCCAAGCATGTATCACATATGGCGCTTAACTGAGTGGTATGCAGATAATACCACGGTGTACGAGTATACGAGATTACTTGTGACTTGCCGCTGATCGGTGATGGAAGTACTAGTTTGTATCGTCAGAAATCTCAAAAACCAAGTAACGTCTCATCACCATCAAACAAACCTTGGGCTTAGAGAAATTATTACTTATAGGACGGATAGAGAGAGAGAGGTGGGGAATAGAGAAGGACTGTGAAGCATATTTGATAGACCTGAACAAAGGGATGGCAAAGAAGGGTTTGGGAGAGATACCAAGAAGAAAAATATTAAGAGCAACAAGGGACAGGGTCAAGTGAAAGTCCATGATTGCTTAGGTTCTGAAGTGACACGGAAAATAAAGAAGTTATATCGGGCTTGATTTCCACTGAACTTAGGTTCAGTGGAAATCAAGCCCGATATAACTTGATACAAGCTGTATTATCCGATACAAGCTGTATTATCCGATACAAGCTGTATTATCCGGGCTGTATTATCCGATACAAGCTGTATTATCCGGGCTACTGACTTCTTCTATGTGCCTTGTCCTTTCAGGACGTAGACGATCATGACCTTCCACTTCTCCCTATTCCCAGTGGCTCTTAGCACGCTTTTTCCTGTTACACTACGCAACGCCCGCTCTGCCACTCACCTGCCCAGGACCATCAAGTATGTTACACGCTGCCTCCCCCTATCTCTTTTCCTCTCTATCTGGCCTGTGAGTATCAGATTCTCCTTCATTCCATATCCCAAAAACTGGCTGTCTCTTCCTGATGCTCAATATTAATTTTCTTTTCGCTTCCATTCTTTCAAAAACCTCACCATTGCTCACATGCTCGATCCATGATATTCGCAGCGTCCTTCTGCAGAACCATATTTCAGTTGCTTCAGGGTTTTCAGTTGCTTCAGGGTTTTCAGTTGCTTCAGGGTTTTCCTTCATCTTGCCATATTGAAGAACTGACATCACATAGCAATCCAGGACTCACTTCTTTGAACTGAGTGAATAAAGAAATGAATACTTTATTATATCTTTGTTTGTCTCATGATGAACGTGTGTCAAGGTTTATATTTTGCGATGCTGGTCATGTACAGCAACAGCAAAACAATAATTAGTAGCATAAACGGAAAGCAAAATAAATGTCATTTGTTGCCGTTATTTCTACCAAAAAATACTTTGAAAGAAGGAAATATTCTTAAGCAAAAACATTTTCCAAAACACATGGAGATTTTCTTTCATAATTAAAAAAAAAAAACATAGTAATCCAAAATTTTTTTTTTCGTCGGAATGATATTTTCCTAAAAGGAACTAGATTCAATGGAATTCGGTTCTGTTATGAAGAGTTACAAACCTTTCTCTTTAACTTTTATTTGCTCTATCCCATAAGGTGTGAGCGATCACTCCATCTTACTATCCCACCCAATCTCTGTCCCTAGTCTCCCTCTACACATAGACGTTGGGGGGAGGGGCTTACTCGATGTTTAGCCCTCGATTTTAGTTTTGACTTTTAACGACAATTCATTCTGTCTTTTTACGGTGTAAAAATATAAAAGGCGATTACCTCTCTTTCGTGGAGATAACTCACATGAGTCAGGTAACGGACCACTTAGAACCGTCACTTCATGCAGTGATGAAAGCGGCAGTCAACTTCATTTTGTTTACAGCAGCCACCACGTGAGGCTGCTTTCTTTTAACCTGGGCCAGGAGTTCCAGGCTGAGGCTAAATCATCCTTCCCCAGTAGCCTACAAGCACACGGGGCGGCTTACCTTTGGGAATATATAATTCCCAGATGTAAAAAATAAATCCAACAAGAAGTTCTTAATTTGAGAAAATCCATGCCCTGCTGTTTCTTGTTCGCGGATTATAGCCTTGCCTGTGAATTCAGCACATTTAAATCTGGAGTCTCAAACATGGCTTCTCCAGATACAGGATTCTTCTCCAGATTATATATAAAACCCTTTCTTTTGTTTCTTCCTAAACTTTGCTTTGCTGTGTAGGTATATGTGATGTATTATCTCAGCGTGGGGTATGTGTATATATAGGTTTATGTATGTCTTAGTAGTATAGATGTCTCTTTGAATTTGTCATTGTTTTTCCTTTCATGCATTCTGTTCCCTATGTAAACGATGGTGTTATTATATCACGGATATAATAATGTTCAACATCGGGATAATGCAAATGGGCGAATATCTCTCTCCCGTTAAAACAATTAATAATTAGCTCTATGTTCTTGCTTTCCTTTACTACCTAATTTAAGAGTTGTTTCCGTTTAAAGAATTTTGAATAGCCATCAACATCCAGCTAGTTACTGTATTGTTTGAATATTTTACGCAGTTTCCAAAACGAGGAATTCGCAAGCTTTTAATCAAAGTTATGCCTCACAAACTATATTCTTCTGGTTCTTATTCTTTGTATTTGTCTATACTGTTGAGATAAGGTAGTATTTACACTATTTACAATGTTCGGACTATTGTCAACGTTTTTATGGCCATTATTAAGTTTCGGTCGTTGTACGCTCCGACCTTCATCAGGTACTAGGAATTTTGAAAGAAGGTCTTTATTACGATCACTGGTTTATATCGTTCTCATTCCATGTACAAAGCCACTTCTGGTAGCTATTAATTATCTCCCTTTAACTTAAATTTTTAAGTTATTTATTCATCACTTCTCTAGCCTGACACATGGTCCAGTGGATATAGATGTTGGTTAGTTCCAGTGACTTGACCCAAAGAAGTTGTAAATTCAATACCAGGCTACAGCAGTGGTGAAAAAATATCGTAGAGCGTTAAATTACAGGGAGATAACTACATGGCTACCAGAAGTGGCTTCCCACATGGAATCTTATTTGTTTATTAAATATCAGTAAGAAACATAAATAGGTCCATACCGTTTACCAGGTTGCACCGGTAACACAATGAAAGATGAATCCCTCCACCATTTTGGAAGATGTTCGCAAACTTTCTATCTTGTTTATTTTTTCTCAGACGCCAAATTCAGATTCGTTTAAGATGTATTAATAGTGAAAGCTTTTAAAGATCTTAATATGTCTGATTGCGTTTAAAAACCAATGCACTAATGTCTGCAGTTGAAAAAGAGGTGACTGATAGCGTAGAAATAAGATGATTTTTAGAATTGCTTAATAGAATTTTTTTGTATATCGACTCGGCTAAGTATTTTTTCATATAGATATTGATGTGACAACACTCAAATATTACCTCGAGCAAGAAATGC